>BGPR01001644.1:127913-203274 GCA_013235015.1 Araneus ventricosus | reverse complement strand
CACAACGCGAATTAATTTTTGTTGACCCTGATAACGAATAAGAACGCAAAGTGTTTGTAAAAAGGTAGTTTCGCCTTTGCTGCAATTGGAGAGGGAATTCTCAGGTTTTGGAACATATTTAGATGCATTATTGTTATCACACATTATATCAAAATGATGATTATTACAATGAGAACAATTCAATTGATTTTTAGCATTACAAAATCTACTTAAATGACCAGTTTTCTTCAAACAAGAAAAACATGCACCTTTCTTTAACAATAATTTTTGCGTAGCAGCTAAAGTCATTTTCCTTGCGGAAAAACATTTTTCACTAGGATGCGATTTATCACAAAAAATACAGTTATGAATTCTCTTACCCGGTGTTTGAAGACTTACTAAAGCTGATGCTGTTGACTCGGATTGTTTTACGTGATCATCGTGGAGTTCCTTTCGTTGAGAACTCGAGGCGAAACCAGTCCGTGCTAAAGGAACCATCCCTTCGAACGAAGAAAGTTCATCAATTGTTCCAAAGTTCGGGATTCTTTAGTCACTGTCAAACTATGATTTCGGTTCCTTTCCCAGGCTACTAACACTTCTTCAGGTAAGCAGGACTCCACTAATGGACTCAAAAAATCTCCGTATTTTTCTTGCGTTCTTCCTAGGCTCTCTAGGGCTCGTATCTGTTAGAAATATAATCAAAACCTTAATCGTAATCGTTTTTCCTTTTTTGTATATTGTGCTCTGGCAACGCTTCAGTTGTTGTTATCTGATCTTTGTGACTTCTTTTGTGCTATGTGCCGGCTGTGTGCCAACTATCTATTCTTTTAACTTCATATGCATATACTCAAGCATCTAATAAATAGTTATTTCATCTGCACAGTGTTCTTAGTGAATACTTTTAATTGGTTATCGGCCCAGCCACGCAGATTGACTTTACCTGACTCGTTAGGCTTAGCGGAAACACGTGGTGTTGCGTGACGAGGACTGAAGGAGTTAAGAATGGAATTTAGAGCTGATGTAGATAAGCTAGTGGGAGCCTCCAACTGGAGCAAATGGAAGCGACAGGTGGAACTGTTGCTTCGTCACCATGACGTCCATGAACTTGTATCGGGTGATCGGGTATGTCCTGTTCTTGCCGAGGATGCGACTCCGGAGGTGACTGTGCTTTACGAAAAAAGCAGGAAATCCTTCATGAAGGATGACTCACTGGCACAACTTGTCCTTGTTGGCAGTATGGACGATGCCAATGTTGAACTTACAGCAACATGTGACAGTGCCAAAAGTATTTGGGAGAAGCTGCTGTCTGTGTATGAGCAGAGCTCTGGGCAACGGCTCGATCGGCTAATGGAGCAGTTTTTCCGGAGTGAAAAGGATGGCGATGATGACGTTGTCACTCACATCGCTAAGCTACAAAAGAATTTTAGCGAACTAAATGATGAGTTGAAAAGAGTGGCCAAGACAACACTTCCAGAACTGTTACTGATGAGCAGAATTATGTCGACACTGCCATTGAAATTCTTTGAGTTCAAGAGCGTCTGGGAGTCAATCCCTATCGAGGAGCGGTCGGTCAATAAGCTGACGGAAAGACTACGCCTCATAGAGATGCGTCTACCATCCAAGCCTGACAGCACAGCATTAGTTGCTACAAAGAAAAAGGCTGCAAAAAAGGTGGAAAGAAAATGCTATGTGTGTAGAAAACCCGGCCACATTGCAAAAGACTGCTGGAAGAAGGACAAGAAACAGAAGACTTCCGGTGATGCTTTCGTCTGCATTGTGGAAGGTGTCACAGAAAAAGAACAATGGATAGCAGACAGTGGGGCATCTGCCCATATGACAAGCTACCGGAAGTATTTCCTGGACTTCAAAGAATTTCCCTCACCGAAACCAGTGTATGTGGGGAACAACAATGCAATTATGGCGTATGGTCAAGGGACCGTAAACGTTGACATGAAAGTCAACGGGAAATGGGTCAGCAACCATCTCTCGGAAGTATGGTATGTGCCTGATGTAAGCAGAAATTTGTTTTCTGTCAGTCAGACACTTGCAAAGGGTTTTGTTTTTCGAGCTGAAGTAAATGAATGTTCCTTCACAAGGGATGGGCATGTACGCTTAAGAGGCATTAGGACAGTAAATGGCCTCTATGCTTTGAAAATGCGTGTCGTATGTCCCGAAGTGCCTGCCGAAGTATGTTTTGCTTCTGCTGATCAATCCCTTCAACTGTGGCATGAAAGACTATGTCACCAGAACAAAACCTATGTTAAAGAGTTCCTTGGTCAAAGGGGAATTTAGGTCTGTGAAAGCAAAGTGTCTTGTGAGGGCTGCCTGTATGGGAAACACCAGCGTGGGAGATTTCATGAAAGACCTAGTCGTCCAATAGTGACTGGAGCTCTTATACATGCAGATGTATGTGGTCCTATGCAGGAGAGATCAATAGGTGGATCTCGGTACTTTGTGTGTTTCAAAGACGATTTCTCGAGATTTCGCAGAGTCTTCTTTATGGAGTCCAAGTCTGAAGTGCCAAATTGCCTCAAGGTTTTCTTAAGTGAAGCAAAAACAGCAGGCCACACAATTAAAGAGTTCCTTAGTGATGGGGGAGGTGAGTTTAAGAATTCGCAAGTGTGTAGAATGCTACAATCCTATGGAATAAATATAAGGTACTCTATGCCTTACACTCCTGAACAAAATGGAGCTGCAGAGAGGGAGAACAGAACTATCGTGGAAGCGGCTAGATCTATTCTCCATCACAAGGGTCTTCCTCTAAAATTGTGGGCAGAGGCAGTAAATACTGCAGTTTATGTTTTAAACAGAACTGGCCCAACCAGAGAGAAGGAAAAAACACCTATTGAACTATGGTCAGCCAGCTCCTTTAATGTTCACTATCTGAAGGTTTTTGGAACCAAGTGCTTTTTCCATGTTCCTAAACAGCGTAGGCAAAAATTGGATCCAAAGAGTGTTGCAGGGTTTTTTGTTGGCTACTGCGGTGAAAAGGATGGCTATAGAGTCTGGTTGAAGAAGCAAAACAAGATCATTCTGAGTAGAGATGTTATTTTCGAAAATGAAGCATCTTACTCTGTGATAGCTCAGAATGGTAAATCTTGCAGTGTGGTCAATGAACCCTCAGTTGGCCATGGGTCAGAGATAGAACTGATCAAATCATCTGATGTGCCAGATTCAGATGTATGCCAGGAAATAGGGGAAGCTTCTTGTGATGCTATAGATTCTAAGGAATCCTCTGATGAGCAAGAAAGAAACTTGCGGGACAGGTCCATGTTAAAGAAGCCAGCAAGGTATGACAATTGTGTTCTTCTGGCTGAACATGCAGAACCTGATACATACAAAGAGGCTATTGCTTCTAAAGAAAGCAGTGAATGGCTTGCTGCTATTAAAGAAGAGATGGATTCCTTGGAGGCCAACAATACCTGGGAGCTTGTGAATCTACCTCAAGATCGAAAAGCAATTGGAAGTCGGTGGGTTTACAAAATTAAGAAGAATGCTGATGGAACTGTTCAGCGCTTTAAAGCACGCCTTGTTGCCAAAGGCTACAGTCAAAAAGTTGGAGTGGATTTTAATGAAACCTTCAGCCCTGTTGTGCGATGGGATACCATCAGAACAGTACTCAGTGTTGCTGCATATAAAAAACTGAAACAAGTTCAGTTTGATGTCAAAACTGCATTTCTCTATGGAGATCTCCAGGAGGATATTTATATGCATCAACCTCAGGGTTTTGAAGATGGGACTGGACAAGTCTGCAAATTGCTGAAAAGCATTTATGGATTCAAACAAGCCCCGAGAGTGTGGAATGAACGCTTCAAAAGTTTTGCTATGAAATGTGGTTTGAAGCAATCCAACTCAGATCCATGCTTGTTTTTAAATGATGAAAAATCCATTTATCTCATTGTGTATGTTGATGATGGAATCATTGCATCTGTAGATGAGCAGGCTGTAAAACAGTTTCTAGAGAAACTAAAAAGTGAGTTCAGTGTGGTGATTGGTGTGGCCAACTACTTTCTAGGTATGCAAATTGAATGTCTTGAGGATGGAGACATATTTGTTCACCAGGAGGGCTACTGTAGAAAGATATTGAAACATTTCGAAATGTCTGAGTGCAATTCAGTAAGTACTCCTGTGGAGAAGGGTACTATTACCACTGATCATTCAGAATTTCTTCCAGCTACTGTGCCTTATCGAGAAGCCATTGGGAGCTTGATGTTCTTAGCTATTGTCTCAAGGCCTGACATATCATATGCAGTTGGTGTATTATCTCAAGTGTTAGACAAGCCACAACAAGTGCACTGGAGCATGATCAAAAGAATCATGCGTTACCTGAAAGGAACAGAAAAATGTGGGATTCTGTTCAAATGTAATGAAGATAATACTCTCCAGTGTTTCACCGACTCTGATTATGCTGGTGATCCACTCTCAAGGAGATCCACTTCAGGGATGATATTCATGTCTTATGGTGGTGCTGTTTCATGGAGGAGCCAACGGCAAAGTTGCATTGCTCTTTCGACTACCGAGGCTGAGTTTATTGCAGCTAGTCAAGCTGCAAAAGAGGCTATCTGGTTAGGTAATCTTTTATCAGAATTGAGGTGTGTATCCACGATACCAGTCTTGCAAATAGATAATCAAAGTGCCATCAGATTAGTAAAAAACCCAGAGTTACATAGCAGAACTAAACATATAGACATCAGGTACAAGTTTATTCGTGAACAATATCAAACAAAACAACTTGATGTTGTTTATTGCAGCAGTGAGATGCAAGCTGCTGATATTTTTACTAAGCCTTTAGTGAAAGACAGATTTTTAAAGCTTAGAAAATTAATTGGAATGCATAATTTTGGTTAAGTGTGTATTTATGTTGGTCCTAATATTATCCTTTTTTATTACTGCTCCCTGTACTTTGTGTATAAACATACTGAGATAATGATTTCAATAATAAGCTCAATCTTAGTACATTCTGTTTTCTTTTGTAGTGATATCATTGTTTTAGTGTTAAAATAATTACTGTGAGTAAATATTCTTTTATTATTAATGTGTTTTGTATTCATAATTGTTTCTAGTTACTGCTATTTGTATTATTTCTAAGTGATTGATATCAATATGTTAAGAATGTATGTAATGTTTTGATTTAGGGGAAGTGTTAGAAATATAATCAAAACCTTAATCGTAATCGTTTTTCCTTTTTTGTATATTGTGCTCTGGCAACGCTTCAGTTGTTGTTATCTGATCTTTGTGACTTCTTTTGTGCTATGTGCCGGCTGTGTGCCAACTATCTATTCTTTTAACTTCATATGCATATACTCAAGCATCTAATAAATAGTTATTTCATCTGCACAGTGTTCTTAGTGAATACTTTTAATTGTATCTTGGCCTCCAACTCGTCATATAATGCTGGAAGATCTGTTTTTGAGCGACCGGTGACTGCGTTTTTCATGACCATGGACAACAGATCTCTCACATATATTTGCACCAGTAGATCATCTCTTCCAAAGCGTTCCTGAAGCTGCGAAATCGCTTTTGGATAATTATCCGCTGTTGCTGGGAAACTTTCAACCACACGAGCAGCCTTTGATTTTGGCACAACAGCTTGTAGAAGATACTGGAATTTATCTTCATTCGGTATACTTGAATCTTCGTGTATTTTTTGAAACTGGCTCCAAAAAGTCAATAATCTTTAGCATTTCTGTCGAATTTCTTTAGTTGAATCTTCGGGAGCTTAAATTTTCTCTTTTCAGACAAATCCTTAGTACTCGAGTCTTTCAAACACATTTGTTCGATTTGAGAACAAAGCTCAATATAATTATCTCGGTATTTCTCAGCAGACAAAAAGTCTTCCTCATATGCCTGTTCGGCATCTTCAACTTTCAAAATCAGGTTCGAAATGTCTGCTTGGCACGTTTCCAAGCGCGCAAATTTGTCGCTAATCTGCGATTTCAAAATCGAAAGTTTCTTCAATTCAGGAGCTTCTTTTGTAAGCTCGTCTTCAATTTTCTTGGCACATAACGTAAAAGAGGTACGGAAAGATTTCCTCTGTGTTTTCAGCATTGTCAAATCCATTGTCATGTCGAGAACAGAATTCACAAAGGTTCAAATCCAAAGTAACCGCAATCCCGCCGAGGGTACCACTATGTTCGAAAACCATTCAACATAGAACCGAAGTTCATTGTTCTTATGGGGCTTGCATCTACCAGATGCTGGATACTTTGGCCAAAATAAGAATAAACACCTTTCAGACACACACGTTTATTGACAAAGGACGACACAAACACAGAGATACACACAAAACGTACAACTTCGCCGAGAACACAAGTGGTTCTCCTTATATCTGTCAGCACGCAGGCTGACGTCACAACTTCGCCGCATGGTGGCGGTTACACTTCGCTTCACTTCGCAACACCCCTGTACCCATGCTCACCCTCCACCAGTGGGGACTTTTAGTACGTCGTTTAGGGCACTCTCCCCAACAACTGTGCCGAATTTCAAAACTAGAACTTTTTTTAACTTAACAATTCGTTGACTGGACTACCAGTAGAAGGAAACTTGTGAAGGGGAACGGATATGGAGGGTAGGAAGGGAGTATAATTGTTTATCAAATGGGTTTTCACTGCCCCCCCCGCTCCAACACATACAATACTACCTTTGTATAATTATTATATAGGCATGAGTCTTTTATGAGGGTTGTTGATTCAGCACTTTTAATCGATTTTACCATTACAATAAGGAATTTTAGAAATGTTAACTTTTAAATCACCCTGTATCGTCTACACTATTGATGCTACAAAAAAAATGTAGGACTTTTTATGTAGTTTAATTTCGTAATTGAGTGTTTTTTATAGAACCTATAATTTTCGAGATATTTAAGAAAAACTGAAAACGCCCCCTTTAACCCCCCCCGCGCAACCCCACAGGCTGGGACTTTTAATATGTCTTTTAGGACACTACCCTCAACATCTGGGCCAAATTTCAAAATTACACCATTTTCTTTTTCTATTTTTCTTTCGTTGACTGGACTATATCTTGCAGATAAAGTAACATGCCGCTTCCTTTATAAAACAGAATTTAGGCATCCTTGAAGTTTGGCACTTTTTATGATCCTCAACATCATCTCTGTAATTACAAACAGTTAAAAGTTAGAAATCGTATTTTCAACAGATGTCATTTGGATGTATCGATCCAAAATAAAATTAAAAAATCCTCCCAGAAAAATTTGAGGGTATCGAAAAGCATTTCAACGAGTGTTTCGTTGAAATGTGAAAAGCATTGCTTTCCATTAATAAATAAGTTATATCTTGTCTGTACGGAGAATAAGGATCGACGACAGTCAACTGCTTTCACCTACCCATCAAAAACAGCAACCTCTACCCTTTCAGCACAAATTTTCTGTCCATATATGAGTAGAAAATATGCTTATATCAATTTTTTGTATCAGATTTACATTTACCGGAACTATCATGTTTTACACTTTGAAAAGAGAATTTTTCGTTCACATATAAAGTCGCGGAAAGTTTTGTGGAACCAAAATGCGGTTGCGAAAGAGAGTTTGTGGATGCCTATTAAGAGTGATGCACTGCATTCAATCATTCGCAACAGAAATAAAATTTGACACTGTTCAAATGTTAAGAGGCGCAGTTCAGCAAATTTGTGCATTCTACATAATATGCGACATGCATTCACAGAGTTTTATCTTAATTCAAAATAGAATGAGCAATGCTTTTCACTATTTTACATCTTATAAAAGCTTTTAATTCAGCATTACCAGTTGGGTAGTGAAAAATAGCGTTCCAAGGGTTTCCAAACTCGGGCCAGGTGGTTCAAAGTGCGGAGAGAAAAAGAAGAGAAGGATTTTGCTGCTAGCCGAGGGGATTAGACGACACGGGAGAGGCCGGACGAAAAAAGCGAGAAGACGATACAGTAAAAAACTGTTAAATTAAGTTTAAAGTGTTGAAAGCACTTAGAATTGATTTTTTATCCCGATCAACGCCGGGTGTATCAGCTAGTTTCATATAGAAGCTTTTCTTTAATAAAGTATTACCATTTTCCCTTTCCATCCGCATACCAGTGAAATGCGCTCCAGTATTCAGATATTAATTCCAGTACATTCTGAAATATGCGACGTTATAACAAATTAGTACAGAGTGATTCTGAAATATCTGGTGCAAATTTACACGCATATAGAAGGTACTGAAATAAGTATATTTTTAAGGGAATAATTGTGCGGAAAAAGCGAGTTGAGGTGGTTGAAAGCATTGCCTTTATTTATTAGTACCTGCGTGTATTTGGAACAGCACGTATCGCCACACTAACATACACACTTACATGTATAACTGACATGTAAGATAAGCACGATATCTTGCAGAAAGATGCTGTTTCAGAGTCTACGGTCTTACTAAGTAGTGATACATCATGAAAGCTAGAACGCAAACGTAGCCTCATCAACCTCTTCAAACAGCTGGAGAAGAGGATGATAAAGTTACTTTTCATGACCCTCACTCCGTTACAAAATCTGCTTATTTCTGTCCCCGCTACCAGCCTCGCTTGCTTCTTGCTTGTATCCCATTCAGGAACACAAGCAAAAAGCAAATTTTTTTGCGAAAATAATGCTAATGACTGTATAAATCCATTAGGGGAAAATATAATTAGTGCTGCCATCTATCGTTTGTATTAAACACTAAAAACTGTTGGGAAATTCTGCATTTTAAGCTACGAAGCTTGCATCTTTTCTAAATTGTCTCTCGTACCTTTACTCTAAGATTCGAAGCATTCTTTCTTTAAGATTTTACGTCATTTCTTTGAGCTAGTCACTTCACTTGACATCCATATTAGCAGCTATTTAATCGGAATCGTATGACGTTGTCTATTCGATTCCCGCAGCTGATATGTAGATCTACTGATTATTAGCAGAGTATATATGCTTGTCTCTACTATGTCATTTTTATACGGTCTGTAGGTCCTCTAAGCATTCTCTTCTCGGAGAGACATCAGTGCTATGTAAGCTGTTGCTTGCACTATACCTATAAGTTGTAGGACAAGTATCAACCCTGTAAAATGGAAATGTGGTAATCTGTAAATATGTTCTTAAATGTGGTCGTCCAAATAAATGTCTCTTTTAACTTATATGTTTCGTCATTCCTGAAATAATAAGAAACGCTCTATCTCATAGAAGTTCCACTGCAAAAAGCCAGGACGCTTTTAGCTTATTATCCAGCAGCTCTTCATAACCAGTGTTATTCAAGCTGCCTGTCTCTACTACAAGGATTATAGTTTTTACGAATCTAAATAAGAATGAGACTAACAAGTGATATTGGCAAATTCTCTTCCTGTGCCTAACAAAAACGCATTCGTTATAATAAATCGTCAAAAGACTACCGTCTAAATAAGAAAAAAGTTCATGAAACGGTGGTTTTGACGAGAAACCACTACCCCTGAAAGGGTTAAATATACTCCAGTTGCTTCAGAACCCTGCAAATAAGGGAGAAACATCACAGCAATTACTTACATTTCAAGACAATGTGCAGCAGTAAGAATATATTTGGATGTTATTATTGTACCCGTGTAAAAATTTGGACTGTACCTCCTCTTAAAAGAAACCTTCTAAAATATCCAAAAAAAGCAAAGTAAATTCAGTTATAGAGTTTCTAAGCTGTAAAATAACAATGTTTCGATAAGAAATACTGATTTACCAGAAAATAATCACACTCTCTTTGATAAAACACCTTCCTTGACACAATTATAAACTGATGTTTCGTTCAGCAAGATTTCAGTGAATGGTATCATTTCCAACCGTAACAAAAAATTCATTCTCTCACTTAATAAGATACTTTTCGGTAATTTTAGAGACAATTTGTTGAAACAACATTTTTTCAAGTATCTGTTGGATATTCTCTTTTCTTTTAGAAGACACAAAGCGCTAACTACATTTTTATTTTCAAGATATTTTTACTTTTTGAACACTTTCCAAAATTACTTACTTTCAAAATCACACTATTCTACTTTATTACTGCAGATTTTTAATAAGAGGATTTAATAAGTTGGATCGCAGAACAAGGTTAGGTTGTCAAGTCGAACCACATCCTAAGTCGGACCTTTTCCGTTCTGAAATTGCTTTCGTCAAATGAGCACTTCTGATAGCAGTGCGATGAATGCTGACATCAGTGTTGTAAATTCCTGCATTTAGAGCCGAACGTCAATGCGTTACAGCCAAACTTACTTTTCTTCGACGTTAGGTTGTAATGCAAATAGTATTATTAATCAACTGCTGCTATTTTTAGGTTATCATTCTGGGCTATTTGAACAGTTGCTTTTATGTAATGATGAATCTATGGTTCAATTCACTCTTTTATGATGCTTATTTAAAGCCGGCCATTCACTTCACAGACGAACAGGATATTTTGGGACGTGAGGAGGAAAAAGCCTTAAAAATCTATGGAAATCAGCCAAATGGCTTGTAGTGGTTGGAATTCCGTCTTGACTGAAATCAGAGCGTAAACTCTGGAGTTTAAAGTCTCGCTTCAGAGGGACCCTGAAAGAGGCTAGCGAAAAGAACAATGCCATGCGTAGATTGAAGCCTCGCTTCGAGGATAGAACAAATTAAAATCTGCTGACTGGGGAAAATCGAAGAGCGATTAATTAAACATTGCATACATTTTATCTACTTTTTTTCTAAATTTTATTTTCAATAAATTTTATTGTTTATTAATAAAAATAATTTTTGTTGTTCTTGTTTAAAGTTTATGTTTAGATTCTATTTTAAATTTATTCTAATTTTTCTAGTTGATTGTTTTTAAGCGAAAATTTAGGAGGGTCATCAATACACCCCTTCCCTTGTAGAACAGGTTGTGCACACCCCTGTAGGGGGGACCCTGCCCCCCCCGTCAGGTAGACGCCTGCATACAAGACCGTGGATAAAAATTAAACTCTTTTGAGAAAAAGGGAAAAAAATTCTTATCCCAGAATGGTGGGCCCCGAGGGATTTTTCCCCTCCTGCCCGCCTCTCCCGCAGGCCTTACCTGAAGCAGTATACCGATTTCGCAGAATATTTCGAATATTTTTGCAGTTAGCATGACTTCACTGAGATTTCTCTGAAAACTACTTATGTCATATATCTGTTCAGGTCGAAGCCAACGAAAACAACTTGCCAATCAGTGAAAATTATTTATAAAATCCTTATTTCATTTTTGCAATATTAAATAACGACAAAAATAGCACTCTTGAAAACACTTGATGAATATCCTCAATAATAAGTTGATATTTTTGCATTTGCCTAGTAGAAATGTGGCCGAAATAATGAGTCGTGTTTTTTTTAACTAATTACCATCATAGGAAACATAAATTACTTATGATTATATATATTTGGTGCTGTTTTTAAATATTCTAGAATATTTCCCACATGGTTTATTTTTAATTGTTTGATTATTCACAATTTGATTCGAGACATCCTGTAGATATAGTTTTCGAAAGCTTTTAAAAATTAATTCCTCTTATATAATTTTATTCTCCGGTTTTATTATATCTATCACTATACTTGTGTTGGCTAAATTTATTGATAATGGATGAAAATAACAATTGAAAGAGCCATCCAAAATAACCATGTATCTCGCCCGCCAAATTTTTGTGAAGAGAGAAACGCATTTTCTCGTTTCATTGCCAAAAGGTCTTCTCAAAAGGATATATTGAGATTTCATCCTCCTGTAATCTAAACATTTACCGTTCTGTGGTAAAAAAAATTCTACGTTCATTTATACATTAATTTTGACAGTTATAAGTAAAAACAAAAAAAAAATCGAAAATTAATACTTAATGAAGCTAAGAAAATATTTATTAACATAAAAACGACTAGAGTTGTAAATCGATATAAATCCATGCTATCGATAACACCAAAAGTTGGGAATCATTGAAGATAAAAGTCCATTTCAAGAACAAATAGGGATTTCAAGACAACAATGATTCAGCAGATCGGAATATATATGAATTGTTTGCTATAACAAATTTTGAGATCGCAAAATAATAATTGAAAACTATTTTCACACATTTTCTACATATGTCAACATTCTTTCATGCGATCAGTGAATAAATATACGATTACGTTAATAGCCAATTTCAAGTTACAAAAGACAAATTTGCTTAGTCGTCATTTCTAAACCGGATTCAAATAATTCAATGTATTGACTTTTATTTCATAATGCATACATTTTCCCATACAAATACTTTTGCATGCTTTGTTAATGAAATGTTCGTTTATTTTAATTAAAAAGTTCATTAATACAAAAATATTAGGATTTTAACCTTTATGTATCCTTTGCATGTGATCATAATTATTTTGAAATTATTTTCGATTGGGATTTAATTCTAGAAAAACTATGCGAATAGATGAGTTCACACTAGTTTGTAATAATAGGTTTCATTCAATTAGTTCTAAAAGAATTTATTACAGATAATTTAATAAATAAGCAGTATTGATATTTGCTGTTTATTTCCTGAAATTCCTTTATTAAAAGTTTTTTATCATTTAAGGAAACCAGTAAAACATATAATATTCGCATTTTTCTTGATGTTCTACAGTCGAAATAGCTTTAAAGTGTGAAGGAGAAACCTTTATAACAAAATTTTCGAACAGTTTCATTTTTACTTTTTTGTATAGTTTGCGAAATGTACTAATAGAAAATATTGCAATCGCCCAAAAATTTCACCTTCGAGATTTTGATGGATTTGCAAGTTGTAGATCTCCTGGACCCAAAAAAGTAATGAATCACCATTTCTCGATCTGTCCGTGAACATAATAATCTTAAATTGGTGTTGGAGTTTGGAATTTTTTCGCGGGAGAGTCAAACTTGGCCGTGCTGTGGCAAGACAGATGGTTAGAATATTTCCACCCATAAAATTCAATAAAAGATAAAAGTAGATTTCTTCCAACTTAAAAGGTAAAAAAAAGGATTTACTCCTGTATGAACAATGAAGAAAAACAGTAAAGCATGACAAATCTGAGAGTTATGACAAAGAAAGCAGTCTAATACAAAAACTCTTTCAGAAAATTTAAAAATCAATGATATTCATATAGAATAAATTAAATAAATGTAGGATTTTACCAGCAAGCATAATTTAATCACAGCGTAAATAAGAATTGAGAAACTAGATTATCACATATGATATATGGTACCAGGAGTCCTGTTCATGATACGTCATGAACAGCGCCCTCTTTTTCCACACAAAACCGTGGAGCACGCTCCGAGAGTCGCAGTCTGGAAACTCTCTTTAATCACAATGTAAAGGTTTGTCTGCACGGCACAAATTAAGCCGCCCGATATCACTATGCACCGGTAACTATGTCCCATTTAACTATTCCTTCTGGTTATCACTAATTCAATTAACTACTTTTAACACATTAACGTCTATCCTGGTGATAATCTAGTCGTTAAAGTAACCATGCCTTCATGTTAATTATTAAACTCCTTATTATCTTTCTTTTGTATATATTTTCCCCCTGTAAAATTCTCCCTATAGTTCTCAAATAAATGTTTTATATTTAAATTGAAATCTCTTCGTTTTTTCAGGTAATAATTTGTATTAAATTAAAGTGACTGAAACCCTAACAAATCCCCTAGACTTAATTCCGATCCATTTACCCCTTAAAGGTAACCCCCTGTGAGCGTTCTCATTAATCTAATGGAATTCCCACATAAATTGCCCATAAAAATTTAATATTATTCCGATATAGGTGTTCTCCCACCAGTTCATGCATCTGTAACGATGGTGAATTAAAAAAGAACAAGCGATGGGAATGATGGGAAGAATGCTGAAAAGTGCGATTTAAGTTAAAAATTATAGATTAATAATAGCTAGGCTAAAATACAGATTTGTATCAAATTTTGGACGAAATCCATCAACTGCGATTCTGTTTGTCAGTCCGTCCGCTACATCCTAGGCCATGGCCTAGATTGCCCCTATGGGAAGTATGGCACTGGATACATCTCAAATAGACATTTTTTGTGTGGGAATTTTTGAGCCCAAAGTAGTCGTAGCACGTCAAAACAGTTTGCCTGTCGCTGGAGAAACACGTTCATCTCTGCACGCACAGAAGATTATTACATTAGATATCTATATTGGATTATCTTTTTCATCTCTTTTTAGCGATATTATAATCGTAACTGCAATATTTTTATCTCACTGTGACTATGCGTGAATATATGTTTATAGAAAGGATAATTTTATTTCATTTCGAATCTATTTAATTTATAGGGTTTACTCAATATTCACTGTTTTAATTTTTAATAGTTCTTTTGGTTTTAATTAGTTATGACATTTCTGATTAGGTTTTAATTTTTTTCAATTTTGTTTAAAACTATATTTGATACTATATACAGGGTGCCCACTTAAATAAGGATCCCCCCTCAACTTCAGAACGACGGCAGCTATAGTCATGAAAGTAGCGTCTAGGTATAGTAAAAAGTCTATGCGCTATGCGATGAAACAACTTACAACGACACCTGGTGGCAAACTTTGGAGTTAGCGTTCCTATCTCGAAAACGGTACAAAAGAGAAAAAATGTCAATTACTAAGTTGTAGAACGTTATCGATTTAGCACAAAAAGGTACCTTGTGCACATTAATACGAAGAAAAAAATGCTTAAAATGCACATTTGTTTGTTCGCATTTTCCGAAATTGTGGCGTCACAAGACGTGGACAAAAGGAGAAAATGTTATTTTTTGGACAAAAAATGACCCCATTGTACTTTTTCCCGTGGAAATAACTCAAACAGCAGGTGTATGCAGGACCACGGAAATAGAAGGGCTGGTTCATACCTTTGAAGTTCTAGAATTGCCGAAAAGAGGGGAGGAAACCAGTTTTGACGTCACTACGCTGACAGAAAGCCTGTGGGGTCCGAGAGCGTCCACTGCCGTTTCTTTAATTCTAAGCTATTTTTTCCTCTGAGTTACTTGTTACTTTGGTGAAATATTGAAAAAATCTTTCATCTCTGGTAAGTATGTTTACTTGTGCTGTCGCTATGTGTTCAAATCATTACAGGAAAACGAAAGACAAAGGTGTAATATATCATATGTTTTCAGTATGTCCGAATCTGAATAAAATTTGGATCTCGAAATGTAAAAGGTAAGATCATATAAATGTAAAATACGCTAGGATATGCATTGATCACTTTAGGGCAAGCGATTACATGGATGACATAAGAAATTGCCTACTTGGTTTAAATCAAAAGAAAATTTTAAAACCTGATGCAGTTCCTAGTGTCAACCTGCCATTGCAAGATAATGGGAAAGATATTTCAAGTAGAAGTCAGAGGAAAAGAAAAAGATGTATTTTGAAGGAAACAAAAATCATTAAAATGTCTAAGGCTTAAAAAAGCATGTGTCACGACAGCTTATTTTCACGAAGAATATATATGAACATACTGGTAATTTTGTTTTCCTGGCTAGTACCCGGGTAATGCTATCTAGTCTTAAAATGCTAAGGAAGGTCCGAAATAAAGTTCAAGAATAGAGAGTTGAAAACATCGACAGAGAAAAAGTCAGATACATTCGAGGATTCTATTAAAATGCCTTCTCTAGAAAAATGCTCCGAATTACATCCTATTTATAATTAGTGAAGGGTTATGTTTATTGAAAAATTTGGATAGTGTGCATTACCACCATTCAAAATAAATCCGACTGCATTTTTATTGTTTATTTATTCTAACACATAGTGACATTTACAGAGGAAGAGTAGCTACAAGCTTTTGTTTTATGAGTATTATATAAACGAAATCCCTTTAAAAAGTTGAAGTCTCTTCTTGAATCAGATACTTTGTTGTTTCATTTACAGCAGAACCTGTAAAAATTGGAAAAAAGATAAAGCTACAAATCATGTTCTTAGTTATTTACATAAGTAATATATGTAATTTTTGAGTAGTATAAGTAGTTACAAGAGAAGGTTGCCGAATTTGGGCCACCTGAACACTTTCCAATGCACAGTGACAGAGAAGTAATTTTAATGAAAAACAAATAGTAGAATTTTTTGTGGTTTACTTATCTCCAAAACAATGTAGTTAACTTTTCAAGAAATACACTTAAAAGTAGAACAAAAATCGTTAAATAATTGTATCACTGGTCCAATTCAGGAAGCTGGTTGCCCAGATTTGGCCACTGGTTTCTCACAAATTCTGCAATTTCTTCACTCGCAATTAAAGAAAAAGCATATTTTATTCTCAAATTCACGCCAGCACATAATGTAAGTATGAAATTTTAAACACTGCATTACTTCCTCTGCTCGCTTTCTTTCATCAGAAATAGGATACAAAACCAAACAGCCTTAGTTTTTGTTCCTTTTGAATCAACATTTGATGTTTTTAACGTCCTTTTATCATTCTTTTGGCTTGTTCCACTTCCATTTAAGGGGACTACGAGTGATTAAAAGTGCGTTTTGGGATATTCTTCTAGTTCAAGATAATAATCTCATTGATTTAAACATTTCAATTTTGGCGGCTGTTTGTAATACATTCTGGGCAAATTTCGCACAATAACAACAAAAATTTCTCGTGGAACCACATAGCTTTTTTTTAAACATTGATTCCATAGATCACATTTGCATCGTTACAGCATATACAGGGTTCCCACTTATATCCGTTACACCCCCCTTAACTTCTAAACGGTTACAGCTTAGGCCACAAAGCTGGTGTCTAGGTATAGTAAAAAGGCTCTACGCTACTCGCGCGAAGAGACAACTTGCAACGCCATCTATCGGAAAATTCATTCTAGAATTAGCGGTCCTATCTCGTAAACGGTGAAAGATACGAGAAAAAGGTCAATTAGAAAGTTGAAGAGCACTTTCGATTTAGTACGAAAAGATACTTTGCGCACATTAATACTCAAAAGAGAATGCAAAAAATGAAAATTTGTTTGATTGTTATTTTCAACACTATGGCGGCGTGAAACGCGATCGAAGCGAGAAAAGGCCACCTTACGGACTAAATACCAACCTGTGTTGTGGCGCAGGGGAAACGCACGCGCTTTGCATTCATGAGGATCATGGCTCTGTCCCCACCGGTTGCGTGTCTTACTGAATGTCTCTACAAACCGTGAAAACTTTCTCCTGATCTTGCAAAATCGTCTCTCCAAACACACAGCTCAACTCAAGCATGTCTGGTATAAAAATCACATGGATTTCATGTATTATGCAAATGACGATGGGACGTCATACCTGTTCACCAGAGACTACTACTATAAAAAGACTCATATATATGTGCTTTAATTTCGTTTTCAAAACTTTGGACTTTTTTTATTTTGTTGACGTCATTATGTCACGGGCAGCATATTTACAAACCCTACCCGGATAGAACTGAGGCAGGAAATCGGACAATATGACTGGCTCGCTTCGCCCAGAGCCGATGACGTCGTTCTTTGCTCTCGTACGGAAATTATAAGAAAATAAGCCATTGAATGTGGACTTTGAATTAGTTTAGCTTTCCATTGCTTGGACTTCGCGAATTTTGATCTACGATAAGCACCTACGTCGCAATTTTATTTAGTCGACTCTTGCTTTGTTATGATTACCGTACGCTACGTGCAAGAGCTGAAAACGACGTCATTGCCCCTCGTAGCCAATGATATTGGCTGATTTTCTGCCTCAGTTCTATTAGGGTAGGGTTTGTAAATATGCCCACGGGCAACGCCGTGCGCATACTGGTAGTATAGTATAAAAAACCCTTTGGATTAAATGTGAAATAACGATCTGTAAATCTACGAAACTAAAATTAAAATCCAGAAAATTTTCGTCTTGGACATCTTATGTGCAATGTGAGTGAAAGGAATTTCAAATTACAAGATATCAGTTTAATCAAATGGACCATTTTTTCCCTATCCCCAACTTACTTATACATATAGACGTAACACATCATCTCTTAGCTTCAAAATCACCACTTTTAACTCTCATCCTTACGATCCCGGTAGGTCTCTCACGTGGCGTTTGATCCAGTTCATGTAGCGATAGATCTTCGCATATGTCACAGGCTTGTCGGTCTGGCACTTCCCTGACGAACCTCGAGATGTAATGCCAACAGTGTAGAATTTATTGCCGAATGGCGCAAAAATGGAGGATCCTGAATCGCCCTGTGAAAAAATATTTAAAACTTTAAACTGTCTCAGAAGTATCAGACATGGACCGTGTTTCAAGATAAAATGTTTGATTTTGCATATCAGTTTATCTATTCTATCTAGTACATGTGTTACCGCTAAAGTGCAGAAATCAGTTAATGTGCACATTACCTAGCTAATCTGCAGATTTACTAGGGTGATCCGTTAAAGTGTCGAAAATTGTTTCATTTCTCAAATTACCTAGGTAATCTGCAAATTACCTAGATAATCTGCACATTACCTACTAGGCACGCGTTAAAGTGAAAATAAGATCTTTGCTGGAACAACAGCAACGTTTCTGTACGCTTAAATTAACATAATGTTATTTATTTATTTTTCGATATCTACAGAATCAAGTTAATGCAATCAAACAATCAACAAATTAATTGATAGAATCAATCATCAATCAATTAAAAAACTATAATAGAAGGAATCAAACGGTTTAAAATATTATTACGATTAAGGAAATGAGAGAAACAGGCGAAACCAAAGTAAAAGTGAAGGGAGAGGAGGAAGGTGTAGGGAAAGGAAATGAGAGAAACAAACTTTTGAACTTAAACGATATGGAAACCGTTAATGCGCACATTACCTAGGTAAAATGCGGAAAACTCTCGATTCCCCACGTTATCGGAGCAAATCAGTTAATCTGAAGATTAGCTAGGTAATGTGCACATTAACGGCTTTCGAACTTTAGCGGTAACATATGCATATGCTACTATTAAAGCTCGAAAAGCATCATTGTGAACATTGCCTAGTTAATTCACAGATTAACTGATTTTATCTATTGAAGGTCGGAATCATCTGCAAAATGAGAGGTTTCCGCCCCAGGTAATGTGCACATTGGCGTATTCTGAATCGTTAAATTGCTTTAGATATATCAATAAATAAATAAATATTATTGTTTCAGAAGCTGTTAGTATATTTTATTTACTATCTGCTGATTGGTATAGTAAAGCACCGTTTATACCTTCCTCATTCGTTGTTTCATCACAGTCCCGATTCATTGTATGATAAAGTACCTCGTTTATACGACACAAAACTTCGGTTATACGTCTTTTTCCGCCGTTATAAAACGTGAAAATTTCGAAATGATTTCCAATTGATGAATTAATAGAACACAAACTGTTTAGTCCTAATTGAAGCGATGATAAAGAAATTATTCCATCTCCCTTAAAGACGCAATGGACTCCATTGAAAAGCTTCGAAGTTATTTCTTTTGTCAAAAGAATAGTGAAGAAACATTCAATGAACTTAATTCGATTCATAATGATGTACTTAATAACTTAATACTCGCAGACAGTCAGCACTTCAGATGGCGTTTAAAGATTTATTAAATTAGACTCCTACCTGCTTGCACATTAATCGTATAATATAAGCAATCTACAATTAGTACTCAAGCTATGAAATAAACATGATTTTTCTTACTTTAATGGTAAATGTTTAATTTTAAAATTTAACTATTGATTTGCATAGTATGTAGTATTATACAAACTACCATATACTACATAATATGTAGTACTGTACTATGTACTGTACTACTTTTTAAGATACTAGTACTATCTTCAAAAACTTTAAAATTAATACTTAAATGAATTTGAATTAATAGCATTAAATTTGTAATAATTAAAGTTGTTTAGAAAAATTTCGATTATACGTGTTTTTATTTATACGTCGTTCCACGTCCTTTAAAAGACGTATAGACCAAACGTAAAACGTCATTGAATAAAAATACAGCGTGCTTTCCAATGATTAGTTCTTAGTATCATTAAGTCGTTTGTTTTACTATTAACTTAAGTTTAAAAAAAAATAAGGTGTTAAAATGTATGTATATATGTCATTGTATACATGCATGTAATGTATACACGTCATTTTTCTAATTTATTTAGCCATAGTGTGAGATGGTGCACTTTCTTGCAAAAAAACAGTAAAAGACTTCGCTTTCAGAACTGAATTTCTGCAGCGTTTTTAGTTAAACTGAAAAAAAACCTCAAATGAGTAGAGCCTCTATAATTCGAGTCTCGATTGTTCGAGTTTTCCATAAATCCGAGTTCGTGAAAAAAATCAGTTTAGCTCCCAAATAATGACCAACACATACACAACACGTGAAAGAATTACTGCATATGGATTTTCTTGTTGTTGGACGGGTCATATGTCCACTGCGCACCCCGAAGCCACCTGCAGAAATGCCCCCTCCCAAAGAAAACGGGATATATATAAGATCGATATATCTTATATATATCAACGTGTTTAAACAAAAAACAATTGACAATTATTTTAAGATATAATTAACCTGTTGCTATGGGCAGTAATGTAATAATATACAAGTACATTTTTCATTTGAATATACTACACAGAAATTTAAAAATTGCTTTTATCTCCATTTATTTATTTATTAAATTTTATGATTTCGATAATTCGAGTTTTCGATAGTTCGAGGTAGGCCCGGTCCCGTCCACCTCGAATTATCGAGACTCTACTGTATTCAATTTTGCTTCAATAATAAGAAAATCTACAAAAATCACCTCAGATAGTAGCGGAACATAGTGACAAAAAATTGTAGCTTTCTATCTTCTTCTTTCTTTTCGTTTTTTTTATTTCGGTTTTTCACAGAGAGCCTCACTTTTACTACATACTGGTGAACTTTTGTTTCATTTGGAGGCCTAAAGGCCGTCTCCAGGGTCTGCTCAATAGGCTCACTTTAATTATAGCAATCCTGTATATCACGCGACGACATATTCGGAAGTAATTACCGTGCATGACGACTGCCTGCTTTCGGTCCCGATGGCGCAAACAATATCGGTGAGGTTATTGGAGAAGCCCTTGGTCATCTTCTGGCAGACTTTGGGCTGAACCTGCTTCATCGTGCCCTCTCTGAGCTGCTGGGAACCTTCTGGGTGAGAAATGAAAATCATTCACAAGAGTCATCACACACTGAACTTATGACAAAAGAAATAAAATCTTGCGTCTAACTTTAAGCTTCGAAGAAAATTTACAAGCAGATGCGATAATTTTAGCCCCTCTGCGATATTTTCAAGGTATAGAAATTTAAATTACAATATCTACTAAATTTGTTCAAGTAAAGCAATTCGATAATCAAACCCTAAAATATCAGTTATAAACCCAATTTTTCCTTTGTTGTGTTCATCTCAGGTATTACTTATTGATTTTAGTCATACATTAAAAGAAGTCAAAATTTAATCGTACTTTATTTTTGAATAGTATGTAAACAAAGCTACCGAATGTCTAAGACGTCATAGTCCCCAGACTTTATGATTTGCTTAGTTTAGTTTTATTAATATCCCGTTTAGAAGCTACGCAAAGACTATTTTAGGAAGGAACTCATACTTTTGAACCGTGGTCAGACGCCGAAACCGACACGCTACTCGCCAAACTTCCGCATCACATCTACTGGTTTTAAAATTCATTTAATCTAGAGGTACACAAGTTTTTGTTTTTGCTGGGAGAAGAAGTTTTGGGGTTGGACGACCAAACAATGATCCACTGCATCCTCCTCGTTCTATTCCGTAGAAAAGCGATGTCGGCATTTTGCCTCTTTTAAGGACACAAATAAATGGACGGAGTGATATCCGGGCAGGAAGGAGGGTGTTCCAGGATTTAGAATCCCAAATGGTTAATGGTTGCAAGAGTAAAAATCTTTGCCTGGTGGTGTGGGGGTCTGCTTGTCATACAACAATAGATATTCGCGTCCTGTGAGGATTTCACTGTTTCCGATGTGATCGGTCGATGTGGTTCTGACAACTTAGAGCCTTTTGGATGTCTTCGAAAAGACACCAGATCTTACGGTTTGCGATAACTTCCTTTAACGTTAAATAAAAGCACTATATTACCACCTACGTTGAATGAATACTGGTACCGTATTAGCAACCTTTTTATAAATACAGGTGTGCACATATTAAGTGACACATTTCAAAAATTAATATATAAAAAACTAAAAATGTTGGAACTACGTCTTTTTTAAAAAAATAAGAGCGTATCTCGAAAAGTTTTTTTCAGATAGGTAACGCGGCATTACACCGTCCTAAATTTGTTACAGCGAGAAAATTCCGTACGCAGTGGCTACCGATCAGCAGAAGCCGATGCGTGTTTTCTGGTTTCTTTTTTTAGTTTTCCTTGAATATCACGAAAACTCCTCAGTTTTCACACTACATGTGAAATAACATATTTAAGAGAGTAGAATTCCCTACAAATACACGCTTTTATTTTTCCTCCAGTTTTAATACGAGTTACGAGTTCCAGTTTTAATCCAGTTTAAGCAAGTCACAAAAGATAAGAAAAAAATAATTTACCATGATAATCACTTGGAAGCAAATTTTATTTTTCAGCATAATCTCCACCAATGTTGATGCGTGTATTCCATCGCTTTATCAGCGCCCCTATTCCAGCTGCATAAAATTCTTTGGGTTGCTGTCTCATCCACAGTAGGACTTCGTGTTGAACGTCGTCATCACCTTCAAAGTGTTTGCCTCCAGGATGTTGTTTCAGTGGACCAAACAGATGAAAATCGTTTGGGGCTAAGCCTGGTTGGTCAGTACTACAGCATCCACCTTACAGCCCAGACTTAGCCCCAAGCGATTTTCATCTGACGACGACGTTCAACACGAAGTCCTACTGTGGATGAGACAGCAATACAAAAAATTTTATGCATCTGGAATTGGGGCGCTGACGAAACGATGGAACAAGTGCATCAACATTGGTGGAGATTATGTTGAAAAATAAAATTTCTTCCGAGTGATTATAATGGTAAATTATTTTTTCTTATCTTTTGTTATTTACTTAATGACTTACCCTCTCATTTTCTCAGATAATGGCTCTAAACAAATTTTTGATTTCCAGTAATTTACGACATCCTAGACCACCGAAATGGCATGTTAGCTATCTGAAAAAAACTTTTTGAGATGCGCTCTCATTAAAAAAAATTCCTAGTTCCAGCATTTATATATTTTCTATTATTAATTTTTGAAATGTGTCACATCATTTGTGTACACCATGTGCAGACAAAGACTTGCTCCAACGTCTCTAGGGAGAACTGGACTGCCATACAGATAGTTTAATTATGTTAATGCCCCATTTTGAAGCAACACGAAAGTTATTTTGGGATGGACCCCGTAATTTTCTACCACGGTCAGATGACGAGGACGACATCTTTGCTGTCATTCCCTCTCCAAACTTCCACACCACACAAACTGGAGGACATTTCGCCTCTTTGTATGATTTAACATGAAACAGGCCCCATACACGACGGATCTATAGTAGAATCGGGTTTCGAACCTGGAACCCTCCGGCCCCGAAGCCGAGATCTGACAACTAGGTCAACGTGGCCTCGCCATATATTGTTTAGCAACGGATTCGGAAACCCTCCGCGCTTTTGCGCATGCGCCGGGCTGAGTTATTTTCATCAAAATAGGGGGAAAGTGAAGAATGGAAGGGTGATGTTTACATTTTACTGCGCGTGATCTAACAAAGAGCTCCGGAAATGCGCTCATATGACTCATTGCCTGGCACTCCTTTCCTGTGTAAAATCGTCCAAAAGTGGTAGTCTCGGAATCCGTTGCTCAACAGTAGATAGATATTTCCTGCTTAACAGAACAAAAACATACAGACTTTCTGTAAGTTAAAAAAAATTGAAATATTTCCATTTTCTTTGGGTATTTTTTTTTTTTCATAGCTCTAAAACTCTTTGAAATGTAGTGGAAAATTATTGGAACCTTTGGAATCCGAAAATCTTTTTCTTAATTTTCTGAAAAGAAATCATTAAAAAATGAAGCAAAATATCAATTAGGAATCAGAGACAAAGCTAATGTTTAATCCTAACTTAAAAGAAACATTTGAATTGTCATTTAACGAAGAACTTTTAACACTTTAACTTTTTAAACCCGAGGCGACTTTTTCCTTCAAGCTTCTTTTAAACCGGGGGCTTTTGGGAGGAAGCGTCATGAATTGGACACTCCCTACCTGGGTGGTCATTTACCCCCCCCCGCTATAACCTTCCTTTAAAGCGCAGGCAAATGGGCTGTGGTTGGTAAGGATAATGGGACCCCCCACCGCGCTTATCTCCTAAGCGATCTCAGAACCTCCCCTCAAAAGAAGCCAACCACCTCAGACCGGCCTTCTTCGCTGTTGAAAGGAAATTTTTAGACCGCCTCGCTCGGTGACAGAGGGTTAACTAGTAGGGAAAATATGGGTTATCTGGTTTTGATGTACTCTTTCACAGAGCACTCAAAGTCAATACTCAACTTTATTTCGTATATCAAGAATATTTTATCGAATTTTCCGGATAATCCGAATTGCTCGGAATCCGAAAAGAGGTCGGTCCCAATCAGTTCGGATTTCCGAGGTTCTACTCTATTTCAACCCGTGATTATCTTTTAATTACCTTGCTAAACTGTTTCTCTTCGCAAATTAATGAAAATGCTGTCATTTATGTACAAGGGTCACAACAAATCATCACGTATGGGGGTTTGGACTAACGGGATGGCGAGGCCGCAATTGCCTAGTGGTAAGGTCTTGGCATTGGGGCCGGAGGGTTCCAGGATCGAAACCCGATTCCAGTGAAGATCCGTCGTGTATTGGGCCCCTTGCACGTTGAATCATACATAGTGGGCCAAACGTCCTCCCGTTGATGTGATGTGGAAGTTTAGAGAGGGGGTGCCAGCTCAGGTGTCATCCTCGTCATCTGACCGAGGTTCCAAATTACGAGGTCCGTCCCAAAAAAGCCCTCGTGTTGCTTATAAGCGTGACGTTAATATAAATAAACTAATGGGATAGCAGTTATAAGATTGTAAATATGCTCTTGGTTTCTGCATGCTTCTTCATGAGACACGTGCATTCCATAAGTAGTCTAATAATTAGTTTATCAAAACCAGATTTTATTTTATAATTATCTTACATCATCTAAATAAAAAAGGCATATTTTTTTTTTTTATAAAAGTGTATATAAGAAATTACTTGAAAATTTTTTTTCATGCACATTTATTTTAAGAATTAGTAAGTATAATATAAGCTTTGCAAACTCATCACTAAGTTGGCATTTTCTGTGGGTATGTTCAAATATCTTTAAGATAATTTATGGACGAGTTTTCTGTTTTGTTTTTGTTGATTCTCATATAATTTTCTGGTAACCTTCCGATTTAAGCAATTGCCAAAGCAATAGCTCGAACCAGTTCTTTCTTTAGAACACAAAGCATCGAATTCCTTGTTCTTTGAATTTGGAAAATACTTTTTATTTAAAACTGCTAAAAAAACGGCTCTTAAAATAGCTAATTCCAAACTGAACGATTGTAATTAAGTAAATCGTTTGGTTAAAAATTTAACCGCCAAACAAGCCTTAGAAAGCCAACAGAGCGATAACGAACAATAAGGGCAGCCTTTCCACAAAAGAAGGCTCTTATTTTTTAGGAAACTTTGAGAGCTACATCAATAGGGACATCAAGTTAAACATTTTCAAAGTATCCTTAAGCCATGACATTAAAAAACTCTCCTTTAAACATCAATTAACATCTTCAAACAGAGTGTTAAAATTTTGAAGATTCAAATTGACGAAGCATTATACCGGAAGTCGGTCGGTATACCGGATGTTCTACATTACCCCAAATAAACAAAACAGAAAATTCGTTCATACGAAAAAATAACAGCGTATATTTTAGGTTATTATTCATATTTAAATTTCTTATATTTATTCTGTATCGGCTTTATAGTTAGCTATGACCCTGCATTCTTTTTACAAAAGGATACTGGTAAGAGAACCATTATAAATATTAAACTATAGCGTCAAACTAATTTTTCCGTAAAATATTACTATTATGCATAAATTTTCTGCTTTATTCACTCGAGGTAATGTTTGGTTACAATTAACCGCAATGTAATTTTTTACCCGTAGTAACCGGAAAACCGAATCATCCCTCCCTGCCGTAGGATCTTGCATGACAGAGGCCTTTGCGACCGCTCAAGTATTAAGGCTGGAGTCCTAGTAGCCCACCACCGGGCCACGACCCGACCCCTCCCGAAGGAGGTACATACTATCACTGGTGGAAGGACTCGAAGCCCCACCATTACTATACTCACCAGGCAAGCGAGAACCTGCTTACTTATCCGGCATCTTCTCATCCGTGAACTCGCGATGCTCCCGATGGGATTTCCACCCGTAGTAACCAGACTAAGATGATTCCCGTCCTACAACGTGGCATACAGAACAAATACCAATGACCGGTCGAGCGATAGCCCGCCCGGGAGAGAAACCAATCGGACAGGGTGAAGCTATCTCCTATGGACAACAACCCCACCTCCGTCTACATCTCCGAAACCAGAACGACCTACTCCAGACTTGTCCGATGGAACCTGGTGAAAGAAAAATTTCACTACAAAAACCAATTAAATCAATAAAACAATTAAGATAGAACGCATCGTGTAGCCAAATTCCCAGGTACCTATCCAGGGCCTAAAATTTCGAACAGCCACCACCCGAAAGACCTACAGAGACACAAGTCTCGATCAGAAGTCCATCGACCACACCGGCAACACTTTATTCAATTTAAAAATATACGAGTTACACTGCACAACAAAATACAAAAAAGTGCATAATAGCAATTGAAAAAAAGACAAAAAACTAGTTACAAACAATTTGTTGTACAAGGGAGACTTGCAGAACAGATCTTACAATATCAATTAGACCAGTTCTTGAATGGTCATTCTGAACAAGATCCAGAATGCCTAAAGTTCCAGAATTTACAGGGAAAAACTTTCTCTAGTTTCTCTAAAAAGAGGACACCCATAGATGTAATGGGAAACAGTACCCATGTCGATATTACATATGCAATTGTCGCTTTTTCAGAAGAAACGATTCTGATGAGCCGGAAAACACCCATGACCAGTTAAAATTTGATTAATAAAGAAGCCACCAAAGCATCTCTTTGAATCAACAAATGGGAAAAGTCCATAAGTAAATCTAGCCTGTTGGGAATGCTCCCCTCTGACTTACCATAGTTTGGATATATGATATCTGATTTTGAGATTTATAAAAGATTTGGGAACTCCCAAAAAAACATCTACATTGTCCTTGCCTGTAGCCTCTTTTGCAAGAGTATCTACTCGCTCGTTTCCATAAATACCAACATGGGCCTTAGCCCAATGAAAGGAACAGTTTACATTTTGCAAAATGATTTTGATGTCCCTGATTATTTGAAATTTGTCGTCAACTGCTTCTAATGATTTAAGGACAGAAACGGAATATGTAAAAATATGAATTGAATGAGTTGAATTATTCAATTGTACCCATAGTAAACTGAATGTCAACCAACAGTCTCTCTCCCTATCGCGGGAACAAGAAATGGGATCCTTTTATTTGGCTTCGTTACGTATTTTTGTGTTTAGCAACTGATTTTTTTATACTCTCTGTCTGTATTTTCTCCTCTGTGTGCCTCATCTCCGAGCGGTTTGGTTGCCTGATGGAAGATACGCCATGAGTTTAAGTTATCATTGAAATATTAGAATACATTCTATAAGGAAAAGTATTGGTCGTTATTTTATAAGAAACAATCGGTAAATGAGAACAGATTCAAAATGCATACTCGATTCTCTTTACTTTACTCAGCAGCTAAGCCCCAAACGCGCCTTATTGTGGAAATATGGGAGAAAGTCGAAGAACAGTTTTGTTAGTTTTTTCCAGCAGTTTACCAAAG
Source organism: Araneus ventricosus (assembly GCA_013235015.1). Taxonomy (NCBI): domain Eukaryota; kingdom Metazoa; phylum Arthropoda; class Arachnida; order Araneae; family Araneidae; genus Araneus; species Araneus ventricosus. The sequence continues at coordinate 175,481 of BGPR01001644.1, read as the reverse complement.
CTGTGGATCTGTCTCTCTATAAGAAATACTTATCGCATTTTTATTTTAAGTTGACATCCGAGTCCTACTCCGTTTTTCTCCTTTTAATTAATTGCACATAGAATTAATAGATAAAAGGAGTTGGTAATACGAAGTACAAGGAACTCGTCGCAATTTGTGCAAGAGTCAGAATTAATAAGACCTCGGCGCTCAAAATAGTAGTCAGATGAGTTTGGCGATTGCTTAAATCGGCAGAGTACTGTATGAAAAGTTCGTCTGATAAAGCTCAATCAAATGCGTTCGGCCATTAGTCCAGTCATTAGGTGCTAAAAAGGGATGGTTTAAAACAAATTCTGGTGGAGTCGTAATTTTTGCTCCTATATGTTTTTTGCGGTGCTGATTACGAATGTGAGATTTCCCACCAAAACGTTTTGTTGGAATTTTAGTTATAGCCATAAAACATGAAAAAAATGGACTTTCCCCTAGTTTCCTGCTTATAACTCAAAAACTATCAACTTTTTTTATTATCATCATATATCAAAATATCAGCACAAAATTTCCTACAATTTATGTCTATACTATATTTTTTCCTTACGAGTACCGTTTAGGCGCTATAACTGGTTGAAGTTTGACGAATGTTTGACTTACCTGCTAGTGCGGCTTGCACAACAACAAACCATCCTATGTGTACGCGCGAAATTATCTCTCTTACTAAATGAATTTCTGCTTAATTAATATACTTTTTCTATCGTGAAGTTCTTTGCTCAAATAAAGATTTTATCAGTTATATTATGAATATACTAACATAATCTGCACAAAATTCGTTCTAAATCTTTCTACCCCTGGTATTACCTGCCTTTCGCTTTCGCGGTTGCGAAGTAAACAACAGAGTAAATCTCAAGAATTTTTTAATATTTTAGGAGACTTTAACATAGCCCTGTTATTGTACCATACTTGCTTTACATTTCTTATTGCTCCCCGTCTTGGCAAATGTAATAGTCTGACTGAAGCCTGTTCAGCCCTGTTGAACAGCCATTAATGAAAAACATGAACACACTTGGGACCTCACTTATAGCCGTGGTGTCAGTGATAGTTAGTGTATTGGTTAGGTCAGGGGTCGGCAACCTGCGGCTCGCGAGCCGCATGTGGCTCTTTTGATGTAAAGTTGCGGCTCTCAGTTCCATACGAAAAAATTAATAATTTATTATCAAAACCCTTAAAAAATAAGAAAATATATTTTTAAGTACCTAATTTTTCAATAGCTTCTATTTTCATAATCGTTAATCACAAATCGCTACGCTTAACATGACCGTAATGAGATAAATTTGAACTATTGTTTTGTTCTTAGAGATGAGACTCCGTGACCATGTTTATCTTTCAACCAATTGCATTCCATTTCCGTCTCACCCAAACAGCCACTGTCTAGACGTGTTGTCAGTCAGTCATCCTTGGATAGCGCAGTCGACGTTACCTTGCATGTGTGTTAATTTAATCGCTTGCGGTTTTTGCGTGTCTATTCGCTTGTTGTTTCAAGAAGAATACGATTTAGAAGCGAATTATCTTCTCTAAGGTATGTACGCTTATAATATAATAAAATCAGTAACAGAATTGGATTACATACCTGAGGATCGTGTTAACGAAGTAATAATGGTAAATAAATTGTTTGCCGTTTTAGATAGCTAAGTAAAATTTTCAAAAATCAGTTTTTCAGCTCCGTCGCCAGCATGGCATCTGGTGGAAAAAAGAGAAGAACTGCAGAAGAAAACCGAGAATTCAGTCAGGATTGGACGGAGTCGTTTGCATTCATATGCAACACACATGACCTTCCGACTTGTCTCATTTGCCACGAAAAACTCGCACACAATAAGAAGTCAAATTTGGAGAGACACTTCACTACAAAACATACCCATTTTACTGGTAAATATCCAACCGGTGACGCACGAAAAAAGGCTGTCGAAGAGCTCCAGAAAAAACAACAACAGTCAAGTTCCATGCTAAGTAACTGGGCTCAATCTTCCAATAATGTAAATCTGGCAAGCTTTGCAGTATCATTAGAAATTGCAAAAAGAGGAAAACCACTCACAGATGGTGAGTACGTGAAAGATTGTTTTATACGTGCATCTGAAGAACTGTTTCGTGATTTTAAAAACAAAGCAGAAATCATGAAAAAAATCAAAGATTTGCCATTATCTGCTAAAACAGTACAAGATAGAACTGCTAAAATGTCTTCAAATGTAACACATATGCAAGTGGAAGACATTCAACTGGCTTCTGCCTTATCACTTGCTATAGATGAGTCTTGCGACATAAAAGACACGGCACAAGTTACCCTTTTCATCAGGTATATGTCGTCCCAAGGTCCAAAAGAAGAACTGCTAGGATTGCTACCGCTCTCAGGGCAAACTCGTGGAGAAGATATAGCAAATGCTGTGCAAAAATGCCTGGAAGACAATGGAATCAATATAAATAAAATCGTTTCTATAGCAACTGATGGAGCCAGAAGTATGACAGGAATACATAGAGGGGTAACATCAATTCTTCAGAAAAAAATAAACCACGAAATTTTAACGTTTCACTGCATAATTCATCAAGAAACGCTTTGTGCCCAAACATTTCCGGCCGAAACAGTTGAGGTCATGAACTTGGTAATTAAGATTATTAACAGCATCTTGGCAAAAGACTCTACCATCGCCAGTTTAAAGATGTCCTTCAAGAAATAAATAGCCAGTTTTCTGACCTACTTCTGCACAATAAAGTGCGATGGCTTTCCAGAGGTAACGTATTGTAACGTTTGGCTTTGTGCTTGAGTGAAATAAAAACATTCCTCAATGAAAAAAGAATTGACCATCTCGAATTGGAAGAAGACAAATAGCTGCAAAAATTTAACTTCATGGTAGATACCACAATGAAACTAAATGAACTAAATCTAAAACTGCAATGAAAGGGCAACCCAGCCTACGCCTAGCTTGAAGAAGTAGTTTGTTTCGAAAACAAATTACTTCTCTTTGTTGAAAACATGGAGAGCGGTAAATTACTTCATTTTAAAAATCTGAAGCAGTATCGCTATGAGACCAATGCAACTATTGACACGAATTACTTCAGCATAACTTTAAAAAACATGAAGGATGGATTCGCTGAGAGATTAGAGCAATTCAAAACAAACAAAAGTACTCTCGCGTTCATAGTAGATTCTCTCAACACAAATACAAATGAGATCAACATTGAGCCATTTGGAATTGATGCTGGATCGCTTCAAATGCAACTGCTGGATTTGAAAACCAAAGACTTGTGGAGTGGCAAGTTCACAGAACTTAAGAGCAAGTTGGAAGAGTTGGAGGTCCAGAAATGCATGCACATCGCGCAGCACAAGTGGCCAGCTCTAAAAGAAATTCCACAAGTTGAGGCCCTCATATTCGGCGCATGGAATAGTCTTCCACAATGCTACAGTGAGGTGAAGAAGTTGGCATATGAGTGCTGACGATCTTCGGGTGACATATTCGTGCGAGCAAGCGTTCTCTTGCATGAATATAATAAAAAGTAAAGTTAGAAGTCAACCAACAAATAAAAATCTAGAGTCGTGCTTGAAACTTAAAACAACAAGTTATAAGCCAGATTTAATCAAACTTTCAAAAGGCATGCAAAGCCAATGCTCCCATTGATGTAACTATCTATATTTGTGTTTTTATAAGAATAAATATTATTCCGTATTTAAAGCCTTTTATTTTAAATAAAAAATCAAATGTATATAAGCAAACACTATAATATTGAAACGAAAATTTTTAGTGGCTCTTTAAAAACAGGGAAATTTGGTAAATTGTAACTTTTGGCTCTTCCGTTTCAATAGGTTGCCGACCCCTGGGCTAGGTGGACGCAAGGAATGACAGCGCTCCAACATATTTGTGATGGAATTGAAAAATTTTGTGGTGTTGATTTGACCAGCTCTGATCAACATTTGAAAATCAGTGTCTCAAGAGTTCAGTGAGATAATGATGATTGCAGGAAAATGGTGAGTGGTTCAAGCACTATAATCCTTTCCCAGAAAATTCTAACTTGTTTTCAATGAACACTGGCGTTATTGGAAACTCAAGAATCAATTGTCGCATGGCCAAGGAGGAAAGTATTCTTGGTATCTCAAGAATTGAAGGAAGTAATTTTTATACTGTGAAATTCAGAAGCAATGACATACTGCAACCACTAACTCTAAAAAGGCACGAAATCCTCTTTATACAAAGTTTTCAAGCCATGTGCACAGGATTTTAATGCTGAAAGCAGTGTGTATAATATTGATAGAGGCTGCTTGTTGAACAGAGTCATCTGGAACAGGGGTTCAACTTTTTCATCAATTTGTGATAATTATGTAACATGTGTTCGTACAAAGTACAAATCAACTGCTCTAGTCATTTTGGATGGGTATCCTGAAAATGAAACAATAGGAGGCACTAAATGTGCAGAACGGGCCAGAATAACACGGAAACAAATGTCAAGCGAAGCAATGCTTGATGAATCGATGATACCAACAGTTTACCAAGAAAAAGTCCTGGCCAATCCGAAGAACAAGGATCGACTCATTTCCATCCTGATGAATAAGTTATCCTCATTAAACATGGCAAGAAGGGATGCACGGGAAATTGCAGCTGTAGGAAGGCCAGACTGTTTTGTTCAGTGTTGTGTCTTCATTGCTGGGACAACTACAATAACAATAAGTTCAAGTAATTAATAGTGATGAGGATGATGATAATGAACCAATCTGCCGATCATGAAGTTGAGACGTCTTTATCTTTGCATGTCGAGGAAGACACAGATGATCTTCCAAAAGATATTGGAACATAAGCTTCAAAGCGAGCAAGATAAAGTGAAGAGACTGGGTAATGTATGTAGATACCAAAATCATATTTATGATTGCAGGTTGTATTATTATTATTATTAAGTTATGACTTGTAAAATTTAGAATGTTATCTTTTTTTTCAAGTCATTTTTTTCTTGGTTACTAGATACCAAGTTATTCAAATTAATTAATAGAAATTAATAAAGTTTAATTAACAACTACACTAAGTACTTTTAGGGGACATAACATTTATTGGGAAAGTGGCTCTAAATTTCCATTAACATCTGCATTTTTAGAGGTAATCAAGGAATTTTATTCATAACTAGCTCGGGACTAAATTACTTTCATGTCTAATATAACAGATGAAAAATTTATTTGCATAAGGAATATTACGGTAGAAAAAGTGTATTAAAAAATTAAAGCGTATTAATAGTAAGATAGTAAATTTTAGTGCATACAAATAGGAATATTTGTTATTGTTCAAGCCGCGCCAGCAGGTAAGCCAAACTTCAACCAGTTATAGTGCCTAAACGGTACGCGTAACGAAAAAATAGTATAGAGAAAAATTGTAGGGAATTTTGAGCTGATTATTTTGGTGTATGATGATAATATAAAAAAGTTAATAGTTTTTGAGTTATAAGCAAAAAACTGGGGGAAAAGTCCTATTTTTTTTCTTGTTTTATGGCTATAACTAAAATTCCAACAAAAATTTTTGGTGGGAAACCTCAGATTCGTAATCAGCACCCCAAAAAACATATAGGAGCAAAAAATTATGATTCCACCAGAATTTGTTTTAAAAAAACTACCTAATGACTGGACTACATTGCCATTCACTCAATTTGACGCATTCTGAACACTCATAAAAAGGGGGAAATAAAAGCCATTTTCAATAAATTGTTGACTTTAGCTAGATGCTGTGATGTATTTCAGCATAGCATGAATAATCGCGGAGCCTTCTTTATCAAAAATAATATGTTTATTGGACGTCTTCCACAGCACAAACATGTAAAACAAATACATACTCTTACATCACTCACTGACATCGAATTTCATCTTCAATCCTATTATTCTCCGTTGCTAGGCAACGTTAGCAAAAAACAATATATCGTTGCCAAACTATTTTTATTACCTTTAGAAAAGAATTAATGCCAAACGATTTTTTTAATTAATTTCTTTTTCAGCCAAACGATATTTTTAAATTAATTTCTTTTATGACCAAACGATTTTTTAACTAATTAATTTGTTTTCTTTAAATATTTTAATAATTCTTCAAATATATATTTTTTTATTCGTTACGAATATTACAATGCAAACAGATATTTACAAATATTAAAAAGACTCTTTACAAAAAGCTTACTTTGTCCTTCGACGGTGTTGAGACCCCACCCGGCTACTATTAATTGTCCACCCAACTTCTGGAGATCGTTTGTGGGTAGGCAAATGGGTGATGAGAGTTGGTTGCACTGGATCGGAGCAGCCAGTTTGATGAGCGCAATGTCATGGAGCACATCCTTATTTACTTGGAATTGATCGTGGGGGATTAACTGCGCAATCCGCACTGGTCTCTGCTTTTCCTCCTGTCTCCGACCCAGCAAACCTACTTTGATCTCGTTGGGCTTTTTGAAACAATTCTTAGGTAGGGCTCCTCTCCTCTTACATTGAGGTGATTCCGTTCTATTAGTACTGAAGATAAAAAAAATCACATTTTATCACATCAGTGAAACATACAGGCGTCCATAAATTATCTCTACAACTTTAGACTTTAATAACTTTCAAGACTATACTAGATAACAAGTTCTCTGATGAACTTGGATTTTTAATATGTCTCTTGGTGCTTTTAAATCAAAATGTTTGCAACTTTTAAATACATGATGTGTTTTATTTTGTCTTTTTACAATTTTTTAGATTTGTATGCGTTTTGATTTTCCGTGTTCTTATGTAATCGACCATTTTTTTAAATGTTTTTTATAGGTTTCAATTTTTTTACTCTGTTTTTGGCGCCTTGTTGCAATTTATTCTTATCTCAAGTGTGTATTTACGTCTTAACTTTTAAACTCCTGGTGTGTTTTTAGAGGATTCGGTGCTTGCGTGTTTTGACTTTTTAACCCTTGCCTTTTGGAAATGGTCTTTTAATTTAAAAAAAAAATATGACTTTTAGAATCATAGTGTGTTTTAATGTTTTTGCGATTATGTGTTTTCTTTTTTGACTATATATGCGTTTTCAAAATTTTTATGACTTTGTGTATTCTCTGTGTTCAAATTTTTATTTTCTAGCTCATTTTTTTATTTACTCTTTGTGGCTTTTGTTCTTTGTGTGTTTGTTATTTATAGTACTCTGTAAATGGAGTTTTCTCTGTAGTGTGCTTTTCTTGAAATAAATAAAATAATAACAAACTGTTTTCAACATGTAAAAAGGTAACTCATTAACTTGTGATGCAGGTGACGCAGATTTGACGAAAAATGTGAACTCCACAGGAGGAAGCTCAGTGTGTAACCTGGTTCATAGAGACAAAGTCCGATATCCAAGTCCAACAAAACTTTCGGACACATTTCAGAAGGGAACCTATCATTGTCTCTACCGACTATTCGGGTTGTTATACGTCATTTATAGAAACAGGTAGTGTTCCCCATAAGGAGGAGAAGGGTGGCCCATCTGTTTGAGATGCTAGCGTTGCACTTGGTTATCGGACTTTGTCTCTATGAACCAGGCTACACACTGAGATTTCTCCTGTGGCGTCCACTTTTTTCGTCAAATCTGCGTCACTTGCATCACAAGTTTATGAGTTACCTTTTCACATGTTGAAAACCGTTTGTTATTATCTAGTACAGTTTTAAAGTTATTAAAGTATAAAGTTGTAAATATAATTTATGGACTTCCTGTATATTTTGTGACAGAATTTATATGTCTAATAATAATAATAATTCCTGACAGAGAGCCATAGCCCTTTGCTGCGCAATGTGCCAGCTGATGGCACACCTAATCTCACTCGCTTCTCAACCGTTAAATTCAACTATAAATGGAAAATAATAGGTTTAGTAAATAGGCTGATAGTACTCCTTTTAGAATGTATATAGCAGCCTTATGAAATTTCACCCTTCAGCCCTCCGCACAAGGTATTAAGTGCCCAACCGTACATTCGGGACACATTCCAGCAACAAGTCATCGGGTATGGTGGTTGCGTAGAATGGTCTCCACGTTCATCTGAACCCATTGGACATTTTTCTGTGGGGATACATCAAACAGCGAGTGTATGCAACCCCTCCACCAACATTGCAGGAACTTCGAAACCGTTTTACGGATGCTTGTGCCAGCGTGTCAACTGCCATGTTGTGCAATGTGCAGCGGGAAGTGCAGTCCCGTGTCCAGATGTGTATTGTTGCTGAAGGACACCATTTTGAGCATGACAGATAGATGAGCCTTATTTCCGGCAAGTGCAGTTTTGTTCAACGCGATCAAACAAATGTGCGTTTTCTGCTTTTCATTTGTATCAGTTTTGTGAGCAAGATGTTTTTTGTAATAAATCGATGATGCTAAACAACTTTGTAATTGACTTTTTTCCCATATTACGTACCCGTTTTGAGATAAGAACGCTAACTCCGAATTTTGCCGACAGGTGGCTCTGTAAGCGGTTTCGTTGCGTAGCGCATGGTATCTTTACTATACCTAGACCCCACTTTTATGACTATAGCTCTTGCCGTTCAGAAATTATTGGGGTGACAACGGACTTTAGCTGGCACACTGTATACAGGGTGAACAAAAATTCCGTAGAAACTTGAAAAATTCATACAAAACTGGAAAAATAACCGGAAAAAATGGTTCGCAGGGTTAGGCCACGGCCACACGAGCGTTTTCTTGCAGCAGCCGCCTGAAGATCATCCGCAGAAGAATTATGGACAGAATGATGAAGCGCAGGGCTGGCCACACTCGGTTCTTTACGCCTTTGGAGGGAAGTTCGCGCCGTGCATTCCGGCGGCTGTCTCGTAAAGATAAAGCTCGACCTATTTTACGAGCGACTAGTTTGCTCGATCTGCTGCTCATCGACGTTTTCGTTTGTATTTTCGTGTGTTCGAGGGCCGGATTATCATAGGAAAGTAGGCAACTGCATATGGCCCCCTCAACTTTCGAGGGCCTCAGGTATCGACATTTTCAGTGTTATTTAATTTTGTACTTTCATTTGATTTGCAAAGGCCATGTACTCGAACGTAGTTAAATTAAAATTAAGTACTATTTAAATTTCAAAACAATATTCTTAGCAATTTTTTCATGGTTTTACTTTCTCTTGCAGGTTATGTGCAGTCAATCTTCTTATCTTTTTCCAGTTGACTGATTGACTCATTAGTCAACAGCCCCAGCAAAATTTGTATATGAGTATTTGGAATGTACTGAAAGAAGTTTTGTTACTTTACCATTTTCTTAAAAAATGATTTTTAAATTTAAATTTTTAAAAAAAATGTAATTATTTTTTTATACACTAAATAATTAAACTAACTTTCTTGAAGCTGACCAGCAATTAAATGTGTTGTAATTTCAGTTTGTCATAACTATATTTATATAAAAACTGCTTAAATAGATATTAAATTAAAATCAATAAAAACATCTGTGATAGATTTGGAGGGGGAAGAGGGTGGGAAGGACCCTTAAATTGCTTTGCCTAAGGGCCCCTACAGAACTTAATCCGGCCATGTTGTGTTCTGTACTACAGTTTTTGATATTTAACATAATTATGTCAGGGAATACTACGTGAGCTTATGGTTCTTGAACTTCCATATTTTATTCCAGTTTTATATTACAGTTGTAAATATTTCAACTGAAAAATTGACAATTTCATTTAATTTATTTTCACGTCATTCATCTCATTCTTTGGTTCTTTTATATTGGTTTTTTTTGTTTCATGCTTCTAATCTTTTTTAAATAAAATTGTTTTAAATAATTGTACTTAACCATTACCCAATAACAACCTAATTTTAATAATAATCCTCATAAAAATTTATATATTGTGTTGTTCTTGTAACGCAGTTCAAAATTACGAAGTGCGCCACAAAATAGTCATCGTCTTGCTTCGAAACGAGACGTTAATATAACTAAAATAAGGTATTTGTTAATCATTGTATCTTAAATCGAAAAAATTTGCCTTGGTGGTAAAAGGAATTAATATGGTCCAAATTAAAGACGGAATTCTTTCGATTACCTTCTTACTTTAAACTTAAAAGAAATATTTAACAATCTATAAGTTATCTTTGAAATTTTTTATCTGAAGGGGAAGAATACCAGAAAAAAATAACAAACATCCAAAACTTTAATGAAATTATAAATACTTTTGCTTCGTTTCCAAGTACGCGATAAATAGCTAACTTTTTATTATATATATTTAAAGCATTACAATTTTAACACAAACAACTGTTTGAATTTTACACTCTGTTCTGCTAGAAAGCAAAAACAAACGATGAGCTCGCATAAAAAAACCGCACGTGTGGCCGGTCGTGGTTTTCTTGCGCGACAAATCGTCGGACGACAGCGACGAAAAATTGCTCGTTTGGCAGTGGCTTTAGCATCGCTAGGTCGCGGGAATTTTTTTAAGACAAGAAGAAATACTCTAAAAGCAGCCGATAGGTGGCGCTGACGCATGCAAGTCAAAGAAAAGATCGCAAATAACGAACAGAATGTCTCCAAATCGTTTATTAAAGCAGTATGTATTCCACATGCCCACCACCACAGGGGATAATACATTGCAAGCGAGTCGAAAATCCAGCAACGACAGAGTCCAGCACAGCAAGCAATGGTCACTGATTCCTGGTTCACGGAAAACAACTTCGCCAACAAAACTCTATCCTTAGTACTCGAAACAGCGCCATCTATCGGCTGTTTTTTGAGTCATATTTTCCTGTCTTAAAAAAATTCCGGTGCAAACCCTGCAAACCGTTTTTTCATTTCGGTTATTTTTCCGGTTTTTATGAATTCTTCAAGTTTCTACGGACTTTTTGTTCATCCTGTAGATTTTAGCAGGTAAATCATTAGATTTTTCACTTACTTTATTAGACAATGACTAGCTGTAACTACGTAAGTTGGCGAAATGATGGCGCCACTACAGTTGACACCAATTAGGGAGACCTGAAAATATTTATTTATTCATTACTTATTTATTACCCACGCCGACACAATCACCCATAGGAGAGTTTTTACGGTCGGCGGGGAAGAGTACAAACAAACATTCAACAAATACATTCAGTATAAACATAAATACAATAAAACTCATAATACAATAAAATAACAAATAGAAATAAATAATAAAATATAATAAATACCATAAAATAACAAATAAAGAATAAAAATACAATCCTCAAAAATAATTACTGATATAATAGCCTACATCTGTCTTTCGGCAACGCTCTGACGTCACCAAGAATAAAACTCGCGCCATAGCACTGCGAGACGTTAAACAGCAATATTTCATTGTTAGAGAACCTAAATTTCAGTCATTTTAAATTTAAAAGAGTAATTTTCGTTCGAATTTCAAATTTAATAGTTCTAAAATAGTGAAATAAAATTTTCTATCGATTGATATAAAATTTATCTCGCTATGATCGATAGTTCCCGAGAAATTTTAAATTATATTAATCATATATTTCAAATTAATTTCCGTTTTTTAACAGAAAGTAATAAATTACGTCAGTGGTATATCATGCGCGTGATATAGTTTGGACGCCACGATGCATCTGATTATTTATTGCAATCGTGATGATATAACTTGATAATATTTTTTGTCAACGTTTGGCAAGCAAAGAAGTCCTTTTTTTTATTAGAATTTCGAAAAAGAATTCCTTTGAAATTTTAACTTTTGACACGTTTGACAAGCTGAGAATTTCATGGTTATTGAATTATAACAAAATTGTTAAACAACGAAAAATACTTCACACGGAATGTTGTTTTCCAAGAGGTTTTTTGAATAAAGAAATATGTAAATAAAAAAATATTTCCTGTCATAAAACATATGTTTATTTTATTTGTTTTCAATCAATGTTAAACATTTCTCTCGCATATATATCTATTTAAACCTCTTCTCTCTCTCTAGAAATCTCTAGAATGAAGAGGCAATTTGCACCCGTCATATCATGATGGATGATTTTCTAGTAATATATACAATACCTTAAAAAATAGACTTATACAATGTACATATCCATACAATGTGAACTACACTAACAACAAATACGGACTATGGGGTCAGTTTGGACATTCACTCTCCAAGTGTGGTAATGACCACAAAATATTCGTTTCTTTGAGACAAGAAATAAACAACTTTAAATTCATTGTCATACAGAAAAGAAGGAATTTTTACACGCTTTAATTTTACTCAGCCTGTTTCATATTTGCAAGGATGGAATTTATTAATCGATTTCTCACTCATTTGTTGATGTACTATAGTTCTAAAATTTTGCATTTTCATGTTCTCAGTGGCAATACGTTATTTAAATACTTTCAGAACTTAATTATCATTTAATCGGTCAGTTTTGATTCCATATGAGTGGGGCAATCTGGTAGGAGATTTGAGAAAAAAATTGTTTTTAAGAATTCATAATATTTTTAATGTTGTATTTTGAAATATATACAAGACTAAACCCTAGAAACTGACAAAAATTGAATAAACAAATACATTAATAAATAAAAAAACTTTTTAAAGCATGCTTTTATCAGTGAACGAAAAATTATAAAATATGACTATATAGAGATGAATACTTTGGAATACTATTAATACTATGGAATACTTTGAGCAAGGGGTGTCGATGGATAAAAAGTTACTTGCACACATATTGAACTCGGATCAGTTAAAAAAATTTAGGAAATGTGGCAATATTAGATGTAAAACATGTCCTTCAGCAAGCGAAATGCAATTGGGAAAGGATAGCGAGGGTCTGGAAGTTTTTTGTAAAATTAAAAATGTTATTTATTTAATTCAATGTAAAGAATGTAACCTCAACTATATTGGTCAAACCTGCACGGAATTAAACATTAGAATTAATGGACATAGATCAAAAATAAAAAATTTCAAAAAATACAATTCTCATGATTACGAGCTTGTTCATTTTCAGGAACACAATTTTGAGAACACTGCTCTTTTTATCCTTGAAAATAACATTATGGATCTTCATATAAGACTTGATCTAGAAAATTTGTATATTTGCAGCCTTAAAACTCTCTTTCCATATGGACTTAACAGCAAACTAAATGGTGAGGGTTACAGCGAATTTGATAAAATTTGTATTTATAAAAAATTCAACATCTTCAAAAATTTCTTAAACACGAATAATAAAAAATTCAGATTTAAAAGAGGTAAAGGTAAGGGAGGAAATTTAGTTATATGTATGAAAGAACTTCAGGATTTATGTAATCTTGACCATAACTTGGATAATATTGATAAAATTAAGCATTATATTTTTAAAATTAAAAATGACAGGCTTAAATGGTTTTTTAATAATAAAATTGAGGATTTAAAATTTAATAACGGTTTTGTCAAATTTGTCTTCTTTGATTTGGTAAAATTTAAACTAGGAATTTCTAATAATAAACTTCTTTTCAAAATTAACAAAATTGAGAAAAAGGAATTTTGTGTTATTAATTTTCTTGATATCTCATTTGAAGCTATAAAGTTACCTGAAATTTTACATGATAACAAAAAATACTTTCCTGTTAAGGATGTTTCGGTCATTTCAACTGCATTCAAATTCTCAAGGACTCTTAAAAAGCAAATTTGCAACTATAATTTCTTTTGTAAAAATTTAAATGAGATCAACAATACACACTGTTTTTGTTTTGAAGAAGAATATAAGGACTTTATTGATAAGGATAGGGGGCACATTATCACTGGTAACTTGAATATTATTAAATCAAATTCTCTTAGAGATATTATGTTAAAGGGAACTAAATTTAGGTTAAGGAATAGAGTTAGTCAAATTAGAAAGGTGAATTCCATTAATCGAGACTTAGATGTTTTTATTGCAAATATTGCCAGGAAATATCATTGGCCCATTGAAGGATTTGGTGAATGGAAGCAGAGAATCCTAATGGAAGCAAAAAATAAAATTAATAATAATAAAAGCAAAATTTCTAATAGAGGCATTTTCTTCAACGAGCATCTTAAAAAAGAAATTGAAATTTTAAAAGGGAAATTTATTATTACAACAGTTGATAAGGCAGGAAATAATGTTTGCATTATGTGTAAACTTCACTTCAAGGAAATAATGCTTAATGAATAAAATTCAAATAATACGTATCAATTAATAAAATTTGGCAAAAAAGAACTTGACAAAAGAATGTTAGCACTTGCTAAAAAAACTAAAATTAAAACCAGTAATTTAAATTATCCTTACCTTTTTCCCACTATAAAATTTCATAAAAATCCCTTAAAATTTAGATTTGTTACTTGTAGCACTGGTAGTTATAATTATTATTTTGGTAAAGTCTTCTTTAAATTTCTAAAAATTATTCTTAACAAAATCAAAGAGGAAGAGAGCTTCATTATTGACAATAACACTAATATTTTGGACTTTATGAAAGAAAATAAAAAAATTAGTAGCATTCATACATTTGATTTTGAAAATCTTTTTACTAGCCTCCCACATAATAAATCAATTTAAGTGTGCTCTAATTTATTTGATATATACCTTAATACTGATTTAATTGATAAAAACAAATGGTTAGAAATGTGCAGGGTTAATATTTGTGAAAATTATCTCTTTAATGGAATTAACTACTTTAAGCAGGTTCTTGGTATTCCTATGGGTTGTTGTTTTTCAAGTGCACTAGCCGATTTATTTCTCCACTCATTTGAGAGGGATTTAATTAAAAATGAAATTGTTTATGGTTTTCGTTTCATTGATGACCTTTTAGTCTTTAATCATAATAATGTTAACTCCATTTTTAGTTGCTATCCAAAAGAACTCAAATTAAATAAAACTAATAATGAATTAAACAAATGTAATTTTTTGGATCTAGAAATTGAAATCGGGAATTCAGATATTTTGGTTGGAATATATGACAAAAGAAAGGAATTTAATTTTAAGGCTATTTCACTTTGCAACTTTCAGACAAATCTTGATTTTAAAATTATTAAGAACTCTATTTATTCTCAAATTAATAGGATTAAACACATCTGTAATAACCACTCTTCTTTAGTCAAAGCCCTAGGTAATTTAAATAATAACTTAAAGGATAACGGATTCCCCTTTTTGTTTCCTTAAAACTTGATTTTTTTAAAATTAGTTTTTGTTCTCCTGAGAAATAGTTCAAATTTTTATTCATAGATGGAGCTACTGGATAGCTTCTAGATCGTTGATTGTTTTGTATCTATTGCGTCACTTTTCTGCTTGGCTTGCTTCTGAAAGAAGGTAAATTTTTATCTCTTTCTTTTGATTATGGATTTAAAAAATTTTGGATTTATGTTCTTTATTTGGTGGCCGGACAAGATTCAGACCACAGGAAGGAATAAATTTTGACTTTTTGTCGTTCCTTTCCACAGAAAATCTTGTTCCTTTTTGAACTAAAAATGGCGTGTGGTTTCTGATGAGTGAGCCATTTTAGTTCCTTTTCATTTTGAATAATTTCTTAACAAATTGTTCTAAGTATTGGTAAATTTTGGTTTCTCTATAGTTCTGGTTGTATTTTTTTAAAAATTTCTGTTGAAGCAATTACTTTTTGCTGCTGCGTTTGCACGCAAAAACGTCTATTGTTTTCATTATTTTTCATTTTATCATTGTTTTCTTTTAATTTGTTTTCTTTTAATTTAAATTTCTTTTATTTGTTTTTGTATTTCGTTAGATTTGGCTGCATATGCGCCTTTCTATTTAATGCAAAATATGTTATTGTTTTTTATTTTAATCAAAATTTAATTAATTAATTTTGCTAAATTTTAAGAATTATAACTATTATATAGAGATGAAGTCATAACTATAAAAAACGATACATAAACTAAAAAGAGATGAAGTCACAATGAAAATCGTAAGAAAGAAAATTCCTAACTGTTCATCAAAAATTAAAATATTTTATAAATTCTAGTCATTCAAAGTATACCTGTTTGTGATTTTGTTTTGATGTCCATATTTTTGATTTAAAAAAAAGAATATTTTCTGCTTTTTAAGCGTGGTTTTAAAACTTTCTTATTTTCATTCTTTGATAAAATTGCCTATAACTTGTTATAGGTTATATCAATCATTTTATACTTTTTTGCCTTTAATTTAAAATGCATTTTAATAAATATCATGAAATCTTGAAGTCAATTTTTTTACAAATTTTCTACCAAGTGGCTTGATAAGGCGGCTCGATGTATCATAAAGCAGAGTGAATAGGAATAACGATTTTCATAATTTTTCTGTTAATAAAACCGAACAAAACAATAAAGAAATTTTATAAAAACAGTTTTTTACAACACAAATTTTATTATGCAAAAAATGGATTTTTTTTATTTTAATAATTTTCTAACTTTCAGTCTTTAATTTTTCTAATTTATTATTACAAATACTATTGAAATTTGACACCTATTTTTCTCAAATTTACCACCAGATGGCACCATGTGATAGGGTTTAAAACTTAATGAAATTAATCCATAAAATGACAATAAATTTCTCAAAATATTTGAAAATTATATGCTCGTCGAGAATACTTAAGTGTACAAAATTACCAAACTTTAGCACATCAAAATAAGTGAGTGAATAATCGATTAACAAATCTCAGCTTTACAAACATCAGTCAGGTTCAATAAAAGCGGAAGTTTCATGAAATTGTGCTGTGTATAAGCTGGCAATGAACCAATCTAAATGAAAAATTATGGCTAGCTAATTTCTGAAACAATTAATTGTTGTACTCTTCTCTGCAAGAATATGTTTAAATTATGGCTGTTTTAATTTTACACCGAACTTTGATTGGACAGAGTTAAAACGGTTCTATAATGGCTCAGTTTTAGTTTAATTATATTTACTTTAGGTCTATAATGTATTGCTTTTGCACGTGTTTTAAATAAGGTATGTCACTCACTTTTTATTGCATACTTCGAAAAACAGAACTTTTTCAACCAAGTGACATATTTACATTCCTCATCCCCAATAATGAATATCGCATGTTAAAACTAACCACTCAATGCCAGAACTATGAATATTAATTGAATTTTCCCTACTAATCCATTTTACATCATTTTAAGCACGGGGGAAATAGAAACACCAATTTTTTAAAACTTTTAATGCATAAAAATAATCAGCTGAAATCTAAATGTTACTATTAATTTAAGGAGCAACACAGATTTGTTCAATTCATTTTATTTTATAGAGGTTACGTTTTTATTTTTCTGTATTTCGAAATACTTCCAATTTTTGTCACTGAAGCTGAAAATTGTTTCTATTCACCCCATTTTACGATGTCTGTTCAATTTTCACCTCCTCATATGTGAAATGCTAAACGAGAAAATGCTGTAATCTTCAAGAAATTACATTTAGAGATTTTGACTAATCTTCACGTTTTAGACCCACTCCAATTTTTTCTTAAAATTTTTGGAATTACGTATTATGTCTGTTAGTAAGCCTATGAAAATGATCCCGAAAACAAAACAAGCTAGACAAAATTATTTTAACCCTCCCAGCGGCACTATGGAAATGTTTGAGAAATGTCACCTTCAAAAACACAGTTGTACTAGCAAACGGCAGCAATTTTTAAAAATGAACATTCCTTCCCCCTTCTGTGGTTAGAGCGCTCTCCGATTTCAAAGGAGAGATATGACAGTATTTTATATACTACTGTGGGATCTGAGGGCTTCGCTTTAAGGGGGAAGGAAACGGGTTGGAATATTGGTGGAACGCAGAAAGCCCACACACAAACTCACAACCCCTCTTCTTCCAACTGCGGGGTGACATACAAAATGGACAGGTCAACCTCCAATTACTAGTATGTATGTGGTCTTGCGGAAAAGGAAATTCTAATAGCCCGAGAATATCCGGACCTGGCACTAGAGATGCAGAAAAGTTTGCGAATTATTTCTTAGTCTGCCTTTTAAGATGCAAAAAAGTTCGCGAGATATTTCGGGCTTTCCGCTGAGTGGGTTTATATTCACCCTCTACACCAAAAGTTTAGATATCTATCAATTTTGGACAAAATAAGTGGAAAAGCTGCCTGTATGTCGGTTCCACGGTAAGTCGAAAACCCACCGGTTTTAGAAAACCTATACCAGCTTTAATGACCTGTGTTAAATTTTGAATTACATCCGTGGACTTATTGATAGTCCTTCGGACAGTCTATTCGTGTGCATGCGGACGAGACTAATCAGAGATCTAACAAGGCATATGGATGAATTTTAATGCGTGACTTTTACACGAGAACTGTAGATTTGTGTCATTCATTTTGGGCCACATCCATCACAGTGTGCACTGCTCGTCTAATTGCCAATCCTTGTGTTCGAGAATAAGATATCTAAAACAACAACAGTTTAGCTTATTGAAATCTATTATATGCATCATAATTGTCAATCTGTATCAAATTTGGATCCTATCGATCAAAGAGAAAAGGTTCAAAATGCATTCTCGATTCTCTTCACAATACCACGAAATTAAGCTCATAAGGCACAATTTTGTGGACGTCATCTGACCGCAGTTCAAAATTACGAGGTCTGTCCCAAAATAGGTCTCGTATTGTTTCAAAACGGGACATTATTATATAGCTAAACTAAACCATTTTGCGGATACATACGAGAATGTCAAGAGAAGAATAGACCCGTTGTTTGATTTTGAAGTTTTGAGAAGAAGAGAAGCTCTTCTAGTATTAAGTCTATTCCATAAAGAAAGACACAAAAAACGCATTTTAATGATGATGCAAAAAAAACGAATGCTTAAAATGTACAGACTTACTATCCAAGGATATTTGTACACAGGTTGCACAACTCTTCCGTTGATCACACGTTCGAGGTACCCCGACGTGCCACGCTTTCCTCCAAGCATCTTTCCACATGCTGACGACAAAAAAATCATAAATAAATAAATTAATACAGATAAAAAAAAAGAGATAGCTTAAACCGCATTTGAAAATCAAGGGAGATCGTTCTATAAAAGTAATGCTTGTAAATTTTAGTCACGAAGTTAAATTAGCTAAGAATTGCCAATCGAAAGAAAAAAATTGTGTTTTTATTAAGTTTATTAATTCTGTTGTCACAATTACTATGTTATATCTGGCAACACGTATTTATCATGTATGCTTTGGCAACACTGTTCTGTTGCAGTTGGTTGTTGATATCGTGGATGTGTTTCCGTAACCGGCGTATGTCTCCATATGATACCATTGCATATTATATGTAATCAAGAATTCAAATAAATTAAAAGTTTTTAATATAATTTTATGGCACAAGAGCCGTATGTGGGTATAATCTTCGAACACATGACAACTGCTCGTGAGGAGAAAAAGGAGATCCAATGCACTATGCCACATAATGTCGGTTTACCCTCTCCTGGCATTTTCTCTCCTACAATGTCACTTAAATTACAGTGGTTGAAAAACATTCTCACAAATAACTTATCAAGAACCCGACTTAGACTCCTCATGCGCTTCGTATGTGATGAGAACATTCTCATTGCTGAGGATAATCATTGAGCACGTGTCCACCCAGACTGACACACACTTCCGGCTACTTATGATTCTTCCTTTTTTTCCCTCTACTTATTTTTATTTCTTTTTTCAGTTTGTTTTGTTTTGTATGTTGTTCCTGTCCAGTGTATGCTTCTTTTTTCATTATTATTTGTTTTTGTACCTGTCATTTGTTTTTGTCCATTCTAAAAAAATGAAATAAAATTCACCTCCATCAATCCAAACCGGAAAGGAGCCAAATGGGTCTAAACACGGGGATGCAGGTGGTGTAATGTAACGTATGTGGGAATAATGTTTGAAATTTAAAATGCATTCCCTCTGTCCGAAAAGAAAGTATACATTCAAAAATAATTTTCGTCCGAATTCATAGTGTACATTTACAAGTAGTTTCAATTTAATTAAAAATAGTAAGCTTATTGATTGTATATATATAAATATATTTTAAAATATAAAATAATCTCATTTATATATAGAATGGAATCTTGTTTTGGGCTTCTTGAGAACATACCAAATTCGTTGATAAACATCCTTTACTTTGAAGTTTTTGCCTTATTGATATGAGGAATCTTAATAATGTCAATTAGCTCATTTGATTTGTTACGCTTTCTCAGCAATAAAACACTACTTTCATCAAAATTGACCATTTCGTAAGAACAGAGGGTGTTACTTTATTTTATACAAAATAAAATATATTTTCTTTTTCAAAACTTCTAACTAATCAAATCCAGAAAATAATTTCTTATTATCACACTTTATTTAACGTTTACTGCCAGATGCAAATTATATGTTACACTTACTTATGTTTGCGTACTTAGGGCTGAGGAACATTTTCTGTGTACAAAGGATACAGATTTATTTTTTGCATCTGAAATAATGCGAAGAATATAAATAGTTTAAGAGTCACTGATTTAGAGGGTTATTTTTTCTCCTAATGCAACTCCACTTATGTAAATGTTCGAAACGGTACTTTGTCGCGATAGTAGAATTATCATTTTCAATTTTTCTCGGTATATAATGTTTTTGATATAAAAAAGCACTTTTTGCATATCTTATGAAACATACACACAAATGCCTTTTTTCAGTTTTCCCATAAAAAAATAACCAGTATTTCTGGACTGAACTTTTATTTAAGAATGAGTTTTCAAACTCAGTACTTACTCTGACAATTGCCCCCGGATGTCATGTTATTTCTTCTCCTTCTGTTATCATTCGGTCTCCTTCTGTTTTCGTCATAATCAGGTTTTCTCCACCTTTCGTTATCATCCATTATACTTCCGTCTTCATCATCATAATCAGGTCTTCTCCTTTTGTAATATTCCGATGTGATGTCTTCATCATCATCAGATTTTCTCATCCTTTTCGACCTGTACCTTGTCCTGGTAATTCCTCCATGTCCAGCTACAGCAACCGTCTCATTTGCGTAATGCTTGGCGTGATCATCACTTTGTAGATCATCAAATTCGATTTCATGGTCATCGCTATCAAATGCACCAACATCTCCTTTCAAGTCGCTATCTGCCGCAGAAGGAGCCTCTACTTCGAATTTACTTTCTTCACTCTGTGATATGAAAGATTTCAATTCTAGTGATGTATTTATTGAAATCGTTAACAAGATTTAAAAGTACATTCAGTTTTACAATAATGTTTCAAAGAATTAATGATACAACGAGATTCAAACATTGAAAATGAGAAGTTTTGGATCAAATCTTTCGCGTTCTTTTAATATGAAAAGCTGCATTTTCAAACATAGTAGTTGGTGATCTCAAATATGATGATGAGAAGTCGGCAGTCGAAACGTGGTTATTGAAAATTCAATTTTTATCTCTTTCTGAAAATAGATTTTTAAAACTTTCAGCGCTATCTAATCGACACTTTTACAATAAAAATACTCTGACTTCAATCTTTCATGTGTAACTTATCTTCTTTAGATTGCACAAAATAAAGAAAGCAATAAATGGCATGTATTTTTTTCTGCCTGCTGACGAGCAAAGTGACACCAATAAAAAAAGTTATTTCCTCATTTTCAGATTATTTCGTTAAAGAAACTATAGTTAGAAGTAATCTCATATTTTTCAATATCGCACTGAAATGAGTTTATTATGACACTATTATACTGCAAAAAAATTAAAAGCTAAATGCATCGATAATATTTTGATTTATCTCTAATCTATAATAAAAGAGTAAATGTTTGTGTGTCTGTGTCCGTAAACAGTACTCTGCAAAACAGACCGTTAGATCTGCAAAATTGGCACAGATATGCTTCGGAATATAAAATACGCACCCCGGTGCAATTTTTACGAAATTGTAACTAATTTAAAAAAAAAAATGAAGAACATTTTGGCTTCTTCAGTGATAACTTCTATACATTTTATCTTATAAAATTCATATTAACACCACCTTGAAATTTAAAATATTATCTTGATAACGATACCAATTTTGTTACCATGTAATTTTTTTCATGATTTTAACAATTTTTTAAAAATGTTTTTAAACATGATTTTTTACACTACTTTTTGTAGTTGTAATGAAATTCAAATTTTTTATTCTAAACAAATATTTAATTGCTTTCTTTCTGCAATTAATAAAAGCTAAGACATGTAAACGCAGTTTAATTTTTTCATATTAAGCAAGTTGCATCCTAAAATATATTTTCCCTGAAATTTTATAAATTTTTTCTTTTAATTTTGAGTAATTACAGTTACTGTTTCAGAATTCAGCAATGATGGAAACCTTTTATAATTTGTCCATTTCTAAACACGTCTTTCCTTACTTTAATGCACAATGAATAAGGTACTTATGCAATGAAACTTACAATTTAGAGTAGAAATTTAGGAATGTTGAAAGATTTTTAAAATTCGTACATTTCTGAACACTTCTATTCTTATCCGTAGTAGAATTTGATGCATTAACACATATTATTGCTCTGTTAGCTTGAAATTTTGTTTCTCTGTTTTAAAATGCATTGATTTTTTGCAGAATTTCCTTACATGCATTTTAGGACTATACTAGTATATTTTACATATTTGACATCAATGAATCAACACTTTTTTGTTTCAGTTACCATATTACTTGATTTTTTTATTATTTTAATATTTTGAATACGTTTTCCCGAATCCTTTGGCAAGGCATAATAAATAAACTTTTGTGAATGCTGCTAGAATTTTGACGATATAATTTTTTAAACAATGACGTAGTCAGTAAATTCGAGAAGTGCAACATGAAAAAATGCCATTCACTTAACAATTTATTTATAAAGATAATCTGCCAATGTAAGCACATACAACGCATTTAAAAAATGCGATATTTATAACTAAAGATTTTAGGTCCATGTTGTTACCCAAAAACACAGATGATGAAAAAAATAAGGTGCAAAACAATTCCTTCCTTTAGAAAATTGCCAATATTCTTTTAAAAAGATACATTAATTTCTATTTTTCGCATACTTACATCCATTATATCCTTAAATAACAACTAATATTAAACGTTCTTGGAGCATGATATTAAATACATTCGAAATTACAATTAAAAAAATAATTTACTCACATTACTCACTGATGCTGCTATTAAAATGGTAGAGAGAATAGTGAATTTTAATATCAACGGCATGTTTATAGAGACTCAACTGGTACAAAAGTGAAAGAGAATGTTCGCAAATCGATGCAAATAAAAAAAGGATATACCTAGAAGCTTTAGATTTTTATATTTATTTCTGGCAATTCAAAGCTTTCAGTAGATGATTAATAAGCATATCCGATACTTTTCCCTTTCATAGAGACTCGTACAATTCTCAGAATAAAGCGTGTCTCTGAAATTTCATTTGTTCCATAGAAATGATGAATTTGTATGAAGACGAATTCTGAGAAATTTCATTTTTATATCTTTAAGCTTTATCAACTGATGAACAAATTATACCAAAGAAAAATTTATGCTTATCCATTCTGCATTTCTAGATTTGTTTTATTTAAATTTAAAATCTGACTGTGTTATGTAGCCATGAAGAAATACTGTATCAGTGGAGTACTAACAGTTAATTGCTTAAAGTTCACATGAAATATGCTTTATTTTAGAATTTTGTTCTTATTCTAACCTGAACTCATTTTGTTTTTACTGTTAAATTAAAATTGCAGTAATCAGTTGTTCATTCTTTGGAATTAGTGCTAAATTTGAATATTTTAACACAGCCTAGGTTTTACGGAAGAGTCAATTCTGAAAGGCATGCAATTGCCAATAAATATTTCTACCACTATAATATGTTTAAAAAGAAGAAAATTAGCATTTCAGTTCCGAGATCAACAAAAAACATTAAAATTTTTATATCTCATATGTAATTTAATGATTACAAGTGTGAAAACCTTTCCTGTATTTATTTATAGGGTGAAACAAACAAAACGTGTTCTAACGCATAAATAAGTAATTCAAAAAACATCTCTAATTTTAAAATTATCATTAGGAACTCCTGCAAGTGAGCCTAAAAATATGAGATAAAGTAATTTTTGTCCAATCCACAAATTTGTATATAATAGTATCAATAGGATATTCTACTATTTGCTTTTCTTACGTTTAATTTAATTTCTCTTTACCGAAGTTTTTTCAGAGTCTATAGAAAGGAAAATTTGAAAATTAACGCGAGATCATTAGGGATCTTTTTAGAAAAAAGACACTTGGGAATGTGGGCCGCAACTTAACAAGCACACAGATTTCAGGTATTTTAAATCGCTATTTAGATCAAATGTTTGCAAATAAGTCCAAACAGTGCAACGGTATGATGGTAAAATTTAACTCAACGCTCTAAAGGAAAGAGATAAGCCCATGTTGGCTTCTCGATTGACATTCATAAGACTTCTCCTAAGACTAAACAAATATTTATTAGAACATTAAAACACAACTATTACACTTCGTATCTGCGTACATCGTAACATCGTTCAACCGTACTCGTACTCGTCTCTTATTTTTAAATTAAATTCAAAGAAGTCAACATCTGGCTGTTGCCACTTATCTGGTATCATACACTGTTATAACATTAAATAAGTTGAACTCATGCTTTTGTCAGGCATAAATATTAAACATGCTTACACCCACTAGTCGGATAAGCCCACTGCGGATATAGCGGGATGCAGTAGAAAACAGATTAATTTTTAATCCTCGTAAATCGAGGTTAGACATCTGGAGGGTTCAGAAATTTTAATTGTTACAGTCAGAATTATAGATGTATTAACCTCCTTGTTGGTATAATTTTTTGTACATTCATCACAAAATGAATGTACCACGACCTTCGCGTTATTAGCACGACGCTCTAACCAACTGAGTTAATGGGCTTGGAAATGGACGCTGGAAATTTCTTGCAACTTCTGCGATAAAATTTAGAGAAACAAAAATTAATATTTTCTGTTTTCCACGATAAAACCAGTTTCAAATTGTTTGGCGTAATTAGATGAAATCATCCCAAAATTATAAGAGACCTTGGCCTATGGGGGGATTGAACCCACGACCTTCGCGTTATTAGCACGACGCTCTAACCAACTGAGCTAATGGGTCTCGAAGTGGCAGCTTGAAATTTCTTGCAACTTCTGCGGTAAAATTCAGAGAAGCAAAGATTAACCCTCTAGTCGGAAGGCATTCAGATTGCTATGTTTAACGAAATTGCCAGGTGCAAAGATCAGCGCTTCCCTCAAAAATGCCAGGGTTTGTACAAAAGATTGCCTTCCCCTTCTGTGGTCATTTCCTCGTCGAAGGGGGGCTATTAGACACGTCATTGTGTGACAGTGATAGATGACTTCTGTTGCTTTATCGCCTCGATCTCTGTGAGAAGACCCTTCTTTGAGTGTTCTCAGAAAATTTGGGAATGTCTTACAAATTGAAAATGAAACGTGTCGGAGTTTGAATCGGTGAACGTTTTTAGAATTTTTCTTAAAACGCTACATAAAACTTACGTTAGAAGAATAAATTTTTATAACTTTATTATTTGAGTCTTACAGTTACAAATTAAATGTGTACTTCTCATTGTTTTCTCCTCAGTACATTTTTATTAAAAAAAAATTATTACGTTGAACTATGAAATTATAGCTCGAAATCAGGTACGACATATTTAATTCCTGAAACAAAAACAAATTTTATATTGCTCATTCAGCGCATTGCAAATGAATTGTAGCACTTAAAAATGTTTGTTTAAAACAATAATCAAAATTAGTAATACTACGTTATAATTTTGTTTCTTCAACTTTTAGAAAAACAATTATGTAAATAGGGAATCTCATACGACATTTCGGGTTTCGAGATAACGATTTTTGGTGTTTATCTGCATGTGACTGCAATTTTATTTTATGTTAAATTTTCATAACCTAGTATTTGTAACCAAGGTTAAATCTAGAAATCCATTAAAGGGGAGGGCGGGACAACTATGGAAAAATAATTTCCGTGTTAATAAGTCTTAAAAATTAAGAATCACTTAATTAAAACAATGTATTGTAAAACTTAATGAGCAAATGTGTTGTAGTACTTAAAAAGTGTGTTTAAAACAATATTCACAATTAGTAACACTACGTTATAATTTTGTTTCTTCCACTTTTAAAAAAACAATTTTTTAAATAAGGAATCTCATACGAAATTTCGGATTTTGGGATGAAGATTTAAGGTCTTTATCTGGATGATTACGATTTTATATTTTGTTAAATTTTCATAAATTAGTATTTATAATCAAGGGTGGATCTAGTAATCCGTTAAGGGGGGGGGGGGGGGGGGGGTTAACCTGGAAAAAAAATCCGGTTTTTTAAAATATTAATTACCTTCGAATTCGGCATTTTTTTTATAATTTTTCTATTCGATAAATTTACTTGCTGCGTTGTCATTAAATTAATTTCATTTATTCTTTTGTCTGTGTTCATAAACATAAGGAAGAAACTTATTTGATTTCATAATTCTGAAAAAAATCCAAAGTAAGAATCTTATTTAATGCACAACAGCCTTAGAATTCCCAATTATAATCAGTTATTACATTAAGAAAATATAAGATTTTATATAATCAATGTTAATCTTTTCAGAATGAAACAGTTCAACAAGATGATTGCATACATTTTTTTCATTATCCTTTTTAAATACACTAATAAATGAAAACAAAGAAAAAGTTTTCATTAAAAGATATAAACGTGCTCATATGTTAAGTTAATCTTGTATATATGTATAACATTTTATATTCAAAAATTAAGTTTCAAAAGCAATTTGAATTCGAATGTCCTTAAATGAAAGTAATCTATGAAAGAGAAAATTTTCAATTTCCTATATTCCTTTTATTTGTTTTTTAAAATTAAAAACATCTCTTTAATTAGAAAATTTTATGATCCTATTGATTAGGCTAATAAACATACGTATATGTGTATATTGAAGGTTTATAAACGTTCAATTTTATGCCCGTTAAATGACACTCATTTTGGATACACATTTACTCTCTAAATCTAAAAAATAACAACTCAGAACTTTGTGCTAATTTTACGCAGGAGACCTCTTGTCCTAATTTTACGCTGCTAAACGCAATACGAATTGAAAGACCAGATCTATTCAAACTAACCTTCCCTTGACCACAGACACTCCCTCTCATTATGTCGCCGCTTGACACCTGGGGGGTGGGAAGAGAAAAACCAGTAGAAGGAAAATATCGTGTCTGACACTTATAAGGGACTTTTCTTTTCCGAGATAGTCTCGGGTCTGCCACTATTGGTGGAAAAAAGTTCGCGCGGATTTCTCGGGCCTGACACCAGTAGGGTTAAAGAATAAAATTTAATGCAATATTAATGAATGGAATAAAGAAATGAATTTCAACAAACAAATAGATGAATCATAATGGTCTGGTTAAATTACATGATGATGTTGCATTAAGTCCAATAAAATGAAAGTTAAATAAGCTGGTTCAGCTTCTTCATGAGAAAGCTTTTATATGATTTCCGCTTACGCACAGTGGAAGTTTCGCGTTGGAGTATCTAATAGTAATCTGCCACCATATGTGTGTCCCTCCTCCATTGATATCTTTGTTCCATTACTTTGATATCCTGGTGGTGAAATCTTTTTTTTTTAAGATGTGTTAATTTTTTTGATTTTCTATATTCTTGGCATGCGTTCTGAAATAACAAATAATATTCTAGTTTTGGGGCTTAGATTTGCAAATGTTACCCGAAACAAAGAAAATAAATATATTTGATATTTTTTAGACCTAAATAACCTCAGGCTACGCATTCAACAAAAATACAAAAAACTAACTCAATTTAAGCGACAAAATGAATGAAACGAAATAAGAGTAGAATCCGGCCTGTGAACTTCATCAGGGGTCACCCTTCGGTATGTATTCATTTTTCATTTGTTACTTAAAAATGTGATTTCTAGGTGATATTGTAGTTCTCTTTTTTTTTATTTGACTTTTGCTATGCATATTCATTGACCTGCTACATTCACTCGACAAAATGATGTGTGAAGATTATGATGTTGATTATGAACTAAAAATTGCATTTTGAACTAATTTCACGTATTTTTGACAACTTTGAAAGGAATCTGTGACAAGAAGTTACAGACCGATTTTGATAAAATAAAATTTATTACTTTTTAGAAGTTGAGTACTTAACAGCTACTGCTATAATAAAGAGAATAAGAGAAATTTTAAAATTCTAAAAATTAATGGGAAAACGACCTAATTTCACCACTTTTTAGGACTTTTAATGCCCATTCGAGGCGCTAGGTATCAATCAATTTAATTAATTTTTTCCTTGTTTTATTTCTCACCAATTTGCAATTTTTTCTGCTGTATAGTGACACGAAAAAAATTATCTTTTTTCGGTCCACCATACTGCAGACATGATAGAAATACTGACAATATGCATTATCTCACAAACTAGACCCTATTTGGCAAAAGTTAAATTAGATTTGAAATCATCAGCCTCAAAATACCCCCCAAACCGTTAAAATTTCCTTGGCAAATGAAAAAAAAGTTGCGTTTTTTTTTGTTCCCCAGTGTAATTAATAAAATACTATTCTAAGATCTTAAAGTCAAAATATCTTTCAAGCTGACGTGAAATTCAATGTACAATCAAATTCAAGTGAATTCAGTAAATGCCCGTGTCTTTGCTTATTGTATTGCATTCACGTACACCCACAAGTCAATTTTGTTACAGTATGGTCACTGGCCATTACGAGAAGTCTCTGCTACGGGATCTGAGGACGAGGTTCAAGGATTTCAGATACAATTCTACTGAAAATCCGCAGTATAAGTTGGTGTGATGCACGTTAAATCTGATGTCGTGGATCAAGCATGATCTCGTGTAGCTGTGTCGTAAAAGCTTGAAGAACTGGTTCAGAAGTTATTGCCTTGTCGTTTGACTATTGCTCAATACGCGGTTTATTCAAAAGGAGTTCTCACCTACAACTGAAGACCAATGCAAATAAAATTCTGATGAAACCTCTAAGTTATGGAGAACATCGTCTTTGCAGGCTTCAACTTCTTCTACAATGCAAATCGATAATCCTCCAGAAGATGCAACAAATGACCTCAAAATTACTGATGAAATCGTATCTCCACCTGCTAACTTCCTTTCTGAATCTATGCCAATAGACGATATACCCAATAATAAAATGGAAAATGAATTTGGAGTCTTCTGTAACTGAAGATGCCATTCATTGCGATCCAATGAAGCTATTAAAGAAAAATCCCCAGTTCTGGAACTATAATAACCTGTACCAAACCCTGCTTCTTCAGATAAAGCTTCTCTAAGACAAAAATTAACCTTTAACGGCCGAGAGCTTTTTTTGTAATATTCACCCATAAGACGACGGAAAATTAGGTGAAATTCTGAAACGTTTATAAGGATGAAAACTTAAACTAATCATTTAAACTGATTATTTAGATATAAATTCAATATATTTTGTTGATTTATAATTTTATAAATGAAATTAATTTTTATAATTTTTGAAAGTATATGATCAACAAACCTGGATGTAATAAGTTGCAATATTTGATAAAGAAAACTACAGAGCTGATAAATAAATGAAATTAAAACTAACTTTATAACTCCATAACTTTAGTTTTCGGGTCCTTTCGTTTTCTATGGCATAAGTGTTATGTCCCCGTATTTGGGCCTTTCAGCCGTTTAGGGTTAAAAAAGAGCCAATTTCGATTAGTTGATTTTAAATTATTTTATAATTCTACGTTAAGTACCCCTGTCCATGACAAGTACTTAAAAAACGCCAAGTTAAACGGCTACAATGATTTCCTATTTGTTTGTTTCCAAAATTACTTGTTTTTTTTACTTCTGTCCCCAATTTTTAGATTTCGTTTCCCTCAGGTGCACATCTTCTTCAGATGTGACGGGCTTCACGACCCCGAGGTACCCTAGTGTCTGGCCTTCTTTCCAATTTAACCTCCCCTCCACCTTCTGCTTTTGACTTTCGTTTTTCCTTCCCTCGAGGGTAGGCGAGGGAGCTCTCCATGAGAAGCTGTCGCCGCTCTGTTTGCTTCCTGCTTCTCATGGACAGCAATATACCCCCACGTGTTGGCCGTGCGTGGCGACCCATTAGACGGGTGGTACATTTCGGTCCCCGGTGTATCAATCGGCCGGTATCCCAGCCATTTGGTTGGTCTGCTCTAGGGGATCAAGCGAAGGGGTCACTCCTTGGGCTTGGCGTTAAGGGTGGTCACTGTCCCCGGGGGTGACCCTGAGCGTATAAGTTCCGGCTAACACCAAGGTAAGCGCCGAGGCTGGGAATACCCAGAGCAGGTGGCTGCCTTCCCTTGTTGGGCTCCATGGTGGGCGGTGCCGTCGGGGCCTGAATTCTTTTGCATCCATTGTATGGGTAAATCAAAGAAACCTCCCTTCAGTGGGCGTCAATGTGTTCAAGAAGCTTCTGCCTTAAATTATTTTGACAAGTTTTTCATTTTGAACCGGAAATCTTCAACAAACGAAACATTTCATTCAGTATCACCATTTCTGGTGGAAAAGGCAATCTCTGGATATCTTGGGGAAATCCCATCAGTTCGAAAACTTCGTTCTGGTGACTTGCTTGTTGAGGTTAGTTCTCAAAAGCAGGCCCAGATAATAATTAAATTGAACGCATCCATTCCTGTTACCGTTACCCCACATGCTTCGCTTAACTTTTCTAAAGGAGTCGTTTCATGTGGCGAACTGCTTAATACATCGATCGAGGAAATCGCTGATAAGTTGAAAAGTCAAGGAGTCACTCACGTTTGGCGTATCTCTATGCGAAAAGGCGGACAACTCCTTGATACTAAGCATTTAGTCTTCACTTTTCATGGTTCCAAAATCCCAGAGTCGATAAAAGCGGGTTATATGAAATTGGCTGTCCGGCACTATTTTCCAAATCCCTTGCGCTGTTTCAAATGTCAGCGTTTCGGCCATTCCAAAGCATCCTGCCGCGGGATTCTCACTTGCGCCCGTTGTGCGGAAGCCGGTCATGATAGCTCTGATTGTAAGGCATCTGAAAAATGTGTTAATTGCAAGGGTTCGCACACTTCCTTCTCTCGCTTATATTCTGCATGGAAATTTGAGAAGGAGGTAATTGCAGAAAAAGTGAAAAACAATCTTTCTTACATCGAAGCGAGACGAATTGTTAAATCTCGTACGCCAACTCTTGGAACCAGTTATGCAACTGCTGCACAAAAGAAACTTGAAGCAACAAACTCGCAAATCTTGCCTTCTACTTTTGTTCCATTTAAAGCATCCTATACACCTTCCGAAATCTGTCCCAGATCTATTGACCCAGTCTTAAAACTCTTTTTAACCGATACTCATAAAGAAACTGTTTCATCTCAATTCAAAAATCCACCTGACTTCTCCGATTTCAAAACTGTCACCAATAGAAAAAAACTCAAAAAAGATTCTCAGGTTTATATGGATAACAAAACTGACAATGTATCTCAGAATTACAAAACCCCACAACTTCCAGACAAAGAAAAAGTTTCTAGATTGAAGTTAGGGAAAAATTCATCTAGGCAGGTTTCCAATTCTGTCATCAAAACAAGTCATAATGATAGTACTAAATCTCGTGTTCATTCTGTTGACACTGAGCTTCTCCCTATGCCTGTTCTCCCTCCATTAGAAACCAGCGGGATTGGTCTCCCCTAAACTTTCTCGTATACTTTCTAAGTGGAGATTCGTCAAAATCTCGAGTTCGAATTTTTTTGACGATTACAATACTTTCTCTTTGTATACTTCGTATACGAGAAATTAAAACAAAAAAACAAACAAACCTGAAATCAAATATCTGTTGCCACGTTTCAAAAAAATATTATTTTGAAGCATGCGATAAAATAGGCAATGCAATGAATACTAAAGCGAAAATTCTGCTTTGGAATTGAATTCCCAAGAAAACAATTTATGCTACCACAACCGTAACAATTGCAAAAGCGCTGAAATAATGAGATCGGTTTGATTTGCAACAATAAAAAAATTGTTAACAATTGATGCTTGAAAACATTATTTATTGTTGTAAATAAAATTTACAACAATAACGGATTGCTACCAATACGCATGAGAATCGGATTAAAAGAAATTGAATATGCAATTTGAACGTCTCTTTTTGACGGATTTGGTCCAAACTTTTATACGGACCTACATTCATAACGATAAAACTGTGTACCAAATTTTATCCCTTTAGCTATTCAAGTTTTTGAGTTATAGCGTTCACATGACTGCGGACATACAAATAGACGGACTTCCCGTTGACGGATTTTGTCCAAAATTTGATAGAAACCTACAAATTATGTTCAAAGACCACATACCAAATTTCATCCCCGTAGCTCTAATAGTTTTCGAGTTATCGTGTTCACAGACAGACACACACACACAGACAGACATACAGACATAATTCCAAAATTGTGTTTTTCGGGGAGGTCTAAAACGTGGAGATCCGTCAAAATCTGGAGTTCGAATTTTTTGACGATTACAATACTTTCTCTTTGTATACTTCGTATACGAGAAAGTAAAAATAATTTTACAGTCTCGGGAATCTGATGCTGATGCCGAGATGAGCTCTTCTAGCGCATCAGAAGGCGACACACTGGAATATGATATGTCGGAAGATGTCGAAGACACGCCTGAAAATGTTTGTCCTACAACTCCGCCTCCACCCTCTACTGCACGGAAGCGGTAGTTTTTAATTTCTCGCATTTTTTTACCCAAATGTAATGCGAAAATGCTTTTGTTTCCGTTTTTTGCTCAAGCAACTTTATTTGTTTTTTTTACTGAAAAAGTTACGCTGAATTTTTTTAACTCTTGACTCGGTTCGACGTCTTTTATCTTGTCTATAAACTTTATCTCGTATTTCACTTTTATATTGCTTGATTTTAACTATTTTTATATCATGCGAAAGTGACATTCTTTTAGTACTTTAAGCACCTTTTCAATGACACCGTGTTCCTGTTTATCTATCATATGTTTGGCGCAGTTTAGCCAAAAATGGCTCTTGCGCCATTAAACCCCAAACAACCAACCAACTTTTAGATTTCGTGAATTTGGATTGCTTTTTTCCATAAATATTACTGGGAAAAATGTTTTCCTTTTCTGTATTAAGCTTCATGATATTTTGGTAATTGTTATTTCTCATTTTTAATGATTCATAGATTTTCTTATAATATTTTATCGCTTTTGATACTTACTTAGAAATTTTTACACTTAAATTTCTTTTATACCCTGTAAAATGCTTTTAGAATTTTAATTACCTTTTATATTATATCACTACATGTTTTATCACCGTGCTCCTATTTTATTGTCTATAAGCTTGGCACAGCATAGCCAAACATGGCTCCTGCGCCAATAAAAACCAACAACTAACCAGCCAAAAGAGTTCCAAATAGCTTCAAACTTAGTTTAGTTCGGTTAAATTATATATATATGTTACCGTTAAAGTATGAAATCCGTTATTTCATAGAATACCTAGTTATTCCATGAAATAACTAATCGTGTCCGTTAAAGTGTAAAACTCTCTTGTATTTCATGATTTAACTAGTTATTTCATAGAATAACGATCTGCAGCCCGTTAAAGTGTAAAATAATCTATATCATATATCTCGCACGAATTAAAATTGAAGAAGTACCGGATGAGCTACAGCTCAAAGTTTAGGTACTGGTCAGGGATTTAAAAAATGTTCGTGTAAAACCCAGTGTGTCAACAAAAAATGTTTTTGTTTTAGAAATAATGTTCTTTGTAATTCCAAGTGTCATTTAGTAATCCTTGTTCTAACAAATGATTTTATTGTACGTTTCCATAAATACCATTTATACGCTGCATAAATTAGATAAATTGCTTCTTTTTCATTTTAATTGTCTATCATTAGTTTAATTTCATTTTAGAGAAATTGTTTATTTTACACTTTAACTGTCTCTCATTGGTTAATCTATAGAATACTTAGTTATTTCATAGAATAACTAGTTAAAGTGTCAAATTAATAACATATTACACACTTTAACGGACACGATCAGTTATTTCATGGAATAACTAGGTATTCTATGAAATAATTGCATTATATACTTTAACGGTAACATATATATTCGCAGAGGGTTGGCGCCACAGATGTAGATTAATAAGACATAATCGATTCCCAAGATAGATTGGCATTTGATTGTGGAATTCCAATTCTGGGTTGTCTTTTTAACAGTAGTAATAGTATATAATCTAACTATCTTTTGTATTTCATTTATGTGATTATTGATAAGGTAACATTATTTTAATTTTTAGATTGATATGTGTATATATTGAAAATGTGACATGTGTTTTGATTGTTTGAAAATTTAACTATATATATAGTCAATTCTGGAGAATTCGAACTTGTTTAATTCGAAATTCTGGATAATTCGAAATTTTTGCTCGATCCCTAGAATTCTGTATTAAAATAATGTTAAAAATCGTGGATAATTCGAATTTTATTTTGGATAATTCGAATCTTTCGTACGATTGCCCTTAAAACATTACGGCAAAAATTTTTCCTGAGACACTCAGCTCAACGATCCTCAGCTAATGTGCATTATTTATTTTAACGGTCTTTCGAAGGAAAAGAAAAGCAAGGGTTGGAATGCCGCTATGTGTTTGTTTCCGAGAATTTTTCATTCCACCCTCTATTGTTACCCTCTCCCCTGCCTACTGCATTCACTATTGATTAGTCATCCAAAGCCTGTCTGCATTTTCAGATTGCATTCACAGAATCAATTAAAAATATCTGTCTTTTTTTAAAAGTGATGAATAATTAAGCTAATAAAAAATGTTTGATTTAATGAAAAAAAGAGTAGCAGTATTCTTAGATAAAGTTTACGTGTTAAATCTTTGATCGGTGGTGTTAATCTTTTTTATTTATCTCTTCTATTTGAGAGAACATATGTAGTTCAAATTTTTGGATATTTCGAACTTTTTCTCTGATCCCTTCAACTTCGAATTATCCAACTTTGACTGTAGTCTCTATATATATATAGTATAAAATGTGAAATATCGAAAAATGAAAGAGTATAAAATGTGAAATGAAAAAAACGCAATAAAAGCACAATAACGTTTCTTTAGGGGATGAAATTATTGTGAATTGCTAAATATAAAAGTTTGACATTTTCTTGCAATCAGTTATGCCGCAAGGCCTAAAACACTGATTTTCATCCCTAATGCCAAACCAACCAGAAAAAAACAGAGAGAGGAGTTTTGAATAATTAAAACAGAATTACGATGTGATAACATTAGAGAAAAGTAAGAAAAAATATTTTACGTACCAGAAGGACGGATGTTGACGTGGCAGTGTAAGCGGAGGGTCACGCTACAGACTGGCGTTGAAGGGGTGTGAGCAAGGTGTCAAGTGTCAGTTTTCGCGCTTAACTTTGGTTGTTGCCAGGGGAGTGTAGTATATATATATATAAAGCCTATTCCATTAAATTAACGTCAGGCCTTGAAGTTACACGAGAGTTATTTTGGGATGGATTTCGTAATTTCGAACCGTGATCAGATGCCAAGGACGATATCTGAGCTGGCAAAGCCGTAACGAATTTTCCACACCACGCGAGCGGTAAAGCGTTTCAACCGGACTGGTTTAACATCAACCAGGCCCGTTTATATGACGGGTTGTTGTTGTTGAGTTTTATGGCACAAGATCCAGTATTGGCTATGCTGCGCCATCGTATGGTATGAAATGAAAACATTTTAAAATGAGGAGGTGATGAATTTGGAGTAATTTTTTTTACATGTCGGGATTTGGAGAGATCCAATCTCTAACTAAACACTTTTCAAACCAGAAGACGAGACCGCGGCCTTTTTGTGTAACTTCAAAACGGTACTTTAACCCTTTCAAGTTCACTACATGTTTAATTTTGAAAATTACTAAATTTATTTCAAAAATGAGTATTAGACATGGAGCAGATCATAAATATGTAAAGGAATAAAATTTAACATTTTTTATTTTCAAGAAATTTGTGGTTACATAGTGAAACCAATGAAGGGAAACGGGTTATTTTTCCTCCTAATAAGTTATCATCAAAATGCAATTTAAAATTATGTATTTAATTTATAAGTATACGTGAGTATTCAGGATATACAATCTTCATAAAATTCAGTATTAATTTCAAAGATTCAATTTTAAAAAATCCCCCCAAAATTTGTGTAAGAACCCTCATCGTTTTGTTTCTCTTAGAGATCGAAAAGAATTTAGCTCTTACAATGCCAATACCTTTGTGAATACTGACGGCATTGAGCTGGAATTTTTATATAAGTTGGCCTATATATATTGTGACAAAATTACTTTGTGGGTGTACGTGAATGCAATCCAATAAGCAGGATTAAAAAAAATAAAGCTCTTTATTTTACAAATATTCTCAAGCAAAGAAACGTAGCACAAGTATTAACACAGCACTAGTAAAAATTCACAACAGAGATTACCAATAAATCTCAACACAATACTCAAAGGTTTCTTGTTAACTCACCAGCTTGCTTGCAGGTCAAATTCCAACTAACTCTTCTTGGCTTGAGAGCTTGCCTTTATACTTTTCAACAGGAAGTGACTTCATTATGTAGGAAGTGACGTAATCTCTAGAAAATTCATGAAACCAGTAGAAATAGGTGGAAAGTTTGAGGTCCTTCTAGAAAATTCCCTTTGTCGCCAAAGTCGCCAACTTTGTCGCCAAGGTCGCCAAATTTATCGCCAAGTCGCCAAGTTTGTCGCCAAGTCTAGCATCTCAGGGAAACGACTTTATAGCTTTGTAACATATATTTAGAACCATATATATAACATATATGGTTCTAAAGTTATGCCAGAAAATTTACTCTACGTTTCGCCCATGCGCAGTAAAAAAATGCTCATTGTATGGTTTCATTGCGAAACTAATAAAAGCGAAAGGGTTAATCTAACTAGACTAGACTGCTGACAACTACAACAGCGTTTCGGTCATTTAAGAAAGAAACTGAATTGATTCGACAATAACTTTGAGCATTATTTTATTTTCGTATTGTTTTCATTTAGAATGATTTGCTTCAGCACTAGGAAGCAAAGTTCATTCGCCATTGGGAAATTTTGAACTGAAAAAAAAATGAACTGAAAATTAATTCAAGCTCTTCAATTTAAAACAAGCTCCTCAAAAGTTGACAATCAAAGACTGCAATAATAAAATTTATTAGAAATCATCTGTTACTTGAAAAAGTTCCCTGGTTCAAGGAATGGAGGTAAAAGGGTAAACTTATAAAATATACGTTATCGTTGAATTTGGTTGGTAATTTTCAAATGCCTATAAACCAAAAGAATTTTAATATTTTTGTACCCTGTTATAAAATTACCCTTGTTTCAAAGAAGGATAATGAACTGCAATAAATTTCAATATTGATTTGGTAATTATAATCAATGAAACCAGTTAGCATAATATACATTTCCTTGTAAATGTTTCTACCAACTGATAATTTTCGAATATACTTATCGGTTTAAGAAGCTGGTATGTTGGCAGAATTTGTTTCATTTGATAAAGTATATTTTCCACAAACCCATTCTTCGATGAATTGAAGTTATTTTGTAACAAAGATTTTAAGAAAAGAGAATTTGTGTGAGACGTGGACATCAAGGACTCACATTTTAAGTCTTAATAGAATGTTAAAAGGAAAACAAATTTACGATTTATATTCTGATTTTATTCACAATTACCGCAATTCTTTTTTTGTGGGGAAACGCTATTTTCGCACTTAACACATTCGTGGACAAAGCGGCTGTGATGTATTTCAGCATAATATGAAGGATTGTAGAGCCTTCTTTATCAAAAATAATGTATTTATTGGACGTCTCTCACATCAGAAACATGTAAAACAAGTACATACACTTACATCAAATTCCATGTTCAATTCCTCAATATTCTTTTCCGTTGCTAGGCAACGTTAGCAAAAGATAAATATATCGTTGCCATACTATTTTTATGATCTTTAGAAAAGAATTAAGCCAAACGATATTTTTAATTAATTTCTTTTTCAGCCAAACGATATTTTAAAATTAATTTCTTTTATGACCAAACGATTTTTTTTATCTAATTAATTTCTTTTCTTCAAATATTTTAATAATTCTACAAATGTATTTTTTTATTCGTTACGAATATTACACGGCATATGCCGCTCTACTTGCTGGAACAAAGCGTGATATCCCGTCCAAGTTCGCGGCAAGCTAAAACACAAAGCAGCTTACGCCGCATATTTTTGTACATGAAATGCTATTCAAGTCGCTTAGGTGTCGCAGCAAATGACATAAAAGCAAATAACATAACATAAGCTAGGTGTTCGCGAACGTGTTTTAAAATACAAAAATATAAAGATAACGAATGGTTTACTGAATGTTGCCAAATTTGGAATACCCGTACATTTTTTAATGTACAGCGACAGAGAAGTAATTTTAATTTAAAAGAAAGTAGTAGAATTTTTTTAGTTTATTTATATCCAAAGCAATACAAATCACTTTTATTAAATACTCTTTACAGTAAGAAAAAAAAGAATTTTGTCATCGTCGCTGAAGAAGCTGGAAACTGGTGGCCCAGATTGGACAACTGGTTTCTTTAAACGCAATTAAAAAGCGAAAATATTTTTGATTCTCGAATTCATACCAGTAAACTATGTGTGAAGCCAAGTATGACATTTTATGCGCTGTATCAGTTCTTTTGTTTTCTCACATATCATACAAAAACACATGTAGCCTTAGTTATTTTCTAACCACCATTTGATGTACAGCCATTAGATAAAATCCTAGTCGAACTTCAAATTTTAGTTGAAGCTTTATTACTTGAGATGATGTTTTATCATTATTTCTTTGTAAGATTCTGAAGGGATTTTATAAAATTTTAGAGAATGTAGATATAAAAAAAGTAATTCTAGCTTATATACCCGGCGTTGCTCGGGTAAAAATATTTCCAAGCACTTATAACACTTTAAACTCAATTAAATAGTTAATAGTTAGCTGTAATGTCTTTCGTTGATTTTCTTTTGCCCTCTCCTGTGTCTCTGACCCCTCGGCCAGCAACTAAACTAACCTCTTCTTTTTGCCTTTGTATTTTGAACACTTCGCACGAGTCTGGAAATCCTTGGAATTCCATTTTCCTCTTCCCATCATAACTACGGCGACAACAGAAATCATTTCATGGCATGCTTTTTATTTCCGTTTCTTGAAGTTCCGTTCTCTTCTTTTTGGTGTTTATGTGCCTGTCAGGAAGTATCATTTCTTTCTTTTCTCCCTAGATTCTCTCCCTTCGGTAAAAATGCTACTCGGTTAACCTTGAATGACTCTTAACTGATTAAGATTATTCAAATAATTTTGTAATTTAAACGAAATATCGTATAATAATTAAACTAACATCACTAGATATTTGAGGCAAATTAAATGCTTGCTTTTTATTTCCGTTTCCCGAAGTTCCATTCTCTTCTTTTTGGTGATTGTGTGCCTGTCCGGAAGCATCATTCCTTCTTTTCTCCCTGGGTTCTCTCCTTTCGGTAAGAATGCTACTCGGTTAACCTTGAATGACCCTCACTGATTAGAATCATTCAAACATTTGTGAAATTTAAACGAAATATCGCATATTAGTTAAACTAACTTCATTGGATATTTGAGGGTATATTAAACACTTTGAAATTGAAGTGAGAGTAAAATGTCTGCCATGGATTTAATGTCCAAAGAAAGTAATATTTTCTTATTATAACTTTAACAGTGGTAAAAACACGTTAATGAAGGATACGATGAAACAATAAATTGTTTTTAATTTAATTTTATAACAATAGAAGCATTGTTACAAACTGCGTTTGAAATGTATTTTAAAATGTTTATTAAAATTGTAGAAAAGAGTTTACTACAATTAAATTGGTATCATTAAAAATATATTTTTTTGCTTTTTAAGGTGGTGTAAAAAATAATTTTCGTGCAATGACTATTTCAGAAGTTACTGACGAAAAACATCTAAAACAGGCTTAATTTTCATTATTTAATTAGATGTCTTAAGAGTTAATTAGTTCTGAAAGTTGAAAATATCACAGTTGACCTATAAATGCACCCAGAATGCAATTTGCATATTTCATGTCGCTGCCGTTCACCGTTTAGGAGGAGTTCGTGTGATCGACCGACAGACAGACGCATTTGTTTTCTGTTTTATATTATAGACTTGAATAAAATAATTTCGCCGAAGCGTGAAATTTGATTTCATGTTTATTTTCATTTTGTGGCACGGGGTATTCAGTTGTATTAATTCAAGTGGCACCACAATCACTAAACAAACGTAATACTACATATCATCAACCATATAACTTAACCACGGTGTGTTGCGTTGCATTGGGATATTTTTCTTCTCTAAGATATACAAAGGATTTTAAAATGAAATCGGCACAACATATTTGACGTGTATCAATAGGACATGGATTGGCTCCATTTCTTCGATTATTTCACGTAGGAGATATTATATTATTGTTAGCTCAGTATCAGAGAATTTTATACATTTTCTGCAGGATACAATATTCTTCCTTTGTCACAATTTATACATACGAAATTTCCAATCCAATAGGCGACATTGCATGCTTCAAGTTAGGGATGGGAAAAAACCTACCGCTTTAACCGAAAACCGATTTTTTTTTTTTTGTTTCGGTTAACCAGTTTTTTCGGTTATTTTTTTGTCCCGGTTATAACCAGTTATTTTTTTAATCCAATGGCCGGGTATAAGAACCGGATCGGAAGATGGACTCGATTTTAGGTTCGATTAGATTAAAATTACCAAGTTATGAAGCTTTGAATTTCATCATCTTAGGCTAATCACCGACAACCGCGTTCTCGAGGTGTCTGTCGGTAGGCGGATTTCTGAAAGAGTCCTTATGAACAGATAAATATTGGCTAATGGATTGAATTCCTGTAAAGACAATATTAATAAAAAAATTTGTCTACATACGGCGTTTGTTTTTTGATTAAAAAAACCGAAAACCGGTTATTTTGAACTGTTATAACTGCCAGGTTGAACCGGAGGTGGAAAAAAAACCCGAATAACCGAAAACCGGTTATTTTCGTAATAGCCTTCATCCCCTTCAAGTACTTTGGGATCCCCACATTTTAGGACTTCCACATTTTTGGTTTACGAAGAAGATTGAAGAATAAGGTGAAATCCATTACATTTAAAATATTGCATAGTTATAGTTCTTTAGAACCACTCGATTATTATTTTTGAGTAGGAAGCATTGTTTTCTGTTCTCAAGCAGATTTTCTGTACCACTTACTTCTGCTCTAGCACCTTAATTTAATTTTACCTTATTTCATTCAATTTTAGATCCCAGTTGTGACCGTGGTTTACATATAATTGGTCTATCTTTTCTGTGTTTTATTTCTATGTTACAAAGTATTCTATAACACTAAAATAGTTTAAGTATTCTATATTACAAAAATAGCGTGCATTTTTCTAGTACGCGAAATGCGCTGTTCTCTGGCAGTGGAATTCTGAACCAAAATTATTATTATATAATTAACACCTTACATGCCAAAAAAAAATTGCTCTTCATTAGTCAGAAAACACCTGGAGCTACCTATAATACAGTTGTTGAAAAATCGCGATTCGTTAGAATGTGAGGGAATGAATTCAAGCTCACGTGATACATGTTAAGTGTACAGCGCCATTTTATATTTGAAATCCATTGCGGAATTTGAAAATAAAATGCAAATTGGAACCACAGCACAGAATCAGATAATGTGCAATTACGTTTATCACGTGATTGTGACCTCACATGAATTGGCTGCGCTATCTGTTAATTGATCACACAACCTGATATAGTCAAGTTTCAGCTGCGAATGTGTTTGGTATGATCT
This sequence comes from Araneus ventricosus, assembly GCA_013235015.1. NCBI lineage: Eukaryota > Metazoa > Arthropoda > Arachnida > Araneae > Araneidae > Araneus > Araneus ventricosus. Next base: position 133,763 of record BGPR01001644.1, on the reverse strand, counting down.
AGAGTCAGTATCAATGGAATTTTTACTATCTCGTGTTAAAAAGTATCTGAATCCATGCTAAGCTTTGGAAAATAAAATTTAAGAACATGTAAGTCGTAGAATGGTCTCAGAAATTTTTTGTTCGGTGTTTAATTCTCATATTCCAGTCTGGTCAAACAACAAATTTTCAATATATTGCGTTTGAATCGGGATCAAATCTAATATAAAACAATTTTATTACCTAAAAGAATTTTAGGTAACCTAGGTTATGAAACTACTTCTGTTTTTATTTCTCAGCAAAAATTTCTAATTAACTGAATATTTTAAACTTTTATTTCCTTTTATTCTATTATTTTTTGACGAATATATCTATGGAACATGCTGACAATTTCATTTTTCGTGCTTGGGTCAGGGAAAAACTATCTAGTTTTAAAATACCACCACTAAAAAAACCGAACCGACCGAAAGGCTAAAAAAATTAAAGGAAAGAGTGGAAAACATCAAAAAAGAAAAAGATACATTCAAGAATTTTTATTAAAATCCCTTTTCTTAAAAATCATCCTCTTTATAACTAGCAAAGGATTTTGTGAAAGAAAGTTCGTTCAGTGTGCATTACTCCATTCAAATAAAAACAGTCTGCATTTTTATTACTTATTTATTTATTGCATACTACAAACTAACATCTGTAGACAAAAAGTAATATTCAGTCCATGTTTGAGGCGTATTCTGCCGACGATGTCCTGTATAAAAAGATAAAGTATTTTCTTGACTCAAACTTAATATTATTTCTTTTGCAGCGCGCAGCACCTATAAAAAAAGATATAGCTACAAATCTTCATCATTTTCATAAGTAGTAATATATAATTTTAGAATATTGCAAGTAGTTACATAATTTTTAAAAAATGCGTGTAATTAATTACATAATTTTAGAAATAAATCATTCTTTTTACATTCTTGAAAATTCACTTTTGTTAGCTTTCTGTTTGTGTATAATAATGCTTTCGACTCTAATGGAACACTGTACAGTGCATTCTGTAGTAGTTTTAAATCCGTCTTGCAAGATAAATAATGTATATTTTTAATAAATTTGTAATTTCAACAGATTATTTATCATTTTTTCATCTACGAAGTCTTCTAGATCGTTAATAAATAAATAAATAAAAAGAGCCCTCCCTGACTCCGCAATCTTTATCAAATTTAGAATGAAATCCATAATCGGGAAATCCATCAGTCCGTCCGTGTACATATGAGCAAGATATCTCAGAAACTAAACGAGCACGAAGGGTGAAGTTTGGCATAGGGTTTTATTACTAGACCTATAGATCTCGATCAAATTTTGAAACAAATTCGCAAAGGCTTGACTATCTATCGATCTCTCTCTCCGTGAGTGTGTCAATGCGATACCCCAAAACCACAACACACTAAATAAGCGAAATGTCGCATGTCGTCTTGACACCCAAATTGTGTCTATATTGTTACAAACATGGAAAGTCGCTTCCCAGCAATGTGAGTCTTATGGTTGGGAAGAGAGTTTTACAGGGATAAGTATGGGATGACCAGCAGCAGCCACGTCTGGTCCCCTGACCTTGGCGACGAAATATGGGATCTCAAAGGTGCTGGAATCTTCTCAATATCTCTATTAACAGATGAGATACGCTTGAATGTACTAGATGATTCCATGTGACGTCACGGCCTGCCGCGGGAGACTATATAAGGAGAGCGCTTGGATGACGGAGTGTGTGTTGATCGACTGGGATCGCCTTGGAGCGCGAACGTCTTTGGAGTTCTATCCGCTGTGCGAGCTAGTAAGCTGGTGAGCTGAGCGCTATTGAAAGTGCTGTTATTGTCGTTATTAGTTCTTTGCTAATTGTTTGTGCTGCTAAATATCAAAGTGCCGAACTGCTATTACCTGTGAATTGTTGTCTGTTTACATTGCTGATCTGTGCAAGAACTATTGTTTCCTGTACCTGTGCTACGTGTTTTCCTGCATATTTGTAAATAAACCTCCATTCTCCATTATCCGGCGTGTTGGACTGTTTACACTATACACCCACAGAAAGACTTTCGTAACAATATCAAATTTTGACTCAGTAGGTCAATCTGTGTTTTCAGTTCTCTTTAAGCCTTTAATGGGCCATTTTTTCAAGTAGTGGTAGAATAAAATAAATTTGGGATTCAGATTAATTTAAGAAAAGAAATTCATTTAGTTTATTGGATGACATTATTTTTTGTTAATTAGTTTTATTAATTAATAATTAATTTAAAAAGTCAAGACACTTCGTTATGGTTTGAGATAAGAAATTGGAACATCTAGGTTTTTGTTTGATAGAAACATTTCGCGAGAACTTCCGCCAACCTTTAAAATTGCATTTAAAAATTGATGAACATGGCTGCAAACATACTTACCACAACCTTAGAAAAGGTTAAGATGCGACGAGGTTCATCCTAATAGCATAAAGATGCTGTACAATAACTTATGGTATTGTACGGCATTCATTTCGAACAACATTGTAGAAATATCGTACAATATTTTGTGCTAATGGGGAAGCCCTAAACGAGCTATAGTGTGCAAATGTACAAAAAGGTCTAGGGGCGAAAACTCCGACTGGTTATTTTTTCTGTACTTTATATATTTTAATTCTTCTTACACTCATGCAACTAGAAATAATTTTGAATTACTAATATAATATCCCAGATCTGTCTCTCGGTAACGCTCTGACGTCACCAACAATAAAACTCGCGCCATAGCACTGCGAGACGTTAAACAGCATTATTTCATAGTTAGAGAACCTAAATTTCAGTAATTTTGAATTTAAAAGAGTAATTGTCGTTCTAATTTCAAATTTAATAGCTCCAAAATAGTGAAATAAAATTTTATACCTATTGATATAAAATTTATCTCGCTATGATCAATAGTTACCGAGAAATTTTAAATTATATTAATCCTATATTTCAAATTAATTTCCGTTTTTTAACAGAAAGTAGTAAATAACGTCAGTGGTATATCATGCGCGTGATATAGTTTGGACGCCACGATGCATCTCATTATTTATTGCAATCGTGATGATATAATTTGATAATATTTTTTGGCAACGTTTGACAAGCAGAGAAGTGCTTTGTTTTGAAACTGGATTTTCTGTCTATCTGGATTATATCTACTAGATTTTCTAGATTTTTTTGAGCCCAAGAGGTTTTTTGAATAAAGAAATATGTAAATATATATATATTTCATGTCAGAAAACATATGTTTATTTTATTTGTTTTCAATCAATGTTAAACATTTCTCTCGCATATATATCTATTTAAACAAGTCAAATTTGACGGGAAATCTCTCGAATGAAGAGGCAATTTGCACCCGTCATCGTATAACGGGTGATTTTCTAGTATAGCATAAAACTTTTGTCTTAAATATGAAATAATGATCTGTAAAAACTAATATGCACAAAAAGGGCCCACTACTTGGACACCTCATAAAATATTTATGTGAAAGTAATTTCAAATTAGGGAATAGTTTTTCATTCAAATGGATCATTTATTTCTCTCTCCAACTTACTTATACATGTAGATACAACACATCATCAATTAACTTCCGAATCATCACTTTAAGTTCTCATCCTTGCGATCCCGGTAGGTCTCTTACGTAGCGTTTGATCCAGTTCATGTAGCGGAAGACCTTCGTGTAGGTCACAGGCATGTTGGTCTGGCAGTTTGGTGACGAATGGCGTGAGGAAACGCCGATAGTATAGACTTTATTTCCGAAAGGAGCAAAAATCGAGGATCCTGAATCGCCCTGTGAATAAATATTTAAAATTTTGAACTATTTTATAAGCATCAGACATGGAAAGTGTTTTATGGTAAAATGTCTAATTTAACATTTTAGTTTATTCATTCAATCTATATGTATGTGTTACCATTAACGCTCGAAAGCCGTTAATGTGCACATTAGTTCAAAGATTAAAACTCAGTGATAGTCAACTTGGTCTCTACCGCCCACTAGTGGGCTTACCAGCTTTCATGGTGGGCGGTAGCGGAGCAACCAAAAAGATAGATTTAACTATAGTAAGTTGTTTTATAAAGATTTATTCTGCCAAGCTTAGCAAAAGTCCAACATAAAATACTTGGTAAGTAATTATTATTATATGCTTTAACTTGCTGTAAATCTGCTTTATAAATTTTAATATAATAATAATAAATATTTTATTTATATAATAAGTAAATATAATAATTTAATATAATAATAATAATAATAATAATTTAAAATAATAATAAAAAAATAAAGTAAAGTTACTTCCCTGCTTTATAAATCACCATTACTGTGGAACCGGTGGGAGGATAGAAAATTTTACTACTAATAGATATACAAAAATGGGCGGTAGGTATAAAAGGTATAAAAAGGTTGAAGACCCCTGGATTAACCAATTTGATCGGTTAAAAATCGAAATCATCCGGAAAACGAGTTTTCCGACTTAGATAATATGTACATTGGCGTATTCCGAGTCGTTAAATTGCTTTAGATATTGAAAAATAAATAAATATTATTGTTTCATTAGCTGCTAGCATATTTTATTTACAAAATGTTGATTATTATATGAAATTTCATCGAATAAAATTATTGATTGTTATCCAGTTAGTAGTTCCTAGTATTATTAAGTTGATTGTCTGAGTATGAATTGAAGCTTTGTTTTGTTGAATTGTAAGCCTTTGTCCTTGCGATACCATGTTGTCTTGTAAAATTTGTTCCTACATGCTTGACTACATGTACATTACCCTGTATATATGCTTTGATAAATCATGTTATTCTTTTGTTTATTCTGAAATGTTATTACATATAGGTAATAATATTTATTAAAAATTTGCTGTTTTGCAAAGAAAAAAGAGCCAATAATGGCGGACCAGTCCGGTGCCTCCAAATCAAAAATGCCTATTGGTGCCAAAATTAAATATTGAATATCTGATCATAGTAATAGTGAATTATATTCTATTCGGAAAACCAGTACAGGCACCATACTCAACCGGTGACCGAACCGTTGATTATGTCGACCGAATCAAGTGCTGATATCTCTTATAACAAGTCAGATTGCAATTGTGCTATGAAGTTTAGCATTTTTGTGCTGTAAAAATCCTCCAACTATTCGTTCATGGATGGTATCACAAAGAGGTGTACCAAAAATGCACTTTTGCGCATTCAGATTCGTATAATGGAGTTAATATCGTTGTTTTAACGGTATAGTTTTATTTTATTATATGGCTTTTAAAAGATAAATAGAAAGTTCAATCGTCTTTTTACAATATGCAGTCATCAACGTGTTAATAGGCATTTCTGATTATGCAGAAGCATATTAAACTGAGAATTATAACAGAATTATTTAGTGTACTCTGTCTTGAATAAGCAGGCCCTCGACAGAATAATTGGAATTTCATCTCGTAGCAATATAAAAATGTGAGAAAACTGTACCTCAAAACCAGACGAACGTAACCCAAAAAAGCAGTATTTCTTTTCTATAATAACCAGAAATTATAGGTTTTGCATGTGGAATGAGACTTTGAATCAATCCATAACAATGTAATATATTAACAATTCTCCTTTCATAATCACTAGTGTTATAACATCGTAAATCCTCAAAGGTAATGAGTAAATTCTTTTCAGTTTTCGCACTTTACAGAAAAGTTGGTATAATGTAACTTGCATTCGTCTGGTTGTGAGATACAGAAATATTCACTATAACTTGTATCATATATGAGAAATTAGCACCTAATACTTTTTGGTAGTAATTCTCTTTCTCCATCATATTATGTATAAATTTTGAACCTGCCCTAGGGCCTTCTCAGTAGTCTTACTTTAATGCTAACAACACTGTAAAGGGTGATCCC
>BGPR01001644.1:75925-115490 GCA_013235015.1 Araneus ventricosus | reverse complement strand
AAGATGCAAAGGCAGGACTTTTACATCAAAGCTCGAATTTAAGGTGAGATCACGATCCCAAGATGGGGAGATGCAAGGGTGCCTTGAATAAAAGTTGTGAAAGGCTTCTAAAATAGCGTTGGTTAAATGTCTGACACAGTTTGAAGTGTGAAAATACCTACATGAAGACAAAATCACTCATAAGAAACTTAATTGGATCAGCATTTTCGACGAGCAAGAAGGTTCCCAACGGTCTCTTGTGGGGAAGAAATGATCGAAGTCATTAAAATATTATAATTTTTAAAAAATATGCATATAATTTAAAACTTTGCATGTATACTACTTCTTAATATGTATTTAGAACTACGCTATATTTTACACATTTAAAATCAGTAAGTCAACACTTGCTTGCTTTAAAAATCATATTGCTTGCGTTTTTCAATAGAACTTTTTAAAAAATGATGTAGTCAGCAAATTCGAGGAGTGAAACATAATAATATGCCATTCTTTAACATTTTATCTATAAAAAGTTTGCAAATGTGGGCATAATCAACATATATTAAGAAGTCTCGCATTTATAACGGAAGATTTTATGTTTATTTCGCATCCGAAAACATAAAGGCATAAGAAAATCATGAGCAAAGAAAAAAAAAGATTGTTACTTCAGAAAAATTGCCAATACTCTTTTAAAAAGATGCATTAATTTCGATTTCAAGCATACTTACATCCATTATATCCTTAAATAATATCTTAATATTTAAAGCGTTCTTGATACATGATACTAAATAAGTCGAAATTACAATTAAGAAAATATTATACTCACGTTAGTCGCTGATGCTGCTATTAAAAACGCTGAAAGAATAGTGAATTTTAATAACAATGGCATGTTTTTAGACTGGACTGGTGCAAAAGTGAAAGTGATCGTTCTCCAATCGACGTGAATGAAAAAAAGGATATTTCTAGAACCATTTCTGTATTTATTTCTGGCAATTTGCAATCGTCAGTATATGATTAACAAACACAACCGATTTTTTTCGCTTCATAGAGGCACGTATAATTCTCAGAATGAAATGAGTTTCTGGATTTTTAATCGGTTCTGTAGAAATGATATGAAGGCGAATTCTGAAAAATGTTCCCTTTTTTACCGTTAATTTTTAAATTTTAAGAGGCAGATTCTACCAAAATGAAATTACGGTTATCCATTTTTCATTTCTATATTTGTTTTTATTTAAATTTAGAACATAACTTTGTTATGTAGCCATGAAAAAATACTGCATCAAGGAACTAATAACAATTGCTTAAAGTTCAGACGAGTTTTATTTTAATTGTAAGGCTTAATCATTTTGCTTTTACTATTGAGTTAAAATTACAATCATCAGTCGTTCATACTTTCGAACTAATGCTGAATTCAAATATTTTAACTCAGCATATCTTTTACGGGAGAATCAATTCAAAACTTCATGTAATTATGAAACAATAAATATTGCGGCCATGATCATGTGTTTGAAAAAGAAAATTAGCATGTCAATTTTGAGAGCAATAAATAAATTAAAATACTTATGACAGATATTTTATTTAATTATTATACGCAGAAAACCTTTTCTGCATTTATTTTTAGGGTGAATAAAAGCAAAACGTTTTCTTACACATAAATAAGTAATACAAAAACACATCTGAAATTTTAAGATTATCTTTAATAATTCAGGAACATCATCATGTAAGTGGGCCTAAAAACATGGATTAAAGTAATTTTTATCCAATCCATACAATATGTGCTTATAGACATAACAGGATCTTCTATTATTTCATTAATGCCTAGCGTCCCTTTTTAACGACACTTTTAAAATTCCATCCAATCCCCACAATATGTGCTTAAAGACATAACAGGATCTTCTATTAACCCATTAATGCCTAACGTCCCATTTTACTTTCTCGTATACGAAGTCTACAAAGAGAAAGTATTGTAATCGTCAAAAAATCCGAACTCGAGATCTTGACGAATCTCCACGTTTTAGACCTCCCGGAGTCAGAAAAACACGATTTTGAAATTATGTCTGTCTGATAACTCGAAAACTATTACAGCTAAGGGGATGAAATTTGGTATGTGATCTTGACACATAATTTGTAAGTTTCTATCAAATTTTGGACAAACTCCGGCTACGAGAAGTCTGTCTGTCCGTGTTTATCTGAACTCTATAACTCAAAACCTTAAATAGCTAGATGGATAAAATTTGGTACACAGTTTTATAATCATGAATGAAAGTCCGCATAAAAGTTTGGGGCAAATCCGTCAAAGGGTTGACTGTTTGTCTGTCTGTATAATCGCATATTTTTGAAGGCCATAACTCCTAAATACAACTACTTAGATAAATAAAAATTGGTATGTGATCTTCTAACCCTAATGGTAGATCTGTGTCCAATTTTCATTTCAATCGGTTAAAAAAAGGCGTTCAATTTGCATATTAGATTTTCTTTATCTAACAAGGCCAAATTGCGTATTGGCGCTACTCGTGACCTTCGAAATCGCTCTACTACTAATAAATACCATCCTTTTCGACTTATGCGCGCCATAAGAAACTTTTGGATAGTAGTGGCTTACTGAGTTAGAGAAGGTTCACGATTTTTTCTCCACATTGTTAGGGACGCTTGTTCGTTTTACTGCTTTTTAGCTTATTTTTTTCTCTATATGTGTTGGGATTACATGAAAAAGTTTAGGGAGACCACTCCCGCTGGTTAACGACGCTTTTAAAATTCCATCAAAAACTCCCAGGAATTATTTTCTAAGATAAATTTTACAAAAAGGTATTTTTAAGTATTCGTTTCATATATATTCAAGAGATGGCAACACGTGTCTAGAGTTCATTTGATTTTGTAGCCTTCGTATTTTCGAGTCAGAATCGAAAGTACTTCTTTTGTAATGTGAAGAAGAAAAGGGTAAGTTTGCAAAATAATTTATCAATTGATTTACTTGCATTTAATAGTTTTCGGTAAATGCATTTATAAGAATAATGTTCATTGGGTGGGGGGATTTCATATTATTTTAGATAGGCGTAGCGAAGATAATTGGCGTCCGGGCTATATTATTATTTTCTCACCACCTCATCATATTAGTCATTAAAAAACGACATAAACACAGTTATGTTTTATATGACGCCCCCTAAGACTGGCGCTCTGACATCTATACCTATCTATATCCCCATGGCCCCTGTCGCTGTGCCCTGAATTTTATATTTTTTGCATTAATAGGACTTTGCCTAAATAAGGACGCTAGACTTAGGAGGGCAATGAAATATCGACTTAGCAAACCAAATATAGAAGGTTGCTACCTTGGATCGATACGGTGGTCAACAGGCTAACATGGTCATCGTTATGGTATATGGCACTAGGGCCAGAATTTACTTTAAGTTACTACAACAAAGAGCAGCTACTGCATCTCATTAGGCGAGGTAACTTGGAAGGTACAAACCACCGTTGACAGGTATGCATGTATGAACTGGCTCTTGCAGGTGTGAGGAAACTTCACGCAACACTGAAGAAGCCAACTCATGATAACAATTATAACTTTAATAAACTCAAGATAAAAGTAAGGTAAATGATAATTAATTGAACACGTCGACAGCAGGAACTTAAAGCAAGTGCAAGAACAAGAGAGAGATGACAGATGATGCTTGAGCCTTTACAGTACTCAGCTCTCTACTACTCATGAGCAAGGTAGACAGCGCACGCAGGACGAAGCTGTTGCCACAGAGGGCAATGAAATATAAATTTTTCAAGCAGGATTTTCTTTAATAATTTTCCAGTTGATTTCACGGCACGTAATATAAGTATACAAATATTATTGAAAAAATGTGACTTGGGCTTTAATGGGTTTATTGTTTTTCCTACATTGAATTCAGTTCCTTTTGACCAAAGCTCATTCAGAGTCTGTTAAATGGAAAATTTTAAGATGAAATCGAGGCTATCAGGTATGATCTAGAAAAGGATAGTAGGGGATAATAACCATTCAAATGCAGAATATTTTAAATCTCTATTTAGGTTAAACGTTTGGAGATAAGTCCAAATAATTCTACGGTATGATAGTAAAATTTAATTAACCCTTTGTGGACAGGTTCGGCGCCACAGTTCACCGATTTCGAGATTGAGGTGTAGCAAATCCAGTTAACGAAGAGGATAGCGGCTAAAATTCGGGCTCAAATGTGTATATTTTCCATCCATTCAAACCCCTGATCTTATTACACTATAAAAATAAAATTTTATCTAATTAAATAAGCAAAGAGTTGGATAAAATGGGATGGTGTATAAAGTGCGCCAACTGATCTGAGTGTTCTAAAAGGTTACCTGTCCGCAAAGGGTTAAATGCTCTAAGAGAAAGAAGTAAACCCACAAGCGCGCGGATATTGCTAGATGCAGTACAAAATAGATTAATTTTTAACTCTCGTAAATCGATGATACGCGTCTGAAAGAAATTTAAAGACAAACAATAAAAGAAAGAAATTGACAGACAAAATTATAGATGTAGGAACTTTCTCTTCGTTTAACTTCCTCATATTTTTTGCTCACTAAATAAATGTAGCTATTTTATTATTATTATTATTTTAAAAATCCTACATAACCATATATTTATTCCTGGAAATCGTTCCATTCTTTAATATGACGATTCTGGAAATTCGTAGTAGTTTCAGATTCTCTACAACAGGAATTTCTTAACAATACCTAACTTCCCCTTTTGTCATTTATGAAGTACTTTGTACTTTAGTTATACTAATTTCCTTTTTAGAAGCTAAACGAGGGGTATTTGAGGATCGACCACATAATTTTTAACCGTAGTCAAATAACGAAGACTTTACGACGACACTTTAACACCACACCGCCGTCTCGAGCTCATGTGGCTCCTATCCAGATTGGTATAAATGTAGGTGGACTTTATTGAGTTGCAATAAATAAATAAATAAATACAGCAAGAGAAGAAGGAAAATTACAAAGCTGGTGTTAATACATAGAATTGACAACAAAATAAAGGAATATACTTACAATATCTTGAATTACACTGCGTGATTGAAAGAAAAATGATAAATGTAGATGATAACGAACAACATGAGGAAGCTGACATCAATGCACAGGTTTTGAGTAACGTATTAGAGATGGGGAACCATTGCATGTTAATCGTGGAATACAAAGAATAGAAAGATTAATATTAAAGATTTATGAGAAAGGAAGGACTTAGTATATTCAGTGTATTGAATGTAGGATAAGCTAGAGTTATTGTACAAAGGCAGGTGGGTACTTATTCCAGTCGCATTATGTTTTCATTGTCTATTATGAATTTAATCAGGTTTATTATTCTTTTTCTTGAATTCAGATTCTCCAGGACTCTTTGGTACCACAGACATTCCAGTGAAGTAGAAGGTTACCTAATATAGAAAGAGGGAGTTAATGGACAAGATGTCGCATAGTGGATGAGATCGCCGACTTCTCTGCAGGAACAAGAGTCACTATCCGATAAATGGAAACGGTTAAGGAATGAAGGGAATGGACCGTGTCCTGTGACAAACAGATTTCTTCACATGTCCAAAAGACTGGTTTTAGGTGAACTGTTTTGAGCACTTTATGAACAGAAGGTCCAGCGAAGACGACACATAAACTGCACTCCACTTTACGAACTTTCATGCCACAACGATGTTATGATATTTTACTTACCATGGCACATCTAATTAGCACGAGGTCCACATACATTACGAATCTGCGACGAATTCGGAGCTCAAGCCTGTGATTTACCGATTCAGCAGCAAAGATCTTACCACCAACTCACAAATGAACCTTGTACTTCACAAGCAAATATTAGATCATTAAGTTCAGATTCGAAAACCTGTCAAACTTATGGCAAAACATTGCTAAGAATAGAAATTTACCAAAAAGAATAGCCGCCATTCGTGAGCATATTTAAAGATGACATTATATTTTCATAGGTTAGACAATGCTATATTCCAGACCTTAAGCAATCACTGTGTTTTCATTGCATCACTGCGATGTTTTGGGGATTTATTTTTCATCAGATTACTTTTAAGCCGAATTGATACTATTATGGCATTTAACCTTTAACTTTCACAGGTCGATTAAAGGTCACATGAAATTTAATGATCTTATTGTACATGCCTGTGTCTTTACATCTACATTGATCGTTAGTTTTTGTGTAACTGAAGTAGACTAACCTCCCGTTTTGAAGCTACTGAAGAGACATTTGCCTCATTGGGAAATAAGCCTTGTTTAGCTTAAGGTATCCGACTAGGTTGAAAAAAGCGATTTTCGAAGAAAAATTCAAAAACTTTTTTATGATCTAAAAATAAAGCCACAACTTTTAAGATTCTAAAACACTCTTTGTTTTTATTCTTATTCTTTTAATATTTAATTCCTTGATATTTATTTGAACTAATGTGTTATTATATTTTTTAAATACGTTTTCTGAAAAATGGAAATATAAATAAAATTTGTCCGCGGAAAACATGATATCTCCAAGACAATTCATGAAAATTCATTGAAATTTGGTACACATGTGTAAACCACCTTTGAGAGTGTAATAGACCGCAGATTTTTTTATGATAGCTTTATTTAGTCATGTTTAACAGTCAGTTTTTATTCGAAATATAGGATAATTTTGGAGAAAAATCAATGACGGCAACTTTGAATGTTCATAAAATATTTATTTATTAAAATAAATTTTATCTTGCGGTCTGTTACATTCTAGATAGTTTGAGAATTAAGTATGTAAAATTAAAATTAAATGTGTCTCATATTTTTTTCCAATTATGCTGCTGAAAAAATTTTCAAAAACTACTGATCATATACGAATTTTTACTTCTAATTGTGACTATTTAGCCTATATTTGTTATTAAGCTCGCGAATCTTTTTCACGAAGCTAGTCGGATACCTTAATGTAACTAGGTTGCGCGAAGATTAATGTTACCGCGAAGTCGATTAGGGTTATATTCGGCCATTGAGTTATTATTATTTATTGTATTCAGATGTCTTCTTCGCGATCATCGGACATTTTCATAAACTCCTTTGTTGTTTGAAATGAATCGAAGAATTTCAAATTATATTTCGGATGGTTACTGACCATGACGGAAATTCCCGTAGCTTCAAGGTTTCAGGCGCGATTAGGAATGGCGGTTATTGCAAAAAAAAAAACCGGTTTTCGGTTAAACCGGTTTTTTTACCTCCGGTTTAACCTGGAGGTTAAAACCGTTCAAAATAACCGGTTTTCGGTGTGTTTTTTTTTAAAATAGCAACGTTTGTGGACAGAATTTTTTATTAATAATAATATACAATAAGTAAGTATTAATGCAATAATTAATTAATGTAGTAACTAATTAATACATTACGTAATAATAATAAATAGGTAATTATTGCAATAAGTTAGTATTATAGACAAATTTTTTTATTAACATTGTTTTGTCAAGAAATTAATTCATTGGCCAATATTTCTCATCTAATTTGCTCATAAAGACTCTTTCAGCAATGTGTTGATCCGTGAGTCGACACCTCTCATCGGAAACAACATCATTCAGCGCAGATACTAATCTTTCGGATGCTACAGAACTTCCAACTAAAGATAAATATTTTTTTCGCTACAAAAACTGGACGCTGTTTGCAGACAAATTTCTTTATTAAAATTATTTTTTTCAGGGAATCAAACCATCGGCCAATATTTATCTGTTCATAAAGACTCTTTCAGTAATCCGCCAACCAACAGACGCCTCGAGGAAGCGGTTGTCGGTGATTGGCCTAAGATGATGAAATTCAAAGTTCTATAACTTGTTAAATTTTAGTCTAGTCGAACCTAAAATCCAGCCCATCTTCCGATCCGGTTTTTGGATTTAAAAAAATTACCGGTTTAAACCGGGGCAAAAAAAATAACCGAAAAAATCGGTTAAGCAAAACAAAATAAACCGGTAGGTTTTTCCCATCCCTAGACACGATTCCAGTGTATGCGAGGTGCGTTCACGTTGAATCTGATGCCTTGGATCAAACACGTTCTAATGTAAGTATGTCGTGAAAGTTTGAAGAATGGAAAACTGGCTCAGAGGTTGTTCCCATTTCATTTGAGCATGGTTCAAAACACGGGTTCATTCCAAAAGTGTTCTCGTGTAGCTTCATATTTAGTTTAATTCTGTTAAATTAACGTGCGGCTTTGAAGCTACACGAGAGATATTTTGATACGGACTTCGTACAGTCGAGCCGTGATCAGATACCGAAGAAATCTGAACTGACAGCACCGCCCTAACAATTCTTAAATCGTTAATGCCATAGAAACGGCAGTGCACCCGGACTGATTTAGCAATGCTCCAGGCTCTTTTACACGGCGAGTTTTGGAAAGATTGATTCTCTAACTCATGAGAACATTCTTTGGTTTGGCAGCCTTTTTGCGTAACGAATAAATGAGGATTTAATTTAACTAAACTAGTCTACTGACCATTACAAAGCATTTCGGTCATTTAAAAAATGAACTGAATTGATTCCACAATGGTATTGTATATTATCTTGTTTTCGTATTGCTTTCACTTGCCTCAGCACTGCGAAGCAAAGGCGGACTTCTAGAGAATTATTTGTTTGAACTGTTAAAAAGTTACTCCGCCAATGGGAAAATTTTAAACTGAAAACATTTTTGCGAAAACAAAGGCTGATAGCAACAGATGATTCTAAATCTCTTCAAAAATGTGCCATTGCAATAGCTAATATCAACACCGGTGAATCCTCTTCAGGGTCTATTTCGAACCACAATTACATTTTTACTGGTGAGGCAATGGCACTTATTCATGTTATATCACAATTCATAAATGAAGATCGACAATATGTCATCCTTACTGATAATATTTCTGTTCTTAAAGCGTTAAAAGTTTCAAATAGGCATTCTAAACGTGTAATTAATCTTATTGCTCATCAGATTTCTACAGTTACAGATAAAATAATTTCGATTGAATTTGTTTGGACTCCAGGACATTCTGGAATAAACGAGAATGAATGGACCTTATGCATGTGACGTCGCATCCTCCGACACGTGACCTGCCGCAGGCAGCCATTGGTCAGTCTTAAACAGCTGACTCAGATCTGCTTTTATTTCTGAGTCGCTTATAGGCCGATCGTTTTGTTTATTCCTCCACAGCTGTTTTTCTATACTCTCGAACCCAAAGGGTGCATACGGTCCATTGGTTGATTCATTATCCCGTGCCGCTCCAAACACTAAACAACTCGGTTGGATTTCTCATGAAAATTTTAGTTATAATTCAAAGAAATTTTATGAACAAGAATTCAATAAAATATGGCTAAATTCTAAATATTGCACTAAATTTTCACATCTTAATACCATTAAACAAAAACACAGAATCCTTCCCCCTAATCGCAGGACTGATGTTCTGCTTTCACACTTTAGAACGGACACTTATCCCCGTGGTGTTAACTTATATAGATTTCATTTGAATTCGTCGCCTATGTGCAAATTTTGTTTACAGGAGGAAACCTTAATTCATATTCTCTTTAAATACACGAAATATTCTCCTCAAAGGGAGATTCTGCGTCAGTATTTCGGTTGTCTTCCGCTTTCCTTTTCTTGTCTTTTCGATCTTACAGTAGATGCTAAGAAGAAAATCCCTTTTGTTTCTAAGTTTTTACAAGATATTCATCGTATTCGTTCTATTTAAACTTTCCATAGATTAGTATTCCTTTTTTGTTTGACGAATAAATAGAGATAAAGCAGCTGGATCTCAAATACTTCTACTTCTACAAAGGCTGATGGACGTATGGACAATTAAAAACTTGTTAGTTTTCCAATGCTCCTCAAAAGTTGAAAATTAAATACGGCAGTAATAAATTCTATTAGAAATAATTTGTTAGCTGGAAACAGTTTCCTGTTAAAGGAAATTGACTCAGCGTGTGGAAATGAAAAGGTAAGCTTCTAAAATTTGCGTTACAGTTGAATTTTGATGATAATTCTCATATGTGTGAAAACAGAAAGGACATTGATGTTTTTGTACCCTATTAAAAGATTATCCTTGGTCAAAAGAAGTACAGTGAACTGCAATAAATTTGAAAATTAATTTGGTAATTGTGTAAACAATGAAACCAATTTTAGCGTAATATACATTTCTTTATAAATATTTCTACCAACGTAGAAATATTTATAATATTATATTTGAAAACTATATTTTCACACTTAAACTACAAAAATAATTAAGATAACGATTAATTTTTTCTCAACATAGTAGGGGAAGGTTACTGAATTTGGAACGACTGGATGTTTTTTAATGTAAATTTACAGGGAAATAATTTTAATGTAAAACACGTAATAGACTTTTCTGTACTTTATTTGCATTACTTTGAATATCAATAACATTTTATGAAACACACTTTAAAGTAAGAAAAATATCTAACTTAAAAAATTGTGTCATCGATCCTAAAAGTATTAAGGTAACTGGTTGTTATGATTAGACCAATGGTTTCTCAGATTGGACCACCCATTTCTTTAAGCGCAATTAAAGAAAAAAATATTTTTAATTCGCAAATTCACACTAGCACACAATGAATAAAACCCAAGTATGCCATTTTATGCGCTATATCCAGTTTGCTTTCTCACATATGATACAAAACTGCGGAACCATATTGTTTAAACCAACAAGAATTTGTTGAGTTACAAATCTTACATATAACATCGCTTCTACGTGTGTTCGTGATTTGTGGTGACTGTTATCTGAATGTGTTCTTTGCCCGAATAATAAAATTCATGCACGAAATTGTCAATTATTCGGTGCTATATAAACTTTTATTAAGCATTTAGTCTGTATTTTTTAGTCCGTTCGTCATCATGGACTATTTCGTAATAGAATATAGAACCATCTAACTATTCGATCAATTTTTATATAGTAACTAAATGTAACGGACCACATCTTGTAATTCTTTCAATGTTTTAATTCAACAATTTACTTCTTATAAAGCTATGAAACTACACGGATCATAAAAATTTATTTCTGGAAATAACAGAATCTGAATACTCTCTTTAACAAATATATAAAATTCCCTTTGAACTATGCAGCGATTTCAACCATTACATAAAAAATGGCTAAAGTTTCAGTTGAAATTTGAAGCTCATTACCTGAGACTTGGATTTCTTTGCGTTTTTTAATTTGTTCGCAATATTTTGAAGGGTTCTTTAAAAAAATTTGAGAATTACTTTATAACAAAAATACATCTTTGTCATTCTTAATGAAATATTGGAATTTAAGAATTTCGCCTTAGTGTGAAATTTCATCTATCGTTGTGCTTAGATTTTGTGACACGGTGTATTCAATAGTATCAGTTTACATAGCATCACAACCACGAAACAAACGTAATTCTATTTATAATTAACCATATAACGTTGCACGTTGTCTGGCCTAGAATTGAGGCCTTTTTCTTTAAGATGTGCAATGGATTTTAAAATGAAATAGGCACAACGTATTTGACGTTTATCGCCAGGGAATGATTCGGCTCCATTTCTTTCACTACTTTACATAGGAGATATTATTGTTAGATTTAGTGTCAGGAAATTTTGTGCGTTCCTCTCTACAGAACACAGTATTCTTCCTTTGCTGCAGTTTGTTCATGTAAGATTTTCAGTCCAATAGGTAACATTGAACACTTCTTGTACTTTGGGGCCTTTATATCTTGGCCTACAACGAAATGGAAGAACAGTATGAAATCAATTACATTCAACATGTTAATCGCCATATAAATCAAATACGATTCAGACGGCAATCAAATCAGATTATCCCTCCTCTACTGTAGTTAAGAGATAGCAGAGAAGCAGCCATCTAATTAGATATGGGGATTTCACCACATTGCCACAGCTTGCCCATAAGGCATCAAACGCATGTTAATCAACTCTAGTGAAGAAACTGGTTTGAAACTATTGCCGCAATTTAGCGGACAAAACGTCTTATGAGCTCGGCTTCCATCCATCAGCCCGCATCTAATTAGATAGATGGTTCGAATTTCAGACGCGAGTCGTGGCCACTAACGTGTTAACCCCTTACCTTATAACTTTATTTAACCTCCTAATTGGATGACACCACACATTTGAGATATTTTTTAATTATTTCAATCTATTTAAGATGATAAATAATACTTGAGACATTTAAGCCTGTCTAAGTGTTTTTTGTATTTAAAATTACCTGTTAAGTTGACTGAATTACGGATTTAAATAGCAAAAATTCTGTAATTTGATGCACGTGTCGGAGACGTTGTTGTAGATTAAGGGGTTAAAATATTTTATAGTTGTAGTTCTTCTTTAGAATTTCTCAATTATTGTTCTTGTATAGGAAACATTGTTTACTGTTCTTAGTGGATTTCTCGCTCTATCGACTTCTGCACTACTACCTTAACTCAATTTATCTAATTTTATTCACTTTTAGAACATGACCTTGGTTTACGAATTAATTGGTCTATCTTTTCTGTGTTTGATTTTTAAGTACTCTGTATTATAAAAATTTCGGATCTTGGTAAAGATCGTGTGATTTTCTGCTACCCGAAATGCGCTGCCCACTGTGAGAGGAATTCGAAAAAAATTTGTTTATTATATAATTAACACCTTAGATGGCTCGGGAAATGTGCACTTCATTAGCTAGAACACACCTGAAACCTTTGTAATACAGTCGTTAAAAAATCACGACACTTTAGAGTGTAAGAGAATCAACTCAAATTCACGTGATACATGTCATGTGTCACGCGCCAATTTAGTTTTGAAATGCATTGCGAATTTCGCAAGTGAAATGCGAATTAAAGTCACGGCAATCACATGATAAGATACTTTTATCATGTGATTGTGACTTCACGTGAATTGCCTGCGCTTTGTATTATTTGATCACGCATCGTTAGACAGTAACGTTTCAGCTGCGAATGTGTTAAGTATGATAACGAATCAGTATCAATGGAATTTTGAATTAAATTTTTTCCCTACCATATGTTAAAAAATATCTGGATCCACGCTAACCATTCCAAAATAAAATTTAAAAACCTGTAAGTGGTAGAAATGGTCTCGGAAAATCCTTTTTCGAGTTTACCTTCTCATATTCCAGCCCGCTCAAGCAACAAATTTTCAATATATTGCGTTTGAATCGGGATCATTTCTAAAATAAAACGATTTTATTACCTAAAAATGTTTTAGGTAACTTGCATCATTTCATAATGCGTTTTTATACTCAGCAGAAAATTATTATAAATTTAATGTTTTATGCTTTTATTTCCATTTATTCTATTAGTTTTGTGAAGAATATGTATATGAAACATGCTGATAATTTAAATTTTTGGGTAGGGTCAGGGTAAAGCTATCTAGTTTTATAATGTCCCGGACTAACCGAAAGACCAAAAAAATTAAAGAAAAGAAAGTAGAAAAAATAAAAAATAATGAAATAATCATCATAGATTCTATTATCCCTTCTACGGAAAAAGTTGACTTATTATCATCATATTTATAATTTGAAAACGATCATGTTATTGAAAAATTCGTAGAGTGTACATTACTCCATTCAATTAAAACAGACTACATTTTTATCATTTATTTATTCTAACCCATTGTAAAATTTATATAGACAAAAAGTAACTTCCACTCTATGTTCTACGAGTATTGCATAGATGATATCGTGTAAAAAGAGAGAGTGTTTTCTTGACTGAAATTTAATATTTCGTTTACAGCAGCACCTGTAAAAATAAAAAAAGATATTTCTACAAATAATCCTTTAAGTCATTTACATAAGTAATAATATAATTTTAGAATAGTACAAGTATTTTGTAATAGTGTAAGTAGTTACATTATTTTAAAAAAGTGCGTGTAATCACATAATTTTAAAATAACCCATTCTTTTTACATTTCATGAAAATTCATTTTCGTTAGCTTTATAATAGTGTACGATAATCTTTTCGAGTCTAATGGGGCATTGTACAATGCATTATGCAGTAGATTTAAATCACCTCCATCTTCAGGCCCCGAAATGTCATCTGAAAAAAATTCTTATGAACCTCTCTCTCAATAAATGGCAACAAGACTGGGATTCAGGCGACACTGGAAGAGCAATTTTTAATATACTCCCTAAAGTCACTCTAAACCCAGCTTCATGGTCAAGAGAATCCATCCTCTTCGCTACAGGCCACGGTCCTTTTCCCAGTTATCTCTATAGATTCCGGTTTCATCATTCAGATATCTGCGCAAGCGGAGAAAAGGGAGACCCTCTCCACTACGCAACTTCTTGTCACATGACGTTATCTTGTCATTTTACAAAACCAAGTGCTGAAAATACTCAAATTTGGTGGAAAACCTTACTTTCAAATAAACTATCAAGAATAAATATAGCTAAACTCGTATCTTTCCTCATGCAAACTACGGAATTAGCGTTCCTATCTCCCAAAAGGAAAGATATAGGGAAAAAGGTCAATTACGAAGTTATAGTTAGTTATACATCATCGATTTAGTACAAAAATTATTCCTTGTGGGCATTAATTTTAACAACAGAAAACGCTGAGAACTTCGTTTATTTGTTAGCGATTTCCAACACTGCTACATGAAGAAACGTATTAGAAAGTGAAAAAAAATCTAACTATCACAAGATACCTTTATTTTAGGTGTTCAAACTGCTCTCCATCAACTATAATACACATTTGGACATTTGTTTGAACTTCACGTTGCACACA
Source organism: Araneus ventricosus (assembly GCA_013235015.1). Lineage (NCBI taxonomy): Eukaryota > Metazoa > Arthropoda > Arachnida > Araneae > Araneidae > Araneus > Araneus ventricosus. The sequence goes on along the minus strand of BGPR01001644.1, from coordinate 100,799 downwards.
TTTTAGCATATTAAGTGTCACGCTACATGAAATACCTACTAATACATCGTCGAAGGTCCTGCAGTGTTGGTGGAGAGGTCATATATACCTGCTGTTTGAGGTATTTCCGCAGAAAAAAAGTCAATCGGGAGCATTTTTGGCCGAAAGATAACATTTGCTCCTTTCGTCCGCGTTTCTTGACGTCAATATTTTGGAAATCGCGAACATTGAAATGTGCGGGGTTTTTTTTAAGTGTTCGATTCTTAGTATTAATGTCCATAAGGTATCTTTTTGTACTAAATCGATGATACTCTATTACTTTGTATTTGACTTTTTTCCTTATACCTTTCCGTTTCTAAGACCGGAACAATAATTCTACAGTTTGCTAGCGCTATAAGTAGTCACATGGGTCTCGCATAACCACTTAACTATACCTAGACCCTACTTTTATGACAGTTGCTGCAGCCGTACTAAAATTAAGCGTGTGTAAGAGACTTTAGTGGGCACCATCTTTGGATAAAAATCATAAGAAGCTGTGAGCCGCCGGTGATAAAAACCGACATGTTTAGAACTTTATACCAGTCTTTTTGTGCAGAAAAAAAGTGGTTACGACTAAAGATCTCACGACGTCAATAAAGCTTCGCAAAAAGGGAAAAGAAAAATTGGATTATAAAGCAGTTATACCCTTCGGTTTTATCCTAGTTTTACTTTGTGATATTTCGACAGCAAATATCCATTCATAATCTTTCTTTGATTCTATTGAATTCAAATAGAAACTCTAAGGGGAAAAGAGAAGATATGAATGTTATAAATTCTCAATATTCTGTTATTGACTTGTCATGAACCTAACGGAAATTTATGGCATGAAAAATGTGAACATACACATACCACTTTCATTTGTAATTAAATAAATTGCAATTAGTTTTAGTGAGAGGATATACTTTTTATTATTGAAGAAAAGTTTTATAAACTGATATTGTTAACAAAAATCCTTAAGGAGTTGATTCATGCTCACTTGTTATACGTGAAATGTAGGGCTTCGGCTAGGATGGATTTTGCGTGCTAGGCATATCGTGAAAAATACTTGAAACACTCCGGCAAATTTATTGTTGCATTTCATTGGCACCACTCAGGAAGAGAACAATCAGATAAAATGCACTTATATGGAATGCGCATTTATATTTGTCATATGGATGTGATGTCACCTGGACTGGTTCTTTTTATTTATATTTTTATGAATTATTTAGCTTATGTATTCACAGTTTTTACTTAATTAAATTCAAGTCACATAAAATTACTTGACCCGCACTGTTCCTTGATATCGTACTGTTATGTAAATCATTTTTCCTGACGATTTTCACCTGATAATAAAAAGAAAAATGGGGTTTCCACCAGCTACAAAATGAAAAAGGGTTTTCCCTAGTTAAACACTGAAAAGGGGTTTTCCCTAGATAGTCACAAATTTTGTCGAACCCAAGACGCAAATTAAATGTTTACTAATCAGTAAAATGTCGGTGCAATAAATCTGACTAAAATTATTCTAACATTTTAAATACATGTTAAGGATCCAGATACGTAATCATTTGGCATTTAAGCTACTTATTTTTATTTCTTCATATGAGAAATATATAAGAAAGCAATCCAACCAATGAAAACTAAATAAATAAAGAGAGAGAAAGAAAGGGAAAGAATTGTAATCATCACAAAAAGCTGTCATCGAGAGTTTGATGAACTCCACGTTTTAGCCCACTCCGAGTCCGAAATCTGAATCAAAATTACGATGAAATCCATTCACAGAAAATCTGTCTGTCCGTCCGTGTACATGTGAACAAGGTATCTCAAAAAATAAAAGACCGAGGTTAGTGAACTTTGTCATATGGATTTATTACTAGAATTACAGCTCTGTATCAAATTCTGAATTAAATTCGTCAAAAGCTTGGTATCTGTCGGTTTGTCTCTTGTGTATGACAATGCGATAACTCGGAACGACAACACACTAGAGTGGGCGGTGAGGCCGACTCTCATGTGTAGTCCTTACATCGAGAATTAGTTCTCAAATTTTTTCCTTAATTGGAGACAAAGCTGCTTTATAGCAAGCATACGTCTCAAACATACTTTTCTAGTAACCTTAAACCAAACACACTAAATAAGTGAAATCTTTTATATTCTCTTCACACCCAAATTGTGTCTGTATCAAATTTTGGACACTATCGGTCCAGAAGGAAGTCCAATCAGAATGTCCGTCCATGCAGATAACACTCCCGCTGGATTGTTTTTCTGTACTTTAAATATTTTAATTCTTCTTGCACTCGGTGCAAATGGAAATTATCTTGAACGTGGCATAAAAACCTTTGGATTAAATATGAAATAACGATCTGTAAATCTAGAAAACTGAAATTACAAACTACGAAATTTTCAAAAGTGGCTACTTCTTGGATATCTCGCGTATACTTTAGTAAAAGAAATTTCAAACTACTAGATAGCATTTCATTCAAATGGACCATATTTCCCACTTTCAATTTACTTACACATGTAAATGTAATACAGCATCACTTTTAGTTCTAATCCTTACGATTCCGGTAGGTCTTTTACGTGGCGTTTGATCCAGTTGATGTAGCTGAAGACCTTAGCATATGTCGCAGGCGTGTCTACCTTGCAATCTGGTGTCGAATGCCGAGATGAAACGCCGATGGTGTAGAAGGCAATTCCAAAAGTCTCAAAAATTGAGGTTCCTGAATCGCCCTGTGAATAAATATTTAAACCTTGAAAACTATCTTAGAAGCATCAGACATGGACCGTGTTTACGGTTTAATACTTGATTTTAGATTTCAGTTGACCTATATGTATAAAAGTGAAACCTAAAAATAAAAAATAAAGCTGATACCTAAATGTTACCGTTGAAGTTCAAAAGACGTTAATGTGCACATTAGTTCACAGATTTGATGCGTTAAAGAGTGGAATTAACTACAAAATAAGTGTCTCTAACTTGGCATAGGTAATATGCACATTGACGTTTTCCGAATCCTCAAATTCCTTTACCAATCGGAAAATGAATAAATATAATTATGTTTGAACAAATTTTAGTGTACAGTGACCTCTCACTTATACGCGCTCTGTTTTATGCGCGTTTTTTTCGCGGTCCCGGCCAGGGATATAGGAAAACAATGATAACTCTTATTCATTTATGTGCCGCACTAAAACAGCATCTCTCACTTATGCGCGTAGCAAAAGTTTTCTTCGTTCAAAAAGTTTTTTTTTTTTTCTTTTTCGGCAGAACAAGAAAGCAGAACAAAACCCCATTTTGTTCTGCTTCTAGGAAAGCATTCCTTCTCCCTTCCTCTATTCTTCAGATTCCAGGAACACATTCCTCTAACTTATACACAGGGGTGTACGATGGGTTTCTTGTGATGGACGTCAGTAAAAGTCGCATTTGTACAGCAGCCAATTAGAGAGGTTAGTATTTTATGTACCACGTGGTATTGATTGAAAGAACCATCTTTGGAGTTTTGGTTATGGTTAGATGGTTACGTTTTAAAATGGCAAAAAGAACGAAATTGTCGCATTTTTTAAAAATGGATTTTATTAAAAAATTCGAAGAAAATCCTTGCAGCTCGAAAAAAGTTTTAGCGGAGCATTTTAATGCCCCAGAATCGATAATGAGAGCGATTTTAAAAAATCGGGAGCATTTCCATTTTCTTTGTGTTCTTAAAAAAATAATTAACTGCAGTTATACACATATTATAATTTACATTTTTCATTAGTATATACAAAGCATTAATTAACAATACATGTACACTGTATTGATGTTTCACTTTTAAGCTCCCTTTTGTGGTTTTTCACTTATGCGCGTTTTTTTCGCTGTTCGCTGCGCCCGCGCATAAGTGAGAGATCACTGTATTTTATTTACAGCCTGCTGATTTTTATATGCAATTACTTATAACTTTATTGAATAAAAATATAGAGTGTTTTGCAATCAGTAATACCTAGTATTACTAAGTTGCTTGTTTGATTTTTAATTTAAGCGTGCAAAAATGCAAAGTATTAAAATATTTTGTATGCGTACGTTATTTTTATAATTTATTTAGATAAATATTAAACAAAACGAAAAATAAATTTTATGTTTCAACAACTTATAGCATGTTTCATTTACAATCTGCAGATTATCACATGGAATTACTTATAACTTTATGAAATAAAAGTATCCAATCAGTAGCAACTAATATTATAACTTTGATTGTCTGAGTATTAATTAAAGTGTGCAAGAATGTAAAGTATTAAAATATTTTGCATACGAACGTTATTTTTGTAATTAGCTAAATAAATTACAAATAACGTCATAATTAATGCTTATAATTGCGTTATAATTAATATTAATTATAACGAAAAATAAAGATATTTTTATGTTTTAACACTTATAGAATATTTTATTTACCCTCTGCTGATTATAGGAAGTTATTTATAATTTTAACACATTGACTGCCGATCACGCACTTTGACACAGGATTGTGATTCACACCTGCTACCTAATTAGATGTCCCCCTTCTTTACTATAGTTAAGAGCTAGCGGAGAAGGGATAATCTCATTAGATAGAAAATCCGAAGCTGAGACCTTGAGTCTCGGTAGCGAAAGTGTTAAAAGTTTTTCTGTCACCCTAATACGGATGATGCAGCCTGATTAGAATTTATGCTGTCGCTCGAATATTCGAATATGGGTGGCACGGCAGTCAACGTGTTAAAAAAAAATAACAAATAAAGATTCCCCTTAAATATTATAGTAGAAATAAGTATGTATTCAATGCCGAACACCAGAGGGGGTTTTGTGAAGATTCATTTGAAGCTACCATACAATGTATGCGTTTCTAGGGATACAAAATTCTTTATTGAGGCAATTCTGGATTTGTTGTGAAGAAGATCCTGCTGCTAAGCTTACTATTTTTGTGCTGTAAAATACCTTCAACTATCTATACATGGAGGGTATCGCAATGGGATGTATGAACATTCTGACGCATTGTTGTGCATTCAGATTCGCAGAATCGCATTAATAACATTGTTCTGTTTTATTACATGACTTTAAAAAGATAAGAGGGAATTAACTTCATATGCTTGTTACATCATACGACCAGGGGCGTGTTAATAAACGTCCCTGGCTATTCAGAAGCATAATAAACTAAGAATCATGACAGAAATATTGAGTCTACAATGCCTTGAATAAAAACACCCTCGCCAGAATAAGTGGAAATTCTCCTGATAGCATTATCAAAATGTGACAAGTCTACCTCAGAACCAGACGAACGTAACTTAGAAAATGACGATTTATAGGTTTTGCAAGCTAAGATCGATTTTGCATCAACCCAAAACAACGTAAGTCTGCAGAAAATTCTCCTTTTATAATTACTACGCTTATTATTGAATTTATTCACCAGACGTGGATCGAAGCAAGAGAACGAATAATTTATTATTTACAAAAGCAAAGATACAGTAGAACCCCAGGAATCCTAAATTTCGGATTATCCGAACATCTTTTTTTAATGTTCTGAAAACTTTTAACTGAAAAATGAAGAAAAAAATAACGATTACGAATCAGAAACAAAGCTAATGTTTATTTCTAACTTAAAAGAAGTATTCGAAATGGTCTTTAAGAATGAGTACAGCACCTAAAATAGTAGAAACAAATTCGGATATCTTCTTTTTATGCTCAACTTGTTTGCCACTGTACCGTGCGAATCGCCGCGTGCTCTTTCCGTACGCTTTCACAGAGCACCCCGAGTCAAGACTCTACTGCATTTGGTATCTTAAGAGTATTTTACCGAATTTCCAGAATTCAAACAAAGGTCAGCCCCACTTAGTCCGGATTCCCGGTGTTCTACTGTATATGTACATTTTAGGAAGATATTAACTAATCATCACGCTACAAGAAAAGGATCATGATATCATGTGTCAAAGAGTAAAATAGGAAGTGAGTGAGTCATGGACACGCGATTACAGATTGAATACTAAATCTTAAACATTTGCACTGTCGCCTTTCAGGCACCATTCTAGACTGCACATCATTTACGTTTCTTCACTTCGACAGTTAAAAAAATACCTCCTTGGTTATAACAAGTCGGATTAATTTTTCGTAAAATCAATTAATTTGATCACATTTTTTAGTTCTCTACACAATAATTATGCATTTATTTTCTTTTCCGAGTGCAAAGGGTTAGCATTTATAAAAATGAGTAAATTCTTTTCAGCTTTCGCACTTTACAGAAAAGTTAGCATAATGTACTCTTCAGCAACGGATTCCGAGACTACCACTTTGGGACAATTTTACACCGGAAAGGGGTGCCAGGCAATGAGTCATATGAGCTCATTTCCGGAGTTATTTGTTGGATCACGCTCAGTAAAATGTAAACATCACCCTTCCATTCTTCACTTCCCCCCTATTTCGATGAAAATAACTCTGCCCGGCGTATGCGCAAGAGAGCGGAGGGTTTCCGAATCTAAACAATACTTTGCTTTTTTCTGGTTCTGAGGTACAGAAATATTCACTATTATTTGTAACATGCATGAAAAAGGAGCGCCTAACCTTTTTTGCTGGCAATTCAGTTTCATCACCATATTATAAATATAAATCATGCGATGACATATTCTCAATTGATTACCATACATGACGACTGCTTGCTTTCCGTTCCGACTGCGCAAACGATGTCGGTGAGGTTACTATAGAAGGACCAGTTCGCCTTCTGGCAAACTTTTGGCTCGACCTGCTTCATCGTACCCTCTCTGAGCAGCTGGGGACCACCTGGTGGAGAAAGAAAATCATTCAAGTAGTCATTACACTTTGCACTTACGATAAAAGAATTAAAAAATTGCGTTAAATTCTAATAATTTATTTCTCCTTAACTGTCTGAACCCGGCTAGAGTGAGAATTCCAGTACCTCAAAAACTGAAGTAAATTTTCGTTCACGAAAACAGAATGAAATCCTTCCTTTCTTTACAGAAATTCCAGGAGGACGACACCCAAGTTTGGGCGATCAATTGTACACAAAGAAAGGAACAACTTTTGTCCCGTAAAATTCAGTCAGGCGCCCGAAATCGCCCTATTCCGGTCTCTGTCGAATGGGGCAGTTTGAGGCGGATCAGGCCTCATAGAGTTAAACAGACCCAAGATTTGACAAATATTTATCAAAGGTTCTAGAATCCTCACTACTAGTGAACACGATGTCATTTTGACAAGTGCGAAGATTCCAGAACAGCTGTTAAAATCGGCCTGGCCAAAGTAGCCACCTGGACTGTCGGAAAGCACCACAAAGGAGTATTTGCACAAAGAGCTATTTTTCACTCCATATCTAGTGACACTTGGCACACAAAACCTTTTCGGAACTCCCAATTAAGTAGGAGTGATGGATGTCCGTTCTCAGCTGAACTGTGACGAGACTATCCATAGACTAGACCGCTAATAGTCTGTCACTAGACATAAATCAATCGCCTGATAAAAAGAAGACCTTATTGACATCATTGGCACATCATCGAATTGTCAGCCGAACCTCACGAGTTGGGGCGGACCTTGTTCCTGGGAAAACGAGGATTGAAGCTGCGGCGGGGTAGAAAAGAAAAAGTTGATTTTCGATCGGTGATCACTTATTGATCGGATTCCGATCATAGCATCGTTATTCGAGTGCTGGATCTTCGGATCGGTTTTAAAAGTAACTGGGTCCCGAGCGGCCAGTTGTGTAACTGAGAGAAGCATTGATAAGAAGCTCTATGTTTCTGTTTAACTTTTTCATGAGAGCATAGCTCTCGTATCTGAACTGTTCGAGTTTTTATTCGAGATGAGCGGATGCTCATGAGGTCTTGAACTTTCAATAGATTTTAAGTAGAGCCGTTGCTCTGAGTGACTGTCATTTCTACCTGCAGAGGCTGTCTCAAACATCATCCTGTAATTTTACTCACGTCTACAATATTCTGCATATAAAGTATTGCTTATTTTGTAATCCATAATAACCAAGATACTTCGTGTAACTTTAAAATAAAAATTATTAGAGTGATACTAGTCTAACTGTTGATTCACGCTACTCGAAGTCTCTACACATCACACAAGACTAAGGGCAGAAAACACGTTTTTAAGACACCGCCATCTTTTATGCTCTGACCCAGCACCTGTATGTAACAGATGCAACTGCATTTTAAATGTTAAACTTGTTTTATGTACACACAAAAAACTTTTATACCCAAAGATAAGCTCACTTTGGAGTGCATATCGTTGATTTAATTGACATCTTAGGGCCAATCCTCATGTCAGTGTTTTTAGCATAGGACTACGTTCCTCCCATTAGGGGTCTCGGGAAGGAAATTTATTCACACGCCAAAACTTGGAATGTGAGATCCTCTATATCTCGGTAAATACATATGTTAAAAACATAACTAATGTCTTATTTTAGAGATAAAGGGTAACAACAGAAGTTACAAAATAAACTTACTTAAACTTAAAAACTTACGAGAAACAAGAGTCGCGAAAGTAAAGTAATCCTACGCCTTTAACATCAGCGGCTGTTTGAAAAGACAGCCTCCCGTCATTTGTTTTTCTTTAAGTGAAGTTCAACTAATTAAAGTTTTAGTTTTAACAGTTACAATATTTTTTTTAAAAAATTACATGTGATTTGAAAACAGCGAACGTTTGGCGCAGTATGGCCAAATTGGCCCTTGTGCCGTTGTACCAAATCAAACCAAACTAATAAATATTTATGGCATTTTTATTTTCAACTTAAATCTGAGTCGTAATTAGTTTCTTCTTTTAATTAACGCACTTAAAACTAATAGACATAAAGATGATACAATATATACATAAAGATTTCACCGTCCTGCAAATAACACACGGTTGAAAGTTGATGACAGTCACCACGAAGCCCCCCAACAGCAGGAGACACCGGGAGGACACACGTGGCATGGAGTCTATCCATAGATTGCAACAACACACCGCGACAGCCGAGAATCGACCATCACCAACACTGTAATAGAATACGTAAGAGGAAGGACAAAGAAGAGTCAGAATTCATATGCTCTTGGTGCGCGAAAAGCAGTCAAATGAGTGTGACAATCGCATCGACAGGGTACCGTATCAATGAGTTCGAGACATAAGAAATCAAGAAAATCGTATAAATTTCGCCATTGCTATTCTTTCAATTTGATATGTTTCAGTATCATGTAAAAAGGAAAGATATAGACGCCATTTTTAATTAATTGTTAAATTTCGTTGAATGCAAACAGATATAGGCAAATATTTTAAAATAAATTCTTTACAATGATCTTACTTCGTCCTTCCCCAGTGTTGTAACCCCACCCGGCTGTTATCAACTTTTCATCCAACTTCTGGAGATCGGTTGTGGGTAAGCATATGGGCAAGGAGAGTTGGTTGCACTGGATCGGAGCAGCCAGTTTGATGAGCGCAATGTCATGGAGCAATTTCCCATAGTCGAATTGATCGTGGGGGATTAACTGCGCAATCTGCACTGGTCTCTGCTTATCCTCCTGTCTCCGGCCCAGCAAGCCGACAGTCATTTCGTTGGGCATGAAGTAACAAATTTTAGGTAGGACTCCTCTCCTCCTATTGCATTGAGGTAATTCCTGTTTTTGGTGGCTGTAGATAAAAAAAACACATCGTATCGCATCAGTGAAGGATATATTTTGTTACAGAATTTATATTCGACTCGTACTAAAAAATATATATTATTGACACGCCGAAAGGTGATGGTAGATTCCTTTTGTCCGGAGACATAAGAAAAAATTTCTTCCCACTCCACTGTTTACACTTCTAGTGTCATAAGAGTTCTAGGAGGAAGAGGACGGAAGAGACTGAAACTGATAAGAGCTTCCCAAAGAGGTATTCATGCGTAAGTTAGAAAGCAGTCGAAGTTTAAGGTTTGAAAATCAATTTTTATCCCCTAGCTTCTGAGTAATTCAGTTACCGAAAAACCGTTAATACAAAAGTTATTTTTTTTTCGACGAGGCTGTAATTTGTCTCATTTGAATTTTTTTCTATCTTCAATCGTAACGGGAGAAATAAAATTTCCAATCTCCACTCTTCCCAACTCCTTCGAATTGGATGACCCATTTACGGTCGAACCTTCCACACTCTATACAACATATCCCTTGTCGGTTCAGATTCAATCAAAATTACTCCAGTTATCTTTTTCATGGGGAAAGCGTGTTACACATGTGTATGCATAAAAACGTTTGAACGAGGGGTGGTTTGGGGTTTTTAGGGGCTGAGGTAGGAGAACTGTGCGGAAAAGCCTTCCTGTAAGGAATCTGCCTAAAAGCGAATATGCGTGGTTGGCGCTCTACAGTGCAGACCATTGGGAGTAGAGCAACTACATAATGCGGGACAAACGTACTTTGGAGGGTGAGAATTTGTATGTAAAACCCAGTTTTTAAAAATTTTAATTCGATAATTTAATTAAAATTGTGGCGTTTTTCGTTCGCAATTTTTGAAATTATAATCAAAAAAAATTTTTGCACCTACTTAAAACTCAAATAGTTATATTTTCAAAGATACCTATTTAATTGTCATGAATTTTTTTCCTTAATTTCGATAAATTTTTAAAAATATTTATATGCATCAATTGCAACCAATACTTTTCATTGCGGCATTGAATTTAAATCGTTTTTTAACAAATATTTAATCGTGTGTTTTTCTTTAATTGTTGAAATCTAAGGAATGGTGATTCTGTTTATTTTTTATATACTTTAGTAATGTCGAATAAATATTTAGTTTTTTTAATTTTATTTATCAAATTTTTGTGTAATATATAAGCAATGCCCTCCAAGATATTAAATATATTACCCAATATATTTCGATGATTATACCTGCTATTTTTAATTTTATTTTTATCAGAATGTTTCAAACCAGCTAACTTGCTGTTGGATGTGCTGATGTAATCTGCTGACACTTAAAATCCGCCTCAACAATGTGCCAATGTTCAGTATACATTCAGATGGCCTATATATAGTCGCACATTGTGCTCTGTCATTGTCAATTTTGCTGCATTTTGATTTTTGTTTTTCGAGAAGAGGATTATTGAAAAGAAATGGTAAATTTTGATTCTGTTGAACGACAGGGTCAGAGTTTCGATCCCTAGACAGTGTCTAGACACCTGTCGGGATTTCGTCTGTCGGAATATTTCTCGGATCCTCCTAAAAGACCAGTGCCAATAAACATTTTAGACAAATCAATTTAATGAAACAAAACTTAAGCACTGTAAATGTTTTTCATTCTAACCTTTATCACACAAAATCTAGCAAAAGTATAATCTGAGAGGTAACAAGGAAAGTAATTTTATTTCATTATTATTTATTAATTTAATTAATTAGCACATAAATCATTAAAATTTTCACTTACTTCACCAGACAATGACCAGCTGTAAGTATAAAGGTTGCAGAAATGATGGCACCGCCACAGTAGATACCATACGGAGAACGACTTAAGGAGACCTAAAAAAATCATTTCTTCGAGACAAAAAAATCAACAACATTAAATACTGTTTCATAGAGAGGAGGGTGAATTTTTACACGCTTTTAATTTAACCCAACCCGTTTCAATTTTAAAAATGTGCAATTTTGTTCTAAATTCTTCATTCACTTCACATAATGAAGTTCTGAAATTTTATACAGTTGCATGTTTCCGATGTATTTGTCTTAAGTCTATTCCATAAATAAAAATACGCTAAACGCATTTTAATCACTATGCAAAAGAAGCAAACAAATTATTATAAACAGAGCCATAAAATGCAAACTTACTATCCAAGGATATTTGTACACAGGTTTCACAACTCTTCCATTGATCACGCGTTCGATGTTCACCGACTTCCCACGTATTCCTCCAATCATCTTTCCACATGCTAAAGGCAAAACAATTGTGTACAGAATTGTGTACAATACACAACTTGTTGTACAGATAAATTAAGATAGTTTAAATCGCATTTGCAACTCGAGGAAAATTGTTCGAATAAAGTTTGAAATTTTAATTCCATAGATTGAATAAGCTATGAATTGCCAAGCAAAAGAAAGCACGAAGAAATTAATTTTGTTTTATGGCACAAGAACCATATGCGGTTATGCTGCACCAAATTTAAAATATTTTCAAATAGACCCGTTGAAATAGATTATATGTATTTCAAAATAATTTTTTTGCGAATTTACGGTGCACAAATTATTCCAATTTTAGTTAAGAATGTAAGTTTACTTTTGGCATACATAAATATAATTCAAAATATAAAATGAGAGTAAGATTACTGTTAGAATAGTAAGTTTACTGTTGGCATACATAAATATAATTTAAAATATAAAATGATTTCATTTGGAGTGAAATCTGTCCCTGTCTAGTGCTTCTTGGGAGAATACTAAATTCGTTGGTAACGGTCCTTTACAACGAAGTTTCGCTTTATTAATACGAGGAATCTTAATATTTCAATTAACTGCTTTTTTCAATACGACACTACTATCAACAAAATTGACCATTTCATAAGCATAAAGGGTTTTATTTTATGTCTTGCAATTTTTTTTCAAACCTTTCAACTTAATCAAATATTAATTCTGTCTTGTTTTAGTGTTATTTAACGATTACTGTCAGATGCAAACTAGGCTACTTGATTTCTAAATTATTTTTTATCCATTAATCTCAATGTTTTTTCCAAATGTATCCCATATCTTCCAACAGGGGGGAGTAAGAAAAATCTCTGTACTAAAATATTAGACAATATAATTAAGAGCGAATATTTTTTAAATGTAGATTCAGTATCTAGACTGCGAGTCAAGAAATTTAATTGGATCTCAAACATTTCTATTACAAATTAAACATTGAGAATATTTCATATTCATCAGTGTTAACGAAAAAAACTTAGAACGTTGTTGGAGTTTCAGAATTAAAAGTTTTGAACTAGATCTTCACATATTTTTCTCTTTCTAATTAAAGCTGGTCTATTTTAATATTCCAATTTTTTTCACACCTAGGTCTGATGAAAGTTTTCGGCATACAGAGGGTACATATTATTTGTTACATCTAAGAGAAGGTCAAGAGTTAAAAAAAATTTAAGAGTCACTGATTTAAATGGCTATTTTTCCGTAACTAACTTGTCTTAAATGTTCAAAATGGTACATTCTCACAATTGTGGAATTATCATTTTCATTTGTTCTCTGTATACAAGGGTAGTGCTTTTTTTCAACCTCCGATTGAACCGCAAAACAGACAGTGGTAGAATGCTTGGTGGGAGATGGCGCATGTCTTTAACATCTCCTACTGCCGATGTCAGCTGAGCTGTCGGTCGGCATGTGAACATGGTTAGTAGAATTGGTGCTCCCGCCAAGTGCGAGTTGCGTAGTGTTATTCGTTTTCTTCAAGGAGAAGGAAATAATGAAACAGAAATTCACCGAAGAATGAGCCGAGTATACGGTGAAAACTTCGAGTTATGGTGTTGTGCGTGAATGCTGCAGAAAATTCAAAGACGGGTGAACCAACATTCATGTTGAAGACGGTCAAGGACAAAGTCTGTAGAACAGATCTTATTCAACGAGTTCCCGGCAGCTTCTGGAGCAGTTTAAATTGGACATGTCTGATCACCCGGCGTATAGCCCCGACGTAGCGACGAGTGATTTTCATCTATTTCTTGAGTTGAAGAATTGGCTAGGAGGTCAAAATTTCCAGAGAAAAAGAGGAGCTTCAAAGAAACGTTAAGGCCCATCTCACATCAATGGCGGCAAAGTTCTTCGAAGAGGGGATCGGAAACCTGGTCTACCGATATCATAATCTTCACGACGATTATGTCTAAAAGTAACCATGTGTGTACATAACTTTTGGTAATAAATTCGTTTTATTCTCTACCCTTGCCTTTTTTTACGTCCATCGGAGATTGAAAAAAACGACACTCGTATAATGTTTCTAATGTAACAAAGTACCTTTTACCTGCCTTATGTCACATAGACGCAAATATCTTTTGACCGTTTTCTTTTTCAGAAGAAACCAGTATTTGCGTGCCGAAATTTTATTTAAGCATGAGTTTTCATATTAAGTACTTACATTCACAATTGCCGCGAAAATTTTTTCTATTCCTTCGCCTTCTATTATCATTCAGTTTTCTGTATTGATCGTCATCAAGTCTTCTCCTCCTTTCGTTATGATTCGGTATATTTCCGTCTTCATCATCATAATCAGGTCTTCTCCTCCTTCTGTAATATTCCGATATCATGACTTCATCATCATCAGGTTTTCTCATCCTTTTGGACCTGTACCAGGTACTAGTAATTCTTCCATTTCCAGCTATTGCAATTGTCTCATTTGCGTAACGCTTGACATGATCCTCACTTTGTAAATCTTCAACAGCGATTTCGTGGCCATCGTCACCAAATGCACCAACATCTCCTCTCAAGTCGCTATCTGTCACTGCAAAAATGTCTGCTTCCAAGTTTCCTTCTTCACTCTGTGATATAAAATTCAAAGATTAAAGATTTCAATTCTAGGGATACATCAAAAAGGTTAACAAGGCTAAAATGTTCATTCAGTTTCATAATAATGTTTCAAAGAACTAATGATACAGTGAGATTCAAACACTGAGAATAAGCAGCTTTGGAGCAAATCTTTCATATTCTCTCTACTTGAAAATCTATACTGCTTTCAAAAAGCGCAATTTGTGATCTCAAGTATGAGGATTGGAAAAACAGTCGAGTATTGGCTACCGAGCACATTAAGAAAGAGGATTGATTAACGATCACTTTTTCCAGATTATGTAATGTGTTGCCGAGATGTTAATTAATTTAATGAAGCTGTCTGTAATTGGACTTATCCTATCTAATTAAAAATCCGAGGTTAGTAATATGTGGTTCGCGGCGATGCAGATTCATTCATGTGGCCATGAACCATGTCGTAGATTTTTATTTTTATCTTGTTTCAAATGTCTAGGTAGTAATCTAAGGGGTCTATTCTGGTACCTCTGGTTGGGTTGGGTTCCGCACGTTAAAAACGGAACCCAACCCAACCGAGGGTACCAGAATAGACCCCTAAATCCTATCATATTGTATTGTTTGTTAGAGTTTTGTTACACTTCTGAGTTCTTCCCGAGTCGAAACTATGTGAATAAAGACTTAATTTTCTTGATTTCAAAAGACTGATTTTGCATACGGTACTGCAAATTACTAAAAATACCTATATAAAGACGGAATTAAGCATAAAATTAAATTCAAAATAACAACAATCGGTATTCCCGGTGAGTAAGCTTATTGCCGAAGGTCGCTATTGGGTAACAAATGAATAAACTTTATTAAAGAAAAAAAATTGCATGCCATTTAAAACATTGCATTAATTTTTTAAACTCTTAATGTGTATTTTACAACTGTTCCATACTTTACTCGTCGGATATCATCGAATCAACACTTTTTTGCTTCAAATACCATATTTCTTGAATTTTGACAATAGATTTTTTTTAAATGACAGTCAGAAAATTCGAGGAGTACAATAGAGATATGCCATTCGTTAACAATTTATTTATGCAAAATATTGCACTGTAAACTTATACAAAATATTAAAGTGTCAAATTTATAATTAAAGTTGTAGAAACTGACAACATAGTAATAAAAAAAACAGTAAAAAAAAACCTTCCTTCGATAAATTGACTCTTTTTATAAAACTACATTAATTTAGATTTTCCACATACTTACATCTATTGTATGAGAATACAATAGATATCTAATATACATTATATATCTAACTAGCAGTACGTGCACGGCGTTTCCCGTGGAATCAGTACTTCGATAAAATGGGGGGAAAATGTCCACGATGACTCGAAAAAGTTTTGAAAACAAAAGATACACAATATTGATTTTCCTCTTATTTTTTCTCTCGACAATGACGCGAATGAGATGATGTCACCGGAAGGTATCGGATTGTAGAAATGCAGGTTGAGAATGAAAGCATATTATGTTACCTCCTACGAGGAAGCAACAATGCATTCTGGGATCGTCCGGAGAAACTCTCGCTGTCAAATCTAGCTAGCAAAAAAACTGTTTGAACTGGTCAGGGAAAAATTAATTTTAAAAAACGGAATAAGATATTTTAACCGTTCTTGTTTTAAATCCGACAGAAACGTTCCAGTTATAAGCTGAAAAAATCAAAATTATAGAGTTGTTAGAACGTCAGATGCGAGAATTTCAAGAACTCCTTATCAAAAATTACCATAAAAGTCATTATTAATTAAAAATTTCTCAAAATTCAATAAATTATGTTGGAAATTTTTCGAAACAAACTTAATTAGAACGAAAATTGTTTTTCTATCCATTGATACATTGATTGTTTTTCAACGATCATTAGAAAAGATACTACAGCCGTAAACGTGCCAAAAATGACCCAAAACAACACAAAACATTAAATAAAAATTTTTCTAGATTAAATTTTAAAATTCTGACTTAGAGTTGCATTGAGTCACCATTACGTCTACCTGTGTGCCAAATTTCATGGCTGTAAGTGCGATAGATTCGTCTGGACATCGCACACACACACACGCAAACATTGCCTTTTATAAATATAGATACTTACTAAAACGTTCTTGGAAACATGTTACTAAATACTGTCAGAAATTACAATTAAGAAAATATTGTACTCACATTACTCACTGAGGCTGCCATTAAAATGGCTGAGAGAATAATTAATTTTAATAACAATGGCATGTTTTTTAGACTGAACCTGTGCTTAAGTGAAAGAGAGCGATCTCGATCCGACATGATTAAAAAAAGGAATATGTCTGGAACTATTATATTTTTATATTTATTTCTGGCAATTTGAAATTTTCAGAGAATTATTAATAAGCACATCTGCTAATCATTGCTTCAAAGAGATACGCATAATTCTTAGAATGAAACGTGTTTCTGAATTTTTAATCAGTTCTATTGAAATGACGCATTTATATGAAGAAAAATTCTAAGAAATTTTCCTTTGTTATCGTCAAGTTTTAACATTTGAGGGGAAAATTTTACTGAAGCAAAATTATGTTTAACCATTCTGTATTTGTTTTTATTTAAATTTAAAACATCACTGCGCTATGTAGTCATGAAGAGATACTGCATCAATAGAAACTTACAATTATTTAACGTTCACTAGAAATATTTTTTATTCTAAATTTTTGTTTGAATTCTAATTTTTAATCATATTTCTCTTGCTATTGAAATAAAATTACAATCATCAATTGTTTATACTTTCGAACTAGTGCTAAGTTCGAATATTTTAACGCAGTATATGTTTTACAGAAGAGTCAAGTCCAAACTTCCTATAATTGTGTAACAATAAATCATCCGTGATAATGTATTTGAAGAAGAAAATTAGCATTTCAGTTTAGAGAGCAATACATAAATTAAAATGATTATAACGTATACATTATATTATTATACGTAAAAATATATTCTGTACTTATTTGTAGTGTGAAGTAAAAACATGTTCTCAGACGTAAATAAGTGATACAAAGAGATACCTAAAATGTTAAGGTTAACATTAGTAAAAGTCAGGAATATCACCATGTAACTAAATCTTAAAGAATAGGATAAAGTAATTTTTTTTGCTCAATCCATACAGATGTACTTAATGATATCAATAGGATCTTCCATTAGTTTTTTTCCCTCTTTTTTTCTTTGAATTCAATTCCAATTTTCAAAAATTTTCTTCATTCTGTAAAAGGAGAAATATTAGAGTGAACGCGAGACCGTCTTACCTTCTAGGAAAGGATACCTTATAATTATAATTATTATTATTAGGCCAGCTTAGCCTTTGAACTGTAAAATACATTACATCGCTATTTATAAGCAATGTTTGCAAGTAAGTCCAAGTAATGTAATAATTTTATAGTAAACTTTACTTCAACGTTTTAAGGGAAGAGATAACCCACTAGAGCCGCAGAAATTGCTGAATGTAGTGCATAATAATACGGCTTCTAACCTTCCTAAATCGGGGGTACGCACCTGAAAGAAATTATAAACACAACAAACAAAACTATATACAATAACCACTTTGATGGTTTAACTTCTTCATATGCCTTATTAAGAAAAAAATATTATTATTATTATTAGAATTATTAATAATAATAAGAAGAATTCTAATAATATATTAGAATTATTATTATTATTATTATTATTATTATTATTATTATTATTATTATTATTATTATTAGAATTATTATTATTATTATTATTAGAATTATTATTATTATTATTAGAATTATTATTATTAATAATAATAATAATAATAATAATAATAATATTATTATTATTAGAATTACTACTGTATTCCATTTGGAGTACAGTAAAACTTCATTTAACCATCACTCGTTTAACCATAGGTTCTGTTATCGCCATCGTCTAAAAAGTAACTTTGCTTTAAGTATTATAATACATTTCTGCACATTACTACTTTTATATTGAAATTTATAATGATCTTATGTAAAATTAAATACAACATGTACATATTATGCACTTTTAAAAGATTTTATTTTCATTTTCGTCCCAATCTAGCAATGAAATCACTTCGCTGAAAGTATGTATAAGAGATTTCTGTTACCCGTCTGCTCGGTTGTCCGTCACAACCCTGGTGAGAGCAGTGAGGGTTAATCGAAGCTTTACTGTATTTGGTTTCGAACCCATGAACTTTTGATCCAAAAGATGAGACCGAAGCGTTCTATGTGAAATCAAAACGGAATTTTAATCTAACTAAACTAAACTGCTGACCACTACAACAGCATTTCGGTCATTCAAGAAAGGAACTGCACTGATTTTCAGCATTTTCTTATTTTCATATGCTTTTCATTTAGAATTGATTTCTCGGCGTGCGGAGATAAAAAGGCAAGCTCATAAATTTGAGTTACATTTCAATTTTGGTGATAATTTCCATATGTATAGAAACAAAACGGATGTGTTTGATTTTGTGCCTTGTTATAAGATTACCCTTGTTCAAAAGAAATAAAGTGGACTGCAAAAATTTTAAAACTAATTTGGTAATTATAAACAATGAAACCAATTTTAGCATAATATTGTGAAGATTCCAGAACAGCTGCTAAAATTGGCCCCGCCAAAGTAGCCACCTGGATGGTCGGTAAAACTCCAAGAAGGAAAATTCGCCCAAAGAGCTTCTTTTCACTCCATATCTAGTTACTCTTGGCACACAAAACCTTTTCGGAAACTCCCAATTAAGGAGTGATGGATGTTCCTTCTCAGTTGAACTGAGACGAGACTATCCATAGATCAGACCGCTAATAGCCACGACTGTCACTGGACATAAATCAACCGCCTGGTGAAAGGAAGACCTCATTGGTGGACATCATAGAATTGTCAGCCAACCCTCACGAATTGGGGCGGAAATCTTAACGTGTTGGGTGGACCTCGTCCCTGGGAAAACTATGATTTAAGCTGCGGCAAACGAGAAAAGAGGAGAGTTGATTCTCGATCAACGATCACTTATTGATCGGATTCCGATCATAGCATCGTGTTTCGAGTGCCGGATCTTCGGATCGGTTTTAGAAATAACTGGGTCCCTTGCGGCCAGTTGTGAAGCTGAGTTAAGAAGCTGTACGCTTCTGTGCAACTGTTTTAGGAGAGCATAGCTCTCGTATCTGAACTGTTGTAGTTTTATTCGAGATGAGTTGATGCTCATGAGGACTTATTGAACAATAGTTTTAAGTAGAGCCGTTGCTCTGAATGACTGTTATTTCTACCCATAGAGGCCGTCTCAAACACCATCCTGTAAATTTACTCACGTCTATAATATTCTGTACATAAATTATTGCTTATTTTGTAATCTATCATAACCAAGATACCTCGAGTAACTTTAAAATAAAATTATTAGATTTGATAATAGTTCTGCTGTTTATTCACGCTACCCGTGATCTCACGACGTCACAATATATATTTCTTTATTAATATTTCTATTAATTAATAATTTTCGAAATCATTTTAATTGATGATACGTTTAATGAATTAAGAAGCTAATATGTTGGTAGGGGTTATTTCATCTGATAAAGCAGAGCCTTTACAAACCTATTCTTTTAGAATAATTTGTAATGAAGTTGTAAGAAAGATTTTAAGAACAGAGCGATGTTGTGATAAGTGTGCATAAGGGGCTAATATTTTAAGCCCAAATTTACGATTTATGTTTTAATTTTACTCACAATTGCCGGTTTTTTAAACGCTATTTTCGCATTTAAACTTCGAAAATGCTAAAGATAACGAATAATTTTTCTGAACACAGTATTATCTCGGAAAAAAAGACCATGTACCAGCCGATATCGTAATAATCGCTCAAATTTCTTGTCTATTTCAGTAATGTTTTTTCCATTGGGACCTTTTGCGAAACGGCATACGATGTATCATCCGCAAGATTTCTTTTTTAAAACATAATGTGCATAGGCTGGATACTTTCTGTACATTGCGTGATTCGGCATGCATGATGCAAAAATCGTTCAAAACGCTCTACAGAGAAGACCTAGAGCTTGTCCTAGAGCTACCATACTTAGCACATAGTGAGCACACACTACCTAAGAATTAACTAAGAAAGGGTTTTTCAAAATTTAAACCAGAATTTTACTAAAAAACTAAACGAAATGTCAACGTTTTCCTTCAATGATTTTGGAGCATACCATTGCGTACCATACCATCATTTTTACAAAACTTTAAAATTCAGAAACTTAGCTTTTAAGGATGCAAATTTAATTTCCATTCTATTTTTTCTCTAATTTTAATAAGCTTTTAAAAATATCTTTGAATATATGTTTTAACAGTACTTCAGTACTTTTTTTTAGTTACTGCATTTTACAAACGTTTTTGTGTGCATGTTATCTTTACGATAATTAAGAGTAAATTTTTAAATTGATATAAAGACAGACAAATCAAACTTAAAACATTATCATTTTTGTATCGTGGCCTAGTTTGACCGGGGTTTGATCAAGGATCAGCAAACTTAAAGAAGTCACAAATTTTCAGCCTCATAATTTTAATTAAAATCTTGATTAATTTTCTAGAATACATTATATGCGCATTTTGTTAAATACATATTGTAAGTTATGCGCACATTTTGTTAAATGCATATTGTAAGATCAAAGATAAACTTCGGCTGGTGTTCTTTTCGTCTTCGCACTTCATACCACTCAGTTGTACACAATGAGCAAATTTTGGTGTTTCCAAAACTTTTTGGTGTTCAGCCCCATCTTATGTGTTTTCTTACTTGTTGATTCATTATTTGTCTTCATTTCTCGTTTTTATTACTTTTCCATTTTTATTCATCATCGAAATCTTAAAGTTGAAAAGTAAACAAATAAGAACAGAAACGAAAATACAAGTTTTTTAAAAAAAATGTAGGTGGTTTCTGCAGTCATGATGGACTAGCTGTCGCTGCCTTTAGGTGAAGCTTAATATTATGCACAACAATGAGAGCAAATAATTTAACCTCTTAACCGTCGCGGCCGTCATATTGACGTACATCGAATTATCGCATTTTTAGGCTTATAAACTAAAAATCATTAATTATCTTTATAATTTGATACAAAAATTACGTAGAATCCATAAACCAAACAGGACCAGAAACCTTTCCAAAACAGGAAGGGTCATCTTATTAGATAGCAAAGAAAATGCGACTCTTAAGGGGTTAATATTCTTGTTTGGTAGTAGGCTACTTTCCCGATGTCCCTTAAATTTTCACTTTCTTAAATTTTCATTCCCTACTTCATAAATTCGATAGTTGCAACTGTCGACAAATAAAACTGAATAACAGTATTTGTGAATTGCTAATATAATAGCCCAGATCCTCCGGTAAAGCTCTGACGTCACCAACAATAAAACTCGTGCCATAGCACTGTTAGACGTTAAACAGCATTATTTCATTGTTAGAGAACCTAAATTTCAGTCATTTTAAATTTAAAAGAATAATGTTCGTTCTAATTTCAAATTTAATGGCTCTAAAATACCGAGATAAAATTTTCTATCGATTGATATAAAATTTACCTCGCTATGATGAATAGTTCCCGAGAAATTCTACATTGTATTAATCCTATATTTCAAATAAATTTCCGTTTTTTAATAGAAAGTAGTAAATTATGTCAGTGGTATATCATGCGCGTGATATAGTTTGGACGCCAAATTGTATCTCGATGCAATCGTGGCGATGTTGTTTTCTTGCAAAGAATTAAATTAGCCACCAGTGACGTGAATCTACTATTTGTTCTCAACTGCCGCCAGTTCCCGTTAATTCCAGCTTACACGATGGCAATCAACAAATCGCAGGGGCAAACTTTCGATCATGTTGGAATTTAGCTCGATGAGCCTGTCTTTTCAAATGGACAGCTCTATGTTGCACTTTCAAGGTCTAGGATTCCCAATCGCGTTAAAATTTACACAAAGACATCTGAAGTACAAGGAAAATTATTAAACAACGAAAAATACTTCACACGGAATGTTGTTTACCAAGAGGTTTTTTGAATAAAGAAATATTTAAATAATATGTAAATAAAAAAATATCTCCTGTCATAAAACATATGTTTATTTTATTTGTTTTCAATCAATGTTAAACATTTCTCTCGCATATATATATATATATTTAAACACGTCAAATTTGAAGGGAAATCTCTCGAATGAAGAGACAATTTGCACCCGTCAAACCATGACGGGTGATTTTCTAGTAGTAAATATTTTTCATGACATAGTGATTGATGATGAAGCAGTGGACAAATATTTGCATTTCGTGGTTTTTGTGTATTGATGCTGATAGAAGCGTGAAACTTGGTGTGTTTATAGATGAAGTTAAGATGTACATTTTTTTTCTAATCGACCATTTTACACTATGGGGTCGTAAAAAAATTAACTTTTAAAACTTTTTATTAATAACCTCCACAGAAGCCAAAGTGTTTTCATACAACAGGCCACTTTGTTTAATATAACTTTTTAAATGAAGGTGTATACAGGATGTCCAAAAAAGTGGAACAAGCATTTATTTCCTTAAATATTACACTTGGAAATATACTTCTAATTACAAGGTTTTATCAAATAAGGTAGGAATTTGAGTGAAAACACATGGGCTTCTGTGGAAGTTGAACATAAAAAGTTAAAAAATTTAATTTTGATAGGTTCCCCGTAGAGCAAAAGTGTGAATGAGTGAAATGTTCCTCTTACACTCATCGATATATAAACCAAGTTCCACTATTCTATCTGCAAAATTTACAGAGAAATGTTAATTTTTAAATTTCAAGGAACTACTGATATATTTATATGAAGATATTTACTGCAGAAATGCAAGTTTATTCAACATAGAAACACTGCGAAATGCAAATATTTGTCTAATAGTACATCATCCAATCATCATGGATGGAAAAAAATTTCGAATGACTCATACTGTTACGCAGTTTCATTAGCAGATAGTTGCAGCTATCGACTTGATAAAGAATGGAAGGACAAGTTGAGAAAATACAAATTTAAGGTATAACGGGAACATAGCCTAATATCGAACACGAATACAGAATTATTTGCTCTTAGCGTTGTGCTTATTATTAAGCTTTATCCGAAAGCAGTGGCAGTCATTTAGGTCTGCAGAGTTGCAGAACTCAATAAAATTATTTTAAAAATTCGTATTTTTGTTTTTATACTTATTTGCTTACTTCTCCAACCTGAAAATCATTAACGAAAAAAAATAATGAGAAAAGAAGACAGAAAATGAATGAAAAAGTAAGACACAGGATGGGGCTGCAAAACCAAATAGTTTTGGAAAGCACTAAAATTCGCTCATTGCATACAACTAAGTGGCATAATGGACAAAGGCGAATAGCTATTCCTTCTGTCTTAGAACTTAGCCAGAACATTATTTTGGGATGCTCCTGTTTCGATCTAAAAAGCAATTAATGTCTAATGCTCTTTTTTTCCTTTCTATCTCGCCCATGGTTCACCTTAGCTTTCTTGATTTTTTTTCATTGATAGTTTTTAGGTTTCGGATTCACTTTCATGTTGCCTCAATGGGAACTTGGCTGGTTCCTAAAAATTCGATTTTTATTATTAAAATGGAATTCACCGAAAAAAAGGACGGTCATGATCTAAAATACAATTCAGATAATTCCAACTACAAGTTTGAACTATTTGAATGTAAAGCTATTTTTGAAACATTGCATTTCAATAGTATTCTAGTAATATTTTATAGCACTGCTTGTTTCTGGGAAGATGAGCCTCACTGCTGATATGTCACCGTGAATATTTTTTGAAGTTTCGGAAGATGAACTATTTTTGTAGATACTCCAATTAATGTATTATTTGACTAGCTTTTAGATTTAAAAAGAGTTAACAAATACATTGTATTTTCCTGATTCCGCTCTTTAAATAATTTTGTAAATATGTTTCCCTAATATGTACGTCGAAAGACTGCATCAAACGGCCGTGAGAGGTATGGAAAAGTGGTCTAAGTCAACAACTTTGTCTTCATATATATCTAAGTTTTATAGATAGAAGCGTGCAACTTTGTATGTGAATATATGAAAGTAAAAGAAACATTTTAATAATTGACATTTTTGCTCTATGGGGGCCGTATAAAAATTTAATTTTTGTAACTTTTTATTATCAATTCCTTTGGATATCAAAGTATTTTGATACAAATTCTTACCTTATTTGATGAAACTTTGTAATTGGAAGTATATGTCGAAAATCAATATTTAAGGAAATAAACGTTTGTTCCACTTTTTTGGGCACCGTGTATATCTAGATACTATATTTAAGGTAATAAAAGCTTGTTCCATTTTTTAGATACATATGTGTTTGCGCAGAAGGTCAGACACGGCTTTTATGCCATAAAAATAAAATGAATCAACAATTTCTTGAAAAAATTCGATTATAATTAGTTTTCAGTCTTATGCCATTCATCCTT
>BGPR01001644.1:0-60661 GCA_013235015.1 Araneus ventricosus | reverse complement strand
AAATCAAAACAGAAAGTAATTAAACAAATAAGTAATAATCTTTAATCTCCAGATTCAAAATTAAAGAACGGGGGAAAATAAAAGCAACAAATGAGATTATCAATTTAAAACAAAGAATATCAAGACAAATATGCAATTATCTATGAAATTATCAAATCAAAAAAAAATAATCATATCAGAACTACGGAAAAGGACTGTCTGACCAGAAAGGGAACAAAACGCACGTATTCGATCGTCACCTCCGACAGATCTTATCTCTGGGAGGTGAAGATCGAATAGAGTAGCAACTCACGAATGAAAGCATTCTTATTCATGCCCATAAAGAATGCTTCTTTTGAAAAGGAGTTTCTAAAGCAAAGTCACAATAACTCACTGCTCCAAAAACCAGTTAATAAAAAAAAACCCCCTCATTGCCCCCCCCCCCCCCCGGGTGTTTTTTTTTCGAATGACCTTGCTTGAAAAAAATCTCCAGAAATCCTTCTCTGTGGTTATACACAAACAGGAGAGTTTTATCGAAACCCGACAATTTTTGAAATGTTTCTTAAAATTCAGTAAATTACATTAGACCTTCAAAACAAACTTCATTAAAATGGAAATTGTTTGTTCTTTCTGATTGTGCATTGATTGTTTTTCTACGATTTTTAGAAGATATTACTGTCAAAAATCTGCCGAAAACACGCTTAAAAATAATAATTGGTCATTGAGAAAATAAATCATCTCCGCATAGAAAGCGAAAGTATTGACGTCATCTGTCGTGAGGACGGATTGTAGAATTGCATGATGGGAGCTGTAAACAACCTTGGATCGAAAGCTCCGATTCGTCTGCGACAAAAAAATCATAGAAAACATTTAAAAAAAGATATTTTGGCTGTTCTTATATTAAAACAGGGATAAACATCCCGGTTATTACCTCAACAAAATTGAAAATGATAGCTTTATCAGAACGTCGGATACGAGAAAATAAAGATTGAATATTAAAAATGGAAATGAAAAGTGACTATTGTTTAAAAATTTCTCAAAATTCAGTAAATTACGTTGAAAATTCAAAACTAACTTCATTAGATCGGAAATCGCGTGCTTTTTTCGATGGTGTGTCTATTTATTTCGTACAATTATTCAAAACCATTCTATTGAGAAAATAGTGCGAAAAATCAACCAAAACGACACAAAACATTAAATAAAAAATTTTCTAGATTACATTTTAAAATTCCGGCTTCGAGGTGCATTAGTCACCATTAACACTACCTGCGTGCCAAATTTCAAGGTTGTAAATGCGATAGATTCGTCTGGACATCGCAAGCAGACACACACACACACACACAAACATTGCCTTTATAAGTATAGATATCCAAAATGAATCAAAGAAGAAAAGAAAAAGAGAGATGAAATCGTTCACTTCAGATTTAAACTTTGAAGCCATATTATGTAAATAGATCCTTGAAATCATATTTCATTTTTTCTAGTCTTCTCTAACTAAAGATATCGGCCGTTTGATTTGATTTGAAAAAGGGTTTTTTGCGGATTTTCAGCTACAAAGGCTATTATCCCGTATTCATTCCAAAGTTCTTTTCAATCCGTAATCGAAAAAGAAGGAAAAATTGCCATCAAAGAACTATAGCCGATTTGATTTGGTCAAGACAAAAAAAAAAACAATGGTGCCCTCCTAGAAGGGCTTCCAAATTCTTTTTTTTTCATATCAGCCGTATACTCGACTGCCGAACAATATAACAACAAACAAATTAAAAGAATTATCTGTCGACGCGAAGCAAAGGAGTTATGTCGTCACGTGATTTCGACGAAATGCACGTTGGGAAAATACATCACGCGACCTTGATTAGAACCGATTGAAGAACCGTAAAGAGAATTTTGAGGCGAAAGTTTTTTAACACTTCAGAAAAAAAATAATTAAAATTCAACCAACTGTTCAATTTTAACCATGTTTGTCTTAAATCACGGAGAAACGTTATGTTTATTACTTCAACAAATTTCAAATTGATAACAAAATTAGAACGGCGGATGCAAGAAATTGAAATTCCAAACAAAGTTTTTCAGGCTTAACCGACTTTAAATTTTTTTTTCAAAATTCAGTAAATTACGTTAGAAATTCAAAACTAACTTCATTACAACGGAAATCGCGTGCTCTTTCTGATGGTGTATCTATTTTTGTCGTACAGTTATCCGAAACCAAGCTATTGAGAAATTAGTGCGAAAAATCACCCAAAGCAACACAAAACATTAAATAAAAAATTTTCTAAATTAAATTTTAAAATTTCGGCTTCGAGGTGCGTTGAGTCACCATTACGACTACCTGTGTGCCGAATTTCAAGGCTGTAAGTGCGCTAGATTCGTCTGGACATCGCACGCAGACACACACACACACAAACATTGCCTTTTATAAGTATAGATTGTGTTGTCGCAATATGATCTGCTAATTTTATTGTGGAAATCAAGTGAGCTCTTTTTCAATAATTTTC
Organism: Araneus ventricosus; assembly: GCA_013235015.1. NCBI lineage: Eukaryota > Metazoa > Arthropoda > Arachnida > Araneae > Araneidae > Araneus > Araneus ventricosus. The sequence continues at coordinate 58,187 of BGPR01001644.1, read as the reverse complement.
TCCACAAATCGATTTGAAAAAGCCTTGAATAATCAGTCAAAAAACTAAATGCAACCGGCAACGAATTTAGACGAGTTTTCTGCTTTATTTATATTAAAATGTCGTAACTACGCAATTCCGTTGTAAGTGAATGGAATCTTCAAAGCGGAAGTCCAAAAGCCCACAAGGTTGATAATGTAATTAAACAAATCAGAAAACTCTGCAATATTTGTAACTTTGTTTCGTTCTTTTTTTTTCTTTTGCTGACAGTTTTTACAAATTCTTCATATATTTTTTGAGGCGGAATTTGAATTTTTTCAGATGCTTTACTATTGTTTCTTCGTGAACTAATTTAATCGATTAAACTTACTTAAGACTTTTTTTCCTATAGCGACAATAATTAAAATAAAATGATTAGAATTTTTCTTGAAATATATAAACAGCTTAAAATACTCTGATTAAATAATTCACTTTATTTTAGCTTTTCATTCATTTTCAGTGCGATTTAGGTTTTAAAACCTTTATAGCTGAATTTTATTTTGATTGGATTTTAGATCTGGAGTCAAATGTAGAGCGTATGCTGAGAAATGGCGTTCTTTTCTTTAAGTTGGGGGATGTAGATAAAAAAGTTCTTTGTCCTCGTATTTCTCGGAGGTACAATTCAAATCAAGTTCTTTGTGATTAGAATGATGTGATGTCAATTGAACATTTTTTTGCACCTAGAGTTTCATCTTAGTTCCCATGGTACAAGGATGTATCTGAAACTTCCTACCTGAATTCTGAAAGTAAAACGATAGAACTCTTTGATTAAACTTGGAATAGAAATTATGCTGCGGAAATATTTTGTGGTTTCACGTTTAAGATTGTGTTCAAAGTCGTTTGGATTCTAGAGTTTTAAATTGACTGGTATTGCTGAATTTTATTTTGATTTGCCTCATTAACTTATAACATTCCGCCTATGCTTGTCGGTTACAAGCTATTTTTTTTAAATGAATGTTTCGGAGCAGTATTCCTAAACGAAGATCTCGTGCCATGGCCATGCAACTGTCAAAATTCCGATTCAAAAGTGATCTGACAATGATTGAACTGTTTCTGCGTCCACAGTTTTGTTTCGGTTAAAACGATACATTTCTACTTTCTTTGTATTCGGAACTCTGGTTTAAACTTGGAATAGAAATGAAATTCTGCGAATTTTGGCTTATAAATTGGCAGATCTGTTCTGGAAAAATGAGTGTTTTGCATGGAACATGATGTAATCTTTGATAATGTTAGTTGCGTCAAAGTTGAAGTCAAAACTTGCGTGAAAAAGTTTTAAAATAAAATGTCTGCTGCATCAGGGACAGTACTTTTATATTCATCAATATATTATGAAAGAATTCTCCTCCCCTACACTACAATGTTGTTTAAGAATGTAGTTTTTTTTTTTTTGAATCGTTGTGACTGGAAAATGAATTGATGATTCTAGACAAGTTGAATGCATTTTGTTATTCGAATCTGGGAAACCTGAGCAATATTTTTCATAAATTCCGTAGATCTTTGATAAATGGTAGAATGAAACAGATGGACTGCAACAGTATTGTGTATCAAGCAATCTGAAATAATGGTCAAGTTTTCATGAGCTAAATTATTTTTGTCATCTAAAAAATATGTTGCAAAGGGATGAATTGTTGCTTGGGCAATTATCCCAGTGAAAACCTTGTGCTGCACCCTGCAGAATAAATGAATAATTTTCAGCCAAATCTCCCAGTGTAATTACTCCATTAATTTTACTTTCATCTCTTAATAATGTTGCTTGTTCAGTTGCAATAAATGAATGTTGTGGTAAGAGCTGTAACTTTTCTATAAGAAAAGCAATAACTAGATCCTCATTAGATTTTACTAGTGTTTCCAAAGTTGATCTATCAGTTGATAGCCACTGCTTAAATATAATATTTTCAACTCCATTGTCATTAAAAAAGTCAGAAATCTTTTGTGCTAAATTTTCTGAACCTGCATGTTCACTGCACTTTGCAAAGTAACATGCTGACTGTGCTGGATTACATATCATCAAAGGTAAACAGTGCTGGTATGTTTTTAAATAATCATGTTCTTTTGTGAAATTTGACTGCTGAAAGCAGCCAACATCAGTTTTATGTTCTGATGAATTGTACATACACATACCGCATCGTGCCATGGCCATGCAACTGTCAAAATTCCAATTCAAAAGTGATCTGACATTGATTGAACTGTTTCTGCATGAACAGTTTTGTTTTGGTTAAAACGATACATTTCTACTTTCTTTGTATTCGGAACTCTGGATTAAACTTGGAATAGAAATGAAATTCTGCGAATTTTGGCTTATAAATTGGCAGATCTGTTCTGGAAAAATGAGTGTTTTGCATGGAACATGATGTAATCCTTGATAATGTTGGTTGCGTCAAAGTTGAAGTCAAAACTTGCGTGAAAAAGTTTTGAAATAAAATGTCTGCTGCATCAGGGACAGTGCTTTTATATTCATCAATATATTATGAAAGAATTCTCCTCCCCTACACTACAATGTTGTTTAAGACTGTGTAGGTTTTTTTTTTTTTTTTAATCATTGTGACTGGAAAATGAATTGATGATTCTAGATAAGTTGAATGCATTCTGTTATTTGAATCTGGGAAACTTCAGCAACATTTTTTTATAAATTCCATAGAACTTTGATAAATGGTAGAATGATTTCATATATTAAAATCAAAATTGTAGGGCACTGTAAGTGAACTAATTTTTTTTTATTTCTGTTGCTGTTGATCAAATTGGTTTTCTACCTTATCAAGAAATAAAAATGTGTCAATTATGGTTTTCAACTGAAGAAGAAATGAAATTGGATGACCTTAATAGCAGACTGTTCTATCTCCTTGAAGGAGAAAGCCTGATAGATATTTTGATAGCCTGAATGCCGTATAACACAAAAATGAATAGTGGTTACTTTATGTCTAATTGTATGAGTAGTCTCTTGCTATACCAAATGAAGACATTATATGCCATTTCATTGGATTCAGGAATAAGAAGTTTTAGAAATGGTTATAAATAAGTGTATGTTGTGTTGCACTCTGTATTCTAATTGGATTTTTTAGTTCCAGTTAATGCATATTGGAGTGATATTAATTCAGTATAGGGTCATTCCATTGTGACTAATGTAACTTTAGAGAGTTTTTCAGAAGGAATATTATGATAGAATACCACAAAAATGAGTTCTGGGGAAGACTATTAGCGTTAGAATCATGTAACACAACTCAGTCCAACATATTTACAAAGAAATAATGCTAAAATTTTCACTGAATTAAATTTAATTTTGACATGTGTGACTAACGTAACATTTCTTTTCCCTCTCCTGAAAGATAGCTCAGCTTTAAAGTTAAGGTGTTCTGAATTTTAAAATTCAAAATTTTCAAAGCAGATTTTAAAAATAAAGTTGAATTTACGGTTTTAAAAAATAGTTATAGTTTGATTTGCAATCAACAACAATTACTTATTAATAATCTTTTTATTCAAGTGGTGCGACTAATGTAATGGCGAAATACAAATAATCTCTTTGTACAGAAGATATACTAATATAAACTAATTTTAATGGTTTCCTTTCTTGTATTTTTTATACAAATATTATTTCTTTTCTTGTTTCATATTTAATATGAAAAAGTAATTTGCCACTTAGTTCAATTGGTCCTGACAAAATAAACTTTTGTTCAACCATTTGAACATCTTCCAAATTTGGCCATTTAAAACCATAGTTGGTTTCATGCAAAAATTTGATTTTGCGTGTCTCGGTTGTATCTTCAAAATCAATTCTTCACCTAATTTAACACTTATCATAGTATACACTAATATTTTTCTACTTCAACTTGTGGTAAAAGGCAGTTTTCACGAGCATACTTTTCCTTGGAATCAAGGAGACTGATGCTACACTTGAGAGGAACATTATCATCTGTGCTGATATACATGTCAACAGAATATGAGCCTGCTTTTCTAATACGATGACAAGATTGTATCCCTTTGAGCTCATTTATTTTCTCGAAAGACTTCGATTTCCTACAGTTCTTGGATGATTACTTTTCCTCAACAAATATACACCTTATGTTTGTACTTGCAGCGCTAACTTCGTTTAATTCTTGAGCATTGAAAATAATTTTTTGTCCTTGCATCGCCATTTTCCATACGAGACGCTTTAAAACAGCACCAATCCCATCATGTGGACCTTTTCCATGATAGGAAGTGGAGAAATTCCACTGGAACACTGGATTTAAAAACTTGCTGTATCGGTTCTTAAAATGAGCTGATGCCCATTCGAGCAAATAACCACTTTTTTCACTTGAACATTCAAATTTTTTTGAATATCTCCGATTATCCTTTCGTTAAATATCTTCATAATTGAAGAAGTATGCCGATTGCGGTCAGATACGACTGCATAGGATTTAATCTTTAAATATTCTTCAAAACGTCTAAAGTAGACTACCGCAGTAGATAAATCATTATCTGTCTTCCAGTCCACAGCCATCACTTCGTTTTGGTGTTTAATCTGGTAATTCTGTGAAAATTCTATTTGAATTAATAGTTCACCAGGCTGTAAACCATCCTTTTGTTTTTTAAGCTCTTTTGCCTGTCGGAAAATGTTGCAAGTATGTTTAAATATGGTTGTTGATTGAGCAATCATTTCTTGGATCAAGAATTTTAGAACTTAAGGGAAAGCTTGATGAAAAAACTTTTATTTCATTGGTTAATGCTAATTTTGTTCTGATCTAAATTAATTTCCTTTTCAATTGATGAACAATTTTTGCAGCTCTGTTTCATGCAATTTACATAATTTTTTTCACAGGCAATTACTTCAATTGAGTCATATGTAGGGTGACCCGGGGTAATTCCTGATTAAAAAAAAAAAAAAAATGCAAACATCCATTTTGTGGAAAAACTATTCAAAGACAATTTTTTATTTTTAGTGAAAGTTTGACCTGTAAGATGAGTCTATTGCAGCCTTCTTTTCTTTGAAAATTAAAATAGAATTTAAAGGGTTTTAAATTTTCAGTGATCAGAAATTACTCCGGGATTGGGGTAATTTCTAATCGCCCAGTGTTTTTAGTGAAGAGGCATTTTCAAAACGGTTATACAGCAGTAATTAACAAATAATGCATTAGATCAAATAAATAATCCAACAATACATAGTTAAGTAGCTGATAAGATGATTTATTTGAAAAAAGCAACAAAACTTTAAATTTCCCAAAAATCTTTGCAAAATTTCTTATAATATTTGTATGCACTTTTTATTGCTGCATCGCCAACAGTAAATGGATCAGTTCCATTTAAGGATCATAAATATATTTGATGCTTATTTTTTGAATATTGTCACTTTTGGGCCATCTTAAGTTGCCAGCATCTTTTTCTAGGAACTTCATTTCAATCATATCATCCTCTCTATTTATGGCCATCATAGTAAACAGCATAATAACTATGTAGAAGAATATTCTTGTGAATGATTTCCAGCAAAGATTTGGCATCATCTAGTTGAGTATTTTTTATTTATTTGGTCATCACGTGAATTTTCATCAAATGATTCCATTATATCCTGCTTGTCTACATCCTGCTCATCAACTTTTTGTATCTTTTTTCCATATTTCTTAGATTTTTGATGGTCTCTTTTTCTTTTCATTTCTTTGTCTCTCTTTTCTACCAGTTCTAAAAATTCATTACTTGTGATCACTGCTGTACTAGTTTCTATCTTTCTTCTTATCTCGGAGCAAGCAATTTTCAACACTCTTCTTAGACGCATGCTTAATAGTTCTTTGAATGATTGTGAGGAGATGATACTACTGGTGTAGAACTTCCCGAAAAACTTGGAATATCTTATAAAGGCAAGACAATGGTATTATCCATTGAAAATCTGCACTAGTTTGGCTGAACATGAATTGTCACACTCTTTGCAGGTGAATTTTGAAGAGTGTAAGAACTGAGCATTCTGTTACAAAACCTATCTGTCGGATATTTTGTTCTATCAACTTTTTGTTCCCACATGTTTTACTGTTGATGGATATTTTAACTTCATTAAGTGAGATTGTAAAGTTGAGAAGGGAATTTCAACAGTTCTAGCAGCAGCTCTCACACTTTCATTTTAGTCTTTGAAACAGCTTCTATAATTTTGACTTGTAGAGGTTTAGTATCTTTTTTAGGTTTAAAGTTTCTCGCCATAATTATCAGGCTAATTTAATAAGCTTAAAATCTGTGACTTAAAAAAAAATTCATAAAAATTTCTTTTTAAAAAAAATAAAAATTTGGTGATCAGTATTTATCCCAGAAATGTGGTGATCTTGAATTACCCCGGGTCACCTTACTTTTAATGCTGTTGCCTTTCCATTTGCATGCTTTTAAAAGAGAAGAAAAATTTTCACAATATGGGCAGCAACAAACTTGCTGGTCTTTAGACCCAACAGTTTCCACTTTAGGGCAGACTTCACAAAATTTTGATAGTCCTATTTCGACATTTGGATTATCCGTTTTAAATAATTGGAATGAATCTTTTAAATTGTACATTAAAAGCCACTTTTGTAAATGTACCTTTCTATTAGTTTCTGCAGTACGAACAGATTTGACATCTATTTTTACCAGGTAGTTGTCTAGAAACATCTATAATAAAACGCTTTTACACACTCCATAGTATCTCTTGATAGCCCACATTTTTTTTCTGTTTTATGAGATGAAATTAAGAGTCCCAAATCAGAAGCTATTTTCTTCAACTACTTTTTCTCGAACTAGTAGTTCCTTCTTTATTTTTCTGACTGCTTTTCTTAATGTCTGAGGTGAAGAATAAGGTATATCACAGATATACTTGGCAGCTGACTTGTGGAAGACTAGCTTTCTCTTTTCTTTTATCTTTCTCATTCTAATTTTGCGTGCTTCGGCTTCTTTTTTTGTATTATCTCCTCTTCTGTTTAGTCTTAATGTTTTAATTCCATTTTTAGACTTTAGTTTTTCTTCAAGCTTCTTTGCTTCACTTTGATTAGCACGTCTCTTTCTTTCTGCTGAACTTGTTCTTACCATTTTGATATTTGACTTTAGAAAGTGACTTTTTGAGTCTGCATAATAACTTCTTAATTTCAACCAGAATTGAGCAAGAATAAAATGTCGAGTTAATTTTTTAACTAGAACAGAATTTCTAGATTTGATTTTCTAGTTGAAACTAACATAACAATTGGCTCATTCCATGTCAACTCGCACACCTCACAAGCGAGTGCTCATGGATTATTACAATATTTTGCAGGTGCATTCCCATTTACCAGGTGGTATATTAATATCAAATTTAACCCTCACCCTGTTGTAATTTTTGAGATACGAGGGGTGGAAATTTTAATATTTTGTTCCCAGTTCTCATATTTGTCTGACCATAACTCTGGAACCAATGAAGTTAGAAACTTGAATTTAGTATCATTTTGAAAGCTTGTAACTTGTGTGTGTGTGAGCTTTAAGATAATATATTGCATGATACAAAAGTAAAATTTTAAATTTTGAAGGTCATTCAAATTGTCCTTGAATATTTCTGAAACATAATTTTAAAAATCTGAAAAAAATATATTTTGTACACACTGTTATGTTCCTTATTTGTGCCAAGTTTCATATAGAGGAAACTAGGGGATCAGATATTATTTAAACTTCAATGTTACTCTTCAATGTGTGCTGAAAATCAAATACAGCATTTAAAAGTCAGGTGTTTGTGTCCAAATGTGTCATAATCACACTGATAATGTAACATTAGAAGAATGAAAGATCCATTTAATCTAATATACAGATTATCCTTTAAGTCAAACATGATTTGACAATTTCTTTTTGACGATGTTTGATTTGCTAGTTTGCTTTCTGCTTCTGTAATTTTATGTGTCCTGCCAGTTGCTGTACTTGGTCAACTTTTGTTAAATGTCAGAGTATGAAGGATAAACAAATGATGTTGATAGACCATGTGGGTGTAGAAAACTGGTCTGTATTTCATCAGAAGATGTATTCACATTAAGAACATAGCCCAGCCACCAGGTAGAATCATACATGCAGGTCACAAATCCTTGTATTTCTTCTAATGAGAAAAACATACCTGCAGGAATTGCACAAGTCCCGAATGAATATTCACTTGAGTTAGAAAAATACTTCACTTGGACAACACCCCTTTTTAACTGGTACAAATGAATTTAACAGTCAATGCTTCTGAAAAACGGCCTTCAAGTAACTTCTCTTTCAGTGTCGTACTCTTCTTGTGCGACATAGGCAAAGCTGATGTTCTGAATGTTTTATTTTGCCCAATCAAACAGTTGACGAGAAGTCATAATTTGTTCACTGTACTTTCTTTGTAAACTGGCCTTTGCTGCCTAATGTTTGACCGCTCCACCAATTCCATCACATGCACTCTTCCCATGGGAAGTTGCAAAAAAATGCCATTCAGCTGGAATGGCAAAATCATCTCCATGTAATGTTGGATTTAGAACATTTTCACAGTTCTTGTTTGGTATCAGAGAAATAATAATTTTTTTAAATAGTAACTTTGCATATCTCTGTTAGATGACTTATAAGGTATTTCTGAAACAGATGGACTGCAATGGTATTGTGTATCAAGCAATCTGAAATAATGGCCAAGTTTTCATGAGCTAAATTATTTTTGTCATCTAAAAAATTGGTAACAAAAGGATGAATTGTTGCTTGGGCAATTATTCCAGTGAAAACCTTGTGCTGCACTCTGCAGAATAAATAAATAATTTTCAGCCAAATCTACTCCATTGAAAAAAGTAAAATTACTCCATTAATTTTACTTTCATCTCTTAAGAATGTTGCTTGTTCAGTTGCAATAAATGAATGTTGTGGTAAGAGCTGTAACTTTTCTATAAGAAAAGCAATAACTAGATCCTCACTAGATTTTACTAGTGTTTCCAAAGTTGATCTATCAGTTGATAGCCACTGCTTAAATATAATATTTTCAACTCCATTGTCATTAAAAAAAGTCAGAAATCTTTTGTGCTAAATTTTCTGAACCTGCATGTTCACTGCACTTTGCAAAGTAACATGCTGACTGTGCTGGATTACATATCATCAAAGGTAAACAGTGCTGGTATGTTTTTAAATAATCATGTTCTTTTGTGAAATTTGACTGCTGAACAGCAGCCAACATCAGTTTTATGTTCTGATGAATTGTACATACACATACCGCATGTGTGCCATTGGCACCAGCTAAAACACAGTTCTTTGGTCGAAGCTCGGCAAATTTTGAGAAGCCAACTTTGGTTTCAGGATACAGTTCTTTAAAGTGAATATAAACTTATTCAAATTACCCAATATAAGATGCTATTGTGCATGAGTTTTAATTCCATTGACATCCATGGTTGGGATGTCGTATGACAAGACAGATTTCAGTTTATATTTATTGAAAAATGTATCCAAATCTGAATTCGTCATTATATTCATATTAAAATCTCCAATTACTACGATTTTTTTTATATCTGACCTTGTTAGTGATCGATTCAAATACTGTTCAAAAAAGTTATTGGTGTGTGTGGAGACTTGTAACCAGAAAATATGGCCATTCCATTGATAAAGAAGGCGAATAATTCGACAAGGTATTCGTTTCTTCTCTCTATAGTATGGTAAATCTCATCACTAAGATTGTGTCTGACTAAGCAAATCAGACCCCTGGAACCTTGGAATGCATCACTCCTAAATTTTACTTTACACCCATCAAGGCTAATATCTTTGTCTGGAGATGTTAATGTTTCAGAAAATATTAATATAACATCATAAAAATACCGTTTATCACTTTTGATGTACTGCAATTTATGTGTTAAAGAACATACATTCTGATAAGTAACTTGAAATTCTGCTGAACTTTATAACACACTAATTGGCATGTGTAAACTTTTGGTTCTTCTTAACTTGCATAACTGTTGTAGACAAGGATCTTCAATTTTCAATTCCTTTGGCACCCTGAACTTTCCTAAGATGTTCAGTCCAGTTTTGCTGGACACTCGACTTAACTCAGCCTTTGCTGTACGTCGCTTTATCCTTTTTTTATTTCGTTGAAGTTCAATGCAACTTCTTGATATGTCTGTCCTTGACTTTTATATATAGTGATTGCTTCAGCTAGAACTATCGGAAACTGTTCACAATGTTTGGTATTGAAGTTTTTTTTATATGTTTAGAGCGATACAAACTTTCCTAATGGTTACTAACTTTGTCATAATATTGTTACCATCGATGAACCTCTTATGGTCTTTTTTTGGCCTTACTACCGACATTTTCCGAGGAAAAGTCCAACCAAAGAATTTTTAGTTCGTGAGGAGATCATCTTTGTTGAAATTCAACACGTTCTCAAGAATCTTCGTTGATGTATTTTCCAAATATTGATCCTTCTTCTTTCAACAATGACATTAATTTGAACATCTTGTAATTAAAATACCTTGCACACGTAACAGGGCCATTTTTAATTAGAAATGTTTTCTGATAATCGTTTAGGGTATTAGTGTCTTTCAAGGTTATAGGTGATCCTAGTAGGTCCGAAAGGGTCTTCAGTAATTCAGGCCATTTTGTTTCTCCTGCGGAAATAGTTAAGAAAAATGTAGGTTTCTTTAACTGCCCGATTGTTGCCATTAACTCCTTTTTTTCCGTGTTTCCCAGTATGATGGTGATGACCTAATTTGTATCCTTCATCCAATTTCATTAAATTATCGAGAATTTTTTTCGAGGGCATCCGTCGCTTTCATTTCAGCCTTGTCTGTTTTCCTCAAACACATGTTTATACTTTTCAAATTTCTGATTGGCCATAAACAGCAATCTCGCTGGAACTCATGCACGTCTGTCTGTGTCAGGTTTCAAACTTGACCCTTTCAGCATAACTAAACTTCGGTGGTGTATTGGATTTGTGGCCACAATATATTAAAAAAAAAAAAAAAAAACAGTTCATCAATATCAGTGACCACATGCCAAGAACTGGCAACTTTCCTTGACCGGGAGCAATCACTTACACATTATCCGACCACAGTTCCTTTATTTCAATTAACATGACTTCATCCATTTCTCCGCACGAATTTTCCCCATCACTCCCTTCATCAAAATTCACATTTTTAGTTAAAAAATCCTTTATAAATGCATTATCTGATAAATGGCTTGCTTCTTCAAAATTCTCCGTCTTTTTTGTCAAGAATAAGATCCACTACTTTTTATATCTTGGTGAGCATATTGTTTGAAGTAACTTGTATCAATAGTAATGTTGTGCTCGCAATATAATGGCGTTTGAACTATATAATCCAAAGCATCACATCAACTATACAATGCACAGCATGACTGGTCGAACAGTTTCAAATAAGTAATTCAATTTATGCGTCACATGGCGCTTTAGTTTTATTTGTATCGTTGTCAAACGTGGCAAAACTTGCGCCATGTCATCGATATCTATTGAAATATTCACACTACCTTTCATTCATGTATGAATATTCTTGCAATGTAAGAAACCAATTAGCAATTCTAGATGTGGGACCCTTTAAATTTTTAATTCTTGAAAGACCTCGCTGATCACAATAAACTCTGAACAATATAAACAGTTTTTAAAATGAATGATGGCAAAAAGAATTTCTAAAGTTTCTTGCAGACGGAATATTCAATTTGCTTGAAGCAAAAGCAATAGGCTACTGAAAACCAGTTATCTTGTATTGGAACAGCCGAAGCCAAGAAAGATGGCTTTGAAAAATCGGACAAGGTTCAGAAATTAAGAAATATTTTAGTGATTCAAAGGCTGCTGTTCATGATCAGTCCAGAAAAATTTGAATGTTTTATTAGTATAATTTGTAAAAGATAAAACTATTTGGAGTAATTAGGAATGAATTTTCTATAAAATCCTGTTAAACCTAAGAAAGGTCCGACTTGCTTTTAATAGTTTGTGGAGGCAGAGTATTCTTGATAGAATTCAAGTTCTTTGGATCAGGTAGAACCTGTCCCTCTGTTACAGTGTGGTCCAAAAAGGAAATTTGAAATTGTATTGTGAGAATGAGCATTTGTTCGGTTTTACTTTTAAATTAGCTGTGGTTAGCCTTTGGAAAACTTTCTAACTCTTTAATGTGTTCCTCAAAAGTTTTGGATCAATTATGACATCAAGATAACGTGCAATTGGTAGGTCATTTATGCCAGCCAAGACAATATTCATTGGCTGTTGGAAACTGACACTTGCATTTTTCAAACCAAAGGGGAGTCTTTTGTATTCAAATAAAACACCACAAGCCAAATTCAGATGCTTGACCAGTGAAATGCGTATGGTTTCGGTGCATGAACATCTGGTGGAAACCAGAAGTAAGTCCAGAAATGAAAAAAAATTTAGCCCTTGACAGTTGATCTATCATCTCGTTTATCTTTGGCAAAGAAAAGTTATCAGTATTGTTTTCCTATTTAATTTTTTCAATTCTGCAACTAAACGAAACGAGCCATCAGACTTCTTAACATGTAGACGCACAGTAGGGCGAGGTTGGAGGTTGAATAATTCTTGCATCAAGTAGAATGTTGATCTGCCTTTTCATCTCTGCTCTTCTTTCTTTTTTTGGAACAATCCTTTTCTACATTTGAAGGAAAATACCTGCCAATTACAGGAACTTCATTTTATGGGTAACAGAGCTGCTGCGAGCACCAGAATCTTATTCAATCAACCTTTCAAGCATTTTCATTAGAGAACCGATATGATTTAAACTCTCGAATATTACTTAAGAATTACACACCACCTGGTTTAGCAAATGCCGAAAAATTTTCTTATAATACTTTCTTTGTTGGTTTCTGGCTACAATATAATAGGATAGACATTGGTCCGAATGTGAAAGCAATCGGTCTTTACTCCCTTATTCAAACAAAGTTTAGTTTTAACTGAAAACTGTTTTCATCAGTTTTATACATATTCAACCTTATTCTTTTATCTTACATGATTTTACATTTTTTCTGGCGCAGTATGGCCAACTTCATGGCACTTGCGCCAAAAAACCCAACACAACCAATCGCCTTTCTTTGCCGTGGAATTTTTTAATAATACATAAGCCTTTTCAGTTTGGCTGTAATGTTTTGCAGATGTCTGTTTTTCTATTTATTAATAATCCTGCTAATTCAGGTGAAGTATAGTAGTAGTCTGTTGACAAAATTAACTTTTCTCCTTTAGATCGTGAGGTAGTCATCATTTTTGTAGAAAAACCAAAATCATTATAGTTGTCTTGAAAGATTGCCTATTCCTGTATATATGCACGAGTTCAAAATGTTTCCACTTTCAGACTCGCATAGTTTAAATAATTTTAGACCAAAACGAGCTTGTTTGTTTGGAATGTACTGCTTCCATCCCAAATGATCTTTATATGCAATCATCGATTCATCCAACGATATGTTTAGTTTCGGCACACACACAGATTTGAATCACTTTACAAGTATACTGTGCAGTTCACTAATTTTTTGGAGCTTTGGATGTAATTTTTCTTCGAAAGCGTCACTATTTTCGAAGTGTAGGAACTTAATAATTAGTTCATATTTTATATCGCTCATAGTTTTTCCAAAAAATGGAATAGATAAAATTGGTCTTTTTCTCTCTTTTTCAAAATCAGAACCTCTTTTTCATGGGTTTTTCAACTATGCCTTGCAGCAGCAAAAGAGGTAGAAATTGTTTTGTCCCTTATGTACCCGTATTCTTACATTTCAGAGCTCTAGAAGAAGGGGTCAGTTCGACATTCTGGAAGTATGATTCAGCATAGCTGTTAGTTTCTGAGATAACGATTTAATCATCAAAGAATAGGTTGAAATAATCTAAGGGATCTTCAAAATCCCCGACGGACGCAAGCCTGGATTTCCAGGAAATAGACATTTAGGATGACTCGGTTGAGGAATAGTAACATCTACTGGCTACCAGTCTCCGGCACTATCTATAGAGTCATCATCGTATTCACTTTCGGAGGACAAAAATTCTTCCTAGCTTTCCTTTCGAATCGGACATTCTATATCAGAATCGCTATTCATTTTCAAACTAGGATTAAAGAGCACTTCTTAATACTGTAATTTCAATTTTGACAAGCAAATGGTAGCTGTTGCAGTTTCTTGCAGCTACCATTTGATTACCAAACAGGAAGACAATTACAAATTTGTATTGTTTCTAGAATAGACCATTCAAAATACAAGAATGAGTGAGTGATAATAACATTCCTTATGCCCGTTTCACAATTGTCAGTTTCAACAGACAGGGTAAAATGGAGAGAATGTTGGAGGTTGAGATAAAGTTGTTTACATAGTATATACAAAAAAAATATGGCACTTTCGGACTTTTTATGCCTGGAAGGCATTTCTCATTAGGTAGATTTTTTGAACTGCTCTCTATTGATTTCCACAGCTGAGTTTGTTTAAAGACTGACGAGTCGCAGTCTTTTCCATAGCTACCAATATGTACAAAAACAAAACGGTTCTTACTATCTGCAATACGCATTAACACAATTGAATAGTAGTCTTTATAATTAAAATACATCGATACACTTTCCATTGGACTCACTATGCGGACGTGTGTCTCATCTACTGCCCCTAGGCAATGGGAAAAGTTTGCTGTTTGTCCAAATCCTCTCGCTACTGATTCCTACATTTCTCTTGTAAGGGGGGGGGGGGGCACTCGCTTTGCATAACCTTCCACAATGCTCGACAAACATCTGAAACTCACTCTTTCAGTTGAGATTCCGACTCGAAGGAATAATGAAGGTCAGTGCAAGTACATTTGAAATAAACATTAAGTGATTTCGTACTAAAAAGTTTCCAATTAAACTTTTAAAATATTATGGGAACATTAAAGCCATGGCCAGGAGTAATGAATTACGCCCAATCCGGCGTGACTTGCTTAGTGCGTTACATAATTACAAAAGAAGGAAGTTACGCAGACCCGGCGAGTTTTTATAATACTGAAAAGGGAAAAGTACCGAAGTTGTGGCTCAAGAAATATTGCGAGTCTAGTTAAAGTAGAAGTGTTTTTTTATCGTAGTATTGAAGTAGTAGTAATTCGTTCGGAATTAAAGTTAACTGTCGTTAAAAAGGATTTGTTTTAAAGATAGAAAATTTCTAAGTCATTACATATATATTAACCATTATATAACATGTTATATCTGAACATTCAAAACAACCATGCAAAAACTAAAAATTTATAAATTATGATCCTATAAATAAAAGTGCTAAATACATGCAAAGAGCACATAGAAAACTCGAGCATATCTGTGAACTATGTTACTCTTACAACTATTAAAAAAGTCGAATAAAAAATTTGGAGTTTTCAACAATAAAATTAGTTTCTCAGCTTTGAGGAATGAATTAACCAGGTTAAATCGATTTTGCTGTCAAACCCATCCCTGTTACTAATTGTTGAAAAACAGAAAATGTAATTTACCCTCGAATGAAAATATCGATACTCTAACAATATATAATCGTTATATGAAAAGAATATATATTATATCCAAGATATACAATCAATATATTGAAGCATTACATATTGCACTAAAATTAGTAAATACTACATTCAATAAAATATCCGTTCTTTTTAACTAGGAATTATAAAATCAATTTTCATATTTTTCGATATTCGAAATTTCTTTTTCTACCATTTTCTTTCAATTGAAATACATTTAATAATTTTGAAAACAGCAACTAAAAACTTTTTATTTTTTTTCTCTGAACTTTAAATTTCATTACGAGACCAAGAAAATTAGAACTCGGAATCGATGCGTCTGAAGATGACTGATTAGTACTAAAAACACATACGGAATTCAAAACAAACGCAATTTATTGTTTTCTTTCAACTATACATTATATAACTATATTTCGTACATAAAATAGAAGGTTCGAGATCTTTCTGGTCTCCTTTTGGATTTACAAACGAAGGATGGGAAAGACTGTTTTCTTTACCTTTATCCGATAATAGTATTTCCACAAGATCTAAATCGATTCTTTTTTCAATTTATTCCGGCACCTAGAACATTTTGGCACTTCTCATCCAAACAGTCTCCATAAACCGTCTGCGTGATACATGCAATCGCGTAGAGTGTCATAAGAGTTCTCTCTTTTCGATTGGTAATCCACATTGACAACAATGGTAATATTTCTTACCTTTGTATATGCACATGGGGCAGGATTTATCATCTTACAGTTTCCACCATTTTTCAATACAGTTTACGTGAAAAGTGTGCTTGCATTCAAGGGAAAGTTGTACCTCTTCCGAGTCGCTGGCAAACTATATCACATAACGGCATTTTGATCAATTGTTTTCTTGACAACCAAAGAATAGAGCATTTTTACAGAATCTGTGGAACAAAAAGTACTCGCATCTGATGGTTTTAATTCCACAATTCCATTGCCTTTTGTCATTTCCACACTGGTACTTTCATTCATTTTTTTTCCATATAACAAAAACACATAAGTTAAAGTAAAATAAAAACGAAATACACAACAAATTACATGGCATTTTTTGTTAGTGGTAATCACAAGGTACGATCGATTTTGTTTTCTGATGATAACTGTGTTCAACTGAGAACCTAACCTCTAATTACTTCACAAAATCATCTGCCAGTTCACAGTTGCCTTTGAAATTAAGATGCAAACCTTCTCTACCGAGGCATCCTTTCCAATTGCCAAGATTTCTTTTAAAAATTAAAATCCTCTTATAAAGCGCCAAGTTGCTCTAACTCTGAATCAATCGCCTCAATTTTTGTATTCAGTGTCGAAAGAAAAGTGCCATAAGCTGCAGACACAAAGCTATTACAGAAGTGATTTGGTCCATGACGAACTAACCCTGAAACCAGCAACTTGATTTTAGGATTCAAACTGTGAATGGTTTCAAACAGGCGATCAAATTTCCACATAATTGAGTTTAGAAGCTCAAGAGGTATTATTCGTACCTACATGAACCAATATAAATTCAAAAGAGGCAATATCGAAGGATAGCAACTTCTTCTGTAAGCCTTCTATCTTGACCACCTGGAATCACCTTCTACTGGCGCTTTTTTAAAATCTTCGCTATCAATTTTTTTTATTACGACAGTCATTAGATTCGTGAGATCCTGCACATATACATTTAAGTACAATTTCCGGACGTGTGCCGCCACATCTGGCACTTGAAGCATTGCCGAACATTTTTATTTTCGAACTTTTCTACTCTAGCGCGCATGTTCATTAACTCGGATAATTTATAAATATCCTATACATTGGGCGTCTTTTTCAATTGAACCTGATATACGGATATTAATTCCTTGGTCCTGAATTTTTCAAACTTGGGCCTGAATTTTGTGTGCTTGGAATCCTAATATGTTACATATATTGTGCATCGTATTACATATTTATATCGTTCTTTTATAAATTAAAGTGCAATTTTTATTTATAAAATCTTTGTTTACTATTAAGGGGACACGGTACCTTCTGAACATTTAAAATTTTAAATATTATTGAAAAAATTTTAAAGTATTTTAACCTAATATTCATAGAAAATCATCTTGACGAGTAAAAACATATTTTTATCTGCCCGTTAAGGTAAAATTTAATTAAAAAAAATTTCAATTTTTTTAAGTTTCCTACTACTTTTTCAAAAATGCATATTTTTGCTTCAAAATTTTTTTGTATAGATTCACTGAAATATATTACACAAAACTGTGCATGGATTTTAATATACATTTATTATTAAATTAAATATAAAATTTTTACTGTTATACATAGTGTAAAATGGAGAAATTTAGCAACATATCATTTTATTTCTTGTATATATATATAAAAAAAAACTAAACATTTGAATGCTTATTCCATGCACAGTTTTATCACATACATAATGCTAAACATGTAAGAAAAATTTGAAAGCTCCATCTTAAATAGGAAAAAAGCCTTAGCATTTTGAAAACATGAAAGTTAAGAAAAACAAAACATTGGAGAGAAACATTTAAAGTTTTCATTTGTGGAACAACAATTATTTAACTCTTTGCTCATGTAAATTTTCTGCATAGTTACAACAGCCATGCAATTTAAAACACATATACAAAATGTAAAGTACCTATCTTCAATTCAAAATATTATTAAAGATTTAAATACTTAACTAAATAAAAGATTAAACTAAATGAAAAAAAAACTGGTCGACAAAATTAGCTGTACTTTATTACCAATAAAACATACCTGATAATAAATTCTTATTTAAATGATATAAAAACACCCAGGTTTATATTTTACACCTTCCTTTTTAAAACAATAGTATTCCCTGCGTTTACGAGCAAATTTAATTTTTTTTTTGAGCCAACTCGGAACACAACAGACTTCATCCTTTTTTGATACACACGCCTATAATCTCTCCATATGGCTAAATTCTTTGATTGTTTGTTCAGGAGAATGTTGTTTTCTTCCTGAACACTTTCTAGAGATTTTAAAGTTCCAACATTGAAGTCACAAACTGCATCTGCCACAGCAATTTTTACTTTACACAGTGAAGCTGAAGTTTCTTTCGAGCACTTTATTCTATATTACACTGTGCAGACTTTCATTTGAATTCTGTGTCAGACATCTCACACAACGTTCGAGAAGCTCACCTGATGCCAGCCGTTGATATACTGGCAAAATTTTTGATAAAAATTTCTCATTTACTGGTGTTTTTACATGCATTTTGTGTGAACCTGGTGTTTCACCATTTGCCATAGCTGCTTGATAAAAACGCAAGGAATCTTTTCCAGAGGGTCATTTATGATGTTGAGGTTTTTGATCTGTAGAAATATTGTGCAAAAATGTGGCATATATGGCAGTTTTCATAGAATTCACATTACCTTTATTTCTACGAATAGCGTTTTGATAATCAGATATTGATCGTCAGTTTTTTAATCGTTTCTTCTTTGGGATTTCCATGTGATTTACCACCAAGGGTGACACATTTAGTTCTCCATTCTTGAGCAACTTTGCGTAATGCTGTTCCAAGTCTTTACACACGTGACAGTCTTTAGTTACGTGATTTACACGCTCTTCTTTTTTAATTTCAGTATCAGCACCATAAATATTTTTCTCGTTCAAGTATTTAAATGCTTTTGCATCACCGTCTGAAAGAATTGTTGTGTAACGGAAGCCCATATTTTCAGATCTGGACCACAGCTTATATGCAGCTGCCATTTCCATTGCACCTGATGTACCAGTGTGATTTATGCTGCATGATGTTTTATGACCATCGTACCAAATACTATATTCAGCAGATTTTCCCCCATGACAGTTTTAGCATATTCACACTCGGTGCAATGCTTTGGCATTACTTCATAATCAATGACATAGCCAGTCAGTATGTCAATGACACAGCCAACTCCTATTTGTGAAATATGTCCTCGAGTAAGCCAAGTACCATAAAAAAAACCCAGCAATATCAGCAAATTCATGAGTATCAGAAATGCCGTATTCTTTTCTAATTTCATTTGGACTTTTTGTATTATTTTTGTCGATGAATTTGTTATTGAAATAACAGCTTTTTATATATATTAAATATCTTCCTAGACCTTAAATGCATGTTTGTATGCATGAAAAAATCTCTGAGGCTAAATAGCTTTTTCCAAAAAGCTTGTACGACTCTCATATTTATATCAAAAGTCTTGCGTAATGTGCCATCACTTTTAGTCATTCTTTGTAAAAGTGTACAGATGGAGGCCAAAATAATACGAACACCTGTGAAATAATGGAAAATCTTTATTAATAGGGGGTTGGACCACCCTTTGACTGAAGTTCAGATTTAATGCGACGTGGGATAGATGCATAAAGGTCATGGACAATATTTAAAGGAATATTAAGCCATTCCTCCTGCAGAGCGGTCTTTAATTCCGAAAGTCCGGATGGAGGTGGAAATCGGGAACGAATTTTGGACTCCAAATATTGCCATAAATGTTCAATAATATTCAAGTCCGGAGACTGAGGGGGCGAGGCGAGATGGTCAACTGCATCGTCATGCTCTTCGAACCATTCTTGAACACACCTAGCTGTGTGGATAGGGGCGTTGTCTTGAAAAAGCGGTCGCTCTCCAGGGAATACAGTCTGGACAAAAGGATGGACATGATCCCCTAGAATGCTTAGATAGTGATTGGATTTGATCCTCCCATGCAGAATAACAAGTGGCCCAAGACCGCGCCAAAATATTGCACCCCATACCATAATGGAGCCATCCCCATGCTTCACTGTCGGCAAGAGGCATTCAGGATTAAACGCTTCTTTGGGAGTTCTCCAGACATAAACGCGTCCGGTCGTCTGAAATAGGGTGAATGACGATTCATCTGACCATATTACCTGCTGCCACTGCTGTGGTTATCAGCATTTGTGATCTCTGCACCATTGGCGCCGCTTGAAAGCATTAGTTGGTGTTACCAAGGTTTTACGAATTGCCACTCTGCCATAAATGTTAGCAGCATGAAGTTCCCTTTTGACAGTTTTTGATGAAACGGGGTCCTGGAGATGACTTCATTTCGGATGTTATCTCGGATAACGATTGCTTATGCTTTCGGGGTACTATGCGCTTCAAGACCCGTCTATCCCTATCAGCAAGCTTTGACTTTCGGCCACTGTTGTGCTTTGAAGACGTCGTCTTACCCTCTTTCGTGTACGCTGTCATAACGGCTGATACCGTACTCCTTGCAAACCCCAAAAGGCTTGCTGTTTCCGTAACCGATGCTCCACTTAAACGCGCTCCAACTATCATTCCTCTTTGGAACTCTGACAGGTCTGACATTTCAACTTATCACAGACAGTTCGATAGAAGCATGCAACGCAGGTGACTGCTGTGGAGAGACTAATATCTTCCTCTTCACGCTCACTAGGTGGTAGACTTCTGTTGCAGGTGTGAAATACGTCATACTTTTTCACAGGTGTTCGTATTATTTTGGACTCCATCTGTATGTTTCAGTTTCAAGCTGTTTACACACATCACATTTTTATTTATAAAATCTTTGTTTACTATTAAGCTAATAAATACAGGTAACATAAAGAAAAGCTGTATTTTTTTTTGTAAAACAGCGCTATATATTTATGTCATACGATGCACGATATGTCGTAAAATTTGTGCTGGCACGCCCGCTGAAGGTTAATTCCGCTTTCATTTCGTCCATGTTTGCGTGCCGTCCTAATCCTTTTATGAGTGGTTTGATTGGTTCGATTTGAAAATACTCTAATTTTAACTCGTTTACATAGTTAGGTCGCGCACAGCATCGGGTGTGTCAACAAATAATTTAACAAATTCAGCGGTTTCTTTCGTGGTGCATTGTATATTTTTAATAGTATTAATTCGTTTTAATAATGCAGTGTATTCTGCAATGAGCCTAAGCTTGATAGGTGGCATTTTGGTATCATTTACAGTTATTTATTTCTTTTTCATCCGTTTGATTTTGTAAAAGAGTATATTTATTTCTCTAATTCCTCCCCGTTTGCGGGTAAAGTTACCTTTTTGGCTGTTGCATCTTTTCCATTAGACCCTCTCCTCCTTTTCCTTTGAGCCCTTAGCATCAACTTCAAGAATTTTTTTTTTGAAATCGTAATGATTAACTAATTTAAGTCTCTTACTTTCCTTTTAATTACTATTTACATCAGTACTACTTATAACTTTTTAAAATCGTATTTGAAACTATATTTCCCTTAATTACAAAATCGTTAGGGTTATTTCACCCTCTTGTGCATGTGGTAGGCTTAGCTGCTACAGAGCTGCTAGCCCCGCATTAGGGATGGCATCAAAATCACTATCTACATCTCTTAATCAGCATTAGTATAATTTTAGTCACTACAATTATCGTTAAATTCCATAGCATTGTCATGTAATTCACCATCTTTAGCACTTCAACTACCAAATTCAACACCATTACATTCCATAATAACAGCCAAAGAATCATTTACCAGAGCGTTTACATTATCAATTTTTGCGTTCACTTGTTCATTTTCAGCACAATTGTTATCTTTATAAAAGAAATTCTACTTGCCACACTTTTACTTGATGGATTTCTCCAGCTCCGCTAACCTTGTATTGGCCTTTTTCTTAAGCTCGAAGATCTTTTCCGACTCGACTTGAGTATCCAGATATTTCAAACTATATGTTCCTCATGACAAGTTAACTCTCGCGAGAGCGCTTTTTCGTTCGCCCTCAACTCGCGCGATAGGCCCAAGGCCATAATATTGGCGAGATTCGCCAAAGACGACAAAATTCGCAAAAATACCCTTTAATATAGGTAATATAGACCCGAACAATTCTCCCCGTGTGTACACAGGGTAAAAATACTGAAAATCCTCTCGGAATGAATGGACTTGATCAGCTGCTGTGGGTTATCATCCTTTTATAAGGGTTGCCCAAAAGAAAAATGGACAAGTTGAATGAAAAAGAATACTTTTATTGGAAATCAAAAGAAAGTCATGGGCTTTGTAACACAGGTCCCATCGTTTAGGTAGCAGGTCTATGCCGTTGCTGTTGAAAGATCGTGGTTGATTCTTGGGGAAGTCCTGCACAACTTCCTTCATTTCGTCGTCGAATGAAATGTCCCCTGTAATGCTCTTAAGTGGCCCAAAGATGTAGAAGTCACAGTGCTGACAAATCCGGACTGTACGGCGGGTGTTCCAACACTTACACGGATTTTTGTGGAAGGTCGTCTGGGTTTCAAGGCAGCGATGTGGGCGGGCATTGTCATGGGAAAGGTTCGCTTGTTGTATTGCGAGCCTGGCCGTTTGCTTTTGATTGCTTTCCTAGTTTTCGTCAGAGTATTTCAGTATTGTGTTGATTGATTGTACTCCCTTGAGGTTGGGAAATTAATCAAGAGTGGTTCACGGCAATCGAAGAAAATGTAAGCATCACTCGTCAGTCGTCTTCTTTCGATTTCCGTGGTGGGAGATTATGTGCGTTTCCATCACATACTCGTTTTCTTGGTTGGTTGTTTGGGGTTTTAATGGCGCAAGAGCCATTTTTGGCTAAACTACGCCAAACACATGATAGATAAACAGGAACACGGTGTTATAGAAAGGTGCCCAAAGTACTAAAAATGTCACTTTCGCATGATATACACAAGTAATTGAAATCAAGCAATATAAAATTGAAATACTAGATAAAGTTTATAGACAAGATAAAAGACGGTGAACCAGAGTCAAAGGTTAAAAATTCAACGTAACGTTTTCAGTAAAAAAAGACAAAATTTGCTTGAGTGAGAAAAAAACAGGAAACAAAGAAACATTTTATTATTTAAGGTAAAAAAAAGCGAGAAATAAAAACTTCACCGCTTCCGTGCAGTAGAGGGTGGAGGCAAAGTTGTGGGACAAACATTTTCAGGCATTGTCCTCGAGATCTTCCATATCATATTCAGAATTGTCGCCTTCGATTGCACTAGAGAGCTCATCTCAGCATCAGCATCAGATTCCCGGACTGTAAAAAAAAAGTATTTTTTAATGGAGGAGGAACAGCCATGGGGAGAAGCTTACAGTGTCCAACAGAATGAACACGAGATTTAGTACCATCATTGTTAATTGGCTGTGGTATGACTTGTTTGATGACCGATTGGAGCTTGCCTAGATGAATTTTCCTAACTTCAAACTAGAAACTTTTTTCTTTGTCTGGAGTTCTGGGTTTTGTAATTCTGAGATGCATTGTCAGTTTTGTTATCCATATTAAGGAATCTTTTTGAGTTTTCTATTGGTGACGGTTTGAAATCTGAAGTCAGATTTGGATTTTTGTTACTTTCCGGAGTTTGGATTGAGATGAATCAGTTTCATTTGCGATAGCGGTTAAAGAGGTTTGAAACAGAGGGTCAATAGATCAGGACGAATTTCCAGGAGGAGTGTATATATGATACTTTAAAGGGAACAGAAGACAAGATTGTAGGGAGGATTTGAGGGGCAGTCGCATGTTTCTTCTCACTGCACCAACGCTAGTTCAGGAGTTGGTGTGCGAGACTTAACAATTTTCTAGCTTCCGAAATGAAATATTTTTTACTTTTCAGCAATTGCTTTACTATACATAGAACATAAGCGGGAGAAGTGTGCGAACCCTTGCAATTAACACATTTTTCAGATGAATTACAATCAGAACTGTCATGACCTACTTCCCGCACAACGGCCGCAAGTGAGTCCCACGGCAGGAAGCTTTCGAATGACAAATCGCCTGGCATTTAAAGCATCTCAGGGTTAGGAATGTAGGTCTAACTGTCAATTTGATAGCAGCCAACTGTAACAGACTCTACACGAGAGGTGAAAATTGGGATTAAATGCTTGAAACATCAATAAGATGTCCACATCTCTTTTGATTTTATTACAGTGAACATGAGTTGTCCTTGCGATTGGAAATCCCTTACAAATTTCCTCAGGTTTTATTTCAAAAAAGTTCTCCGCAAGATATAACATATAAGAGGAGTTCAAGGTTGCATGCGCAGTAGCGTTCTGAGGGATAGTATCAAAGAGATTTCAGCTGGACAATTTATTTGGGCTTGGTAACGGTTGCAACCTCATAAACCGTCCCCAGGTCCGATTTTTGTTGTACCAGTTTGCCAGTTAAAACCTTTTCAACAAGGAACGGCGGAACAGTATGAAAGGATGCATTGGTCGTAATTCGTTTTATAATAAGAATGTGTCAAAGATTTATCAACTTGTTTTGTCTGATCAATATGCTGCCCTGAAGGGAGAGTTCGCACCCATACAAGATACAATACAGAATTTCAGGCCCGATGGCACCGCCCACCACCGGAAGAGCCCAACAAGGAAGGCAGCCACCGGCTCCTGGAGATTTCCAGCCTCAGCGCTTGCCTTGGTGCCCAACAGGACCTATACGCTCAGAGTCATCTCCAGGAACGTTGACCCTGCCAAACATTTTAACTTTTTAAGACCATTTGGGTTTTTATGAGCATTTAGGTCTTTTAACTTTACTTTGCTTTTTTTACATCTGAATCATTTCAGACAATTTCACATTTTCAGTGATTTTAAAATTTTAGTACCAATGTGTTAATTTACACCATTTGATTGCTGGTTGTGGCTCATAGTAAACCCCAAACAACAACCAATAACCAGGGTGTCACCCTTAACAGAGAATGACCACTTTCCTTGATCCCTAGCAAATATGAGACGGTTAGGATACCAGCCAGGTATTACACAGGGACCATGATTACCACCCGTCCAAGGGTCTCACACTTGCAGCCAACACGTGGGGTTTTTTGGCTGTCCATGAGAGAAGCAAGAAACAAGCAGAGTGGCAGCAGCTTCTCAGAGCTCCCTCGCTTGCCGTCGAGGGATGGAAGAAAGTAAGCAAAGCAGAGGCCAAGGGGAGGGATAAACTGGAAGGGAGTAAGGAACCCTGGGAACCTCAGGTTTAGGACACCCACCTAGAAGATTGAGCCCCTGAGGGGTACTCGTTTTCTTGGATTCGTAGTGTAGTAGTGGTGTGAACAGGTCTTGTCACCCGCCAAGATGTGTTTAGCAAATGCAGGTTCTCACAACGGATCAATGGTGAGCAGCAAGTCACCCATTCCACACACATGACTGTACTGCGGATGTTTAACGATGGGTATGAACCGTTCTTCTTGAGTTCGTCATTGTTACGCGTCCGAACTCTTTCTGATGTGGCTCTGATTATTTCATCAACGGCGGTTCCACCTTAGTATATAGAAGTATATTTTATGACCACAGACACCGTTTTTCTAACTATGAACCTGTGTTTACTGATGGCTCTAAAAGCGAAGGTCATGTGGGAACAGCATTTGCCATGGGGAATACAGTAGTATCTGAAAGATTGCACAAGTTCTGTTCCGTTTTTACCTCGGAAATATGGCATTTATTTAGCCCTAACTAAAATGGACAGTTTTAATAAAAATTTATTGTATATACAGACTCAAAGAGCGCTATTGAAGCATTGAAAAAATTAAAACGCTATCAGCCACCCTTTAGTACTTAAATGTGCAGAAATGTACCAATATTTAACAGAAAAGGGTTTGAATATTGCTTTTTGTTGGATCCCAGGCCGTGCATGCATTTCAGGTGATAAGAAAGCGGATCAGTCGTCTAAAACTGCGTCCCCGATTTTTGAAAACTTTGTTCCATTAGGTGATGCTCAACAGGCTGTTAGAATCTTGATTTTGAAAAAATGGCAAAGTATTTGGGACGAACAACAGGTTAATAAGTTGCACGAATTCCATCCTTCTGTTAGACATGTCTCCGACATAAATTAGAAATTATAACAAGATGTCATTTTAACTCGCCTCAGAATTGGTCATACCAAATTTACACATAAACATTTACTATGTTCAGAGCCTCCTCCTATGTGCTCGAGGTGTCATCTATTCTCTCGGTTAAACATATTTTAATTGAATGTCCAAATTTTAATATATTCAGACTTAACCGTTTTAGTAGAAACATTACTGTATGAGACATGCTGGGAGAAAATCCCCATAAAAACCTCTTTTTATTTCTCCAAGATATTGGTTTGACAAACTCATTTTGAATACTTTTTTTACAATCACGTACTTTTTAAAAGACCACTTTTAACTTTTTCGAAATGGAATATCTACTATTAACTTAGTAACATCTATGTACCATGTGTTTGGCGCAGCATAGTCAAATGTGGCTTTTGTGCCAGAAAACACAACACAACCAACCAACCATCAACGGCGGCAATAGAGTCGTTGGTGATCACGATGTTTGCTTGGCCCGGTCTTGGCAGATCCAATATTGTTTGCCGCCCTTCACGAAAACTTTTACACCAATTGTTTACAGCCTTTCGACCTAAACAGTGCTCGCCATAGATTGCCACCATTCGCCGATGGATGCCCGCATTACGCTCACCTTCCGCAATCAGAAACTACTATCGCGCGTTGTTCCGATCTGGACGCATCCATGTATAGCACTTGACTTTCGATCAATTTCCTCTACCACGAACAGCTTCGGTGTTGAACGCCGTATGCAGTGCACACCTCCTACCGCCCTTTATATCCCGTTCGGTGGCGCTGCTGTAGCTGCAGTCATTCTGACCCAATCGCACGTGTCTACATTTTAATTGGGCAACCCACATATCATTGCTTGCATGACACGTACCGCCACCTAGCGAGTTAAAAGCGTGCGAATATTTTCGTCACAGCAGCAACTACATTTCAGGCTCGTCTCCATTTTTCTAAATATCATGGTTTTGGTTTAATGGCATCTGCCTCGTTATTTATTGACTATACCAAATACTATAGTTATGTTTCGCGGTTTAGGTTCATTTTTTCCCCCAGGGCTGTACATAAAAAGTTGTTCTTAGGCTTTGATTGGCATGCTTTGTGTCAAATATAAACGCTAATAGAATAATAGTGGAATGATATCTATATCGATGAAAAATTATGAATGTGTTGAATTATAAAATCCATACTTAAATGTTATCTATCGCTTTGACTGTTTATTGTTAACTGGACTGTTTACTTGTTGTTTATTCTTTGTTTTGTTAGTAACTATTTAAATTAATTGGAAAATAAAACTTTAAATAAAATGAATTACCCTGCTTTTCTCGCTATTATTTTTAAGTGTATGTAAGTACTGTGGTTGGTACTTACGAAGTAAAAGTGAACAAACCATTTGCATAAGCATAATCAGAACTTGTTAATTTACATTACATTATCTGCAAATCTAAAATAATTTATTGCAGTCTGTTACATTTTAAGTAAGGACACAGCGATAGCAACTACTTACATTTGTTGAGAACTATTACTACTATTTACATTGGTTTAAAGATTCAAAATTCTATGCCCAAACTTCGAGGGAAAACACTGAATATAGAAACGGGTTGGGTTTTCAGGGGAAAATATGACTTGAATAGATACATAAAAAGGTTATAGAATGTACAAGTGGAAACTTGAATCTAATTACTGGGACTGCACAATTTATGTAATATTGATTATTATTCGATATTACGTATGTTGCTCAAATCAACATTGTTGGGGCTGATGTTATAGAAATGTCGAAATTCTTTATATTCGTCAGTTTAACTCGACGATCGTACATTTCGATACGCGTGTATCGATACTAAATATCTATGGTGAGCTTTATAAATCGAACTCGTTACTTAAATGTTATTAACAAATTTTATCTCTCATTATTTTTCATTTCTTTTTACAAGTTAATCCTTTAACACATTCCGGTTCCGTTCCGCATCATATTTCTTACTCGAATATAACCTGTATTCTGTGTTTTCCTCTTCAAATTTTGTGCAGTTTTTTGAAATGTCACGTTTGGTAACACTTGAATGCGTTCTACGTTATTGAGCAATTTGCTGAAACTTTCTCCTTGCAATGTATGCCTTTGTATGGGTCAGGAAGTTCTTCTATTTGGAGTGGAAGATAAGATACGTGTTCCTGGATCCACTTTATGTAAGCAAATGGGTATGTGAAATGTGTGGGTTCAGATGGGTCGCATTCGCCTTGTGGTTGATAGTTTGACACCAAGCCCACCATATACCACGTTTTTAGGGAATATCGAAACACTGAAGTTCCTGGGTCCATCTAGAAGAGAAATGTATCATTACTCATTATTTGAGATATGCAGTTTTCGCAAATTCTTAAGCGTAAAAGCAAGTACATAAAATCAAAGGTTCATTCATAGAATATAGCAAACTGAATTTTAATACATGCAATCTTTCAGGATCTCCCCTAGGTTTTTTGTATAGCGTATACTGCCTGGTCGACTGATTCTCGACGCTTCAAAGATAAATCTGAATCTAAAATTAGCTATTGATCCGAAACACGTGAAGGATATTAATGTAAAATATACAAGATGTTAATGGGTATTTCCGATACCATGTCCTGGCAAATTCTCAGCATATTGTCAGATGAAATTCGATATTGAGGTACTTGAATTTCAATTATGTATATGTTATTTTTTAAAATTTTATTTGCTACTTCTTATATTTTTTAAAATTACTGACACATCCTTTTTATTTCTGTTGTAATCCATAATCACATTTTGTAGTGTCTTTACTTGACGGTGACTATTTTTTGGAATAAGTTGGTCCTCATTGGGAACTCGAGTGCAGGATGGAAAAAAACACTTGAGGGCCTCCAATCGTTGCCATGGGGAGAAACATGGGAGAAAGAATTTTTATTGCCAATGAAGGGGAACCCAAACAAGGACATAAGTCCTTGCAGGAGCTAAATTCCACCTACAATTCATATGACTTTCCTTTAGCAGAACTAGTTCCTCTTCTGTTATAACAAATACAGCAGTGTTTACAACTTGGGCCCAAAATTCTTTCTTCATGCTCTTTGCATAAAGCATGCTTCTTGTTAACTCTGCTACTGTTTTCGATTTTCTCTTTCAATTCACCCATTTTGTTGAGGAGTATATGTATAGGCTTTTTTACGACTAATTCCTTTTTTTTTTAAGCAGTCTGCAACAACTTTGTTCATTTCTTCTAAAACCTGATCAGGTACTTTGTTTCCTATGACACTTTCCACCAACTTCAAGGTATCTTTTATTTTAAATTTCGCCTCAGATTTGTTCTTTAAAAAGAAAATAGCTTTGTAATGACTGGAATCATCTTTGCATGACAGAAAGTATCTTCCATCGGACCACAAACATTAAGATGGATGATCTCTCCGCGATATTTAGCTGTATTTTTACTTCTTTCAAATGGCAAAGCATGTTGTTTCCTTAACTCATAATTCACTAAAGAATTCTTTAGAATTTATTTATTTTTTTTCCATTATTAAGCCAAGAATGGCTCTTGCGGCATTAAATCGCACCCAACTAAACCTTGGCTTTTTAAAGCATATTTTACTTGATTGCTATTTTGGTCTGCAGGCTTCGTATGCCATGTAAACAAATCATCTACTGTTCCACTGTATTTGCAAAGAAAAGTATTTTCATCAGCTTCTGACATTAACTTGTATAATTTCTCCGCTCTCTTTCCAAAAAGTTAAGTTTGCTAGTCATTCATGATTCTAAAAACGTTTGTATCTAGTTTGACTGTACAGACTTTTTCAGTGACTAAGCCAACAGAAAAGATTGCACTTTAGCTCAGATACATATAAAATATTCTTCAACTCGCCAGTACTGTAAACTGCTACAGCAGGTATGTGGCATCTGAGGCCCATAACCCCTAAACTTTTATAGTGGTTTATTATAACCGCGCTGGGTATAATCATGAGCTATTACTGTTAGGATTAATACCGTTGTTTCCAAACCGTGTATGTGCGTTTCTCCGTAATGGCATTACATCATATGATTTATGCACTGGGTGAATAAATCCCAGATGCGTGTACTATGAGTCGGAAGTCTGATTACTATTGATGTAAAAATTATATTTCCTGAGAGCATGAGCATCTACTATTATCGGTTCTACCAAATCTTTCTCTATGAATATTAATTGCAATTTCATAACTTTCGGAGTTAAAAAGCTGAACTACGAATTGTTATTTCGGATTCGTTAATGAGATAGGATTTAAAATATTTCAAGTTTTCCACATAGCTAATATTTGTATTTTTATGCAAGGTAAATTATAAAGGCCAAATTGAGAATAAAGTTCCCTAAACTTTAAAATATTTCCATCGTACTGCGGTATATGTAAACGAGGCAGCTTTACTGTACATAGTTGTGTACTGACAGCACATCAGTTCTGTCAATCAAATTCGAAGTTTCACTTTCCTTTTTATGCAAGATTTTGTTCGTTCGAATTTCTTTGCTCTTGTTGCTATTCTAATTCATTTTCCAGATCTTTTGCCTTGCACAAATTTACAATTTCGGAATCTAATTACTTTAAGTGACTATGTAATAAATTTAGTCAATATTTCATCATTTAGATCAAAATATTTTGCCTCCGTTTTATTGAATTCTTTTTCTAATTATTTAATGATCTCTGTTGCCACCTTTCGCCTCAGGGCCACATCTTCTTTAGGTGTGACGGGATTCACGACCCCGAGGTACCCTAGTGTCTTTTTCTCCTTCCGTTTTGTCCTCCCCTTGAGTTTATTGCTTTTTTTCTGTCCCTCGATGGTAGACGAGGGAGCTCTCCATGAGAAGCTGTTGCCGTTCTGTTTGCTTCCTGCTTCTCATGGACAGCAACATATCCCCACCTGTTGGCCGTGCGTGGCGACCCTTTAGACGGGTGGTGCACTGTTGGTCCCCGGTGTATCAATTCGACTGGTATCCTAACCGTCTGGTTAGTCTGCTAGGGATCAAGCGAAAGGGTCATTCTCTGGGGCTTGGCGTTAAGGGTGGTCAACGTTCCTGGAGGTGGCCCTGAGCGTATAGGTCCCGGCTAGCACTAAGGTAAGTGCCGAGGCTGGGAATGTCCAGAGCCAGTGGCTGCCTTCCCTTGTTGGGCTCCTTGGTGGGTGGTGCCGTCGGGACCCGAACCACCTTGAAAACTTGCATGGGGCGTAAGAAACATTTTCCCTT
The DNA here is from genome assembly GCA_013235015.1 of Araneus ventricosus. NCBI lineage: Eukaryota > Metazoa > Arthropoda > Arachnida > Araneae > Araneidae > Araneus > Araneus ventricosus. Next base: position 26,830 of record BGPR01001644.1, on the reverse strand, counting down.
TAGTGGGCACCAAATGGATGTGAATATTAATGAAAACCATTATGACAAATTTTTCCTTGTGAAAAGAATCTCTTCTCAAGAGGAAACATTTAATTCCGTTTCACCGTTTTTGGTTCAGAGATCTATAACTAAAAATATTGGTGATGTTCCTTCTGTGCGTAAACTTCGATCAGGGGACCTGCTGATTGAGTTTAACTCAAGAACACAGGCACAAAAAATTGTCAAAATAAAAACTTTTGGTTCAATCCCAGTTAGCGTTAGCTCTCATGTTTCAATGAATTCCTCTAAAGGTGTCATCTCTTGTGGGGAATTATTAAATGATACGACTGAAGAAATAACGAAAGAACTGAAAAGTCAAGGAGTGACGCACGTACGTCGTATTTCTGTACGAAGAGGTGGACAACTCTTTGACACCAAACATCTAGTTTTAACATTTAACTCTCCGAAATTACCGCAGTCAATCAAAGCTGGCTATATGAAACTCGTCGTAAAGCCTTACATCCCTAATCCCTTAAGATGTTTTAGATGTCAACGTTTCGGTCACTCGAAAGTTTCATGCCGTGGGAATCTAACTTGCGTCCGTTGTGCTGAACAGGGTCACGATAGCCAACAGTGTATATCAGAAGAAAAATGTGCGAACTGTAAAGGCAAACATGCTTCTTATTCTCGCTCCTGTACTATCTGGCAGTTTGAGAAGGAAGTAATAGTTGTTAAAGTTAAGCAACAGGTTTCATACTTGGAAGCCAAGAAAATTGTTCAAGGTAAAACACCACTTCCTGGAAACAGCTATGTCTCTAAACTAAAAAATACAGTCGACCCGAAACGTAACCAGACATTACCTACAGACACCTCTTTAGATTTTGTACAAATCACTCCGTCCACTGCTCCCATCCAGGAGCAAGATCCCATTCCAATCTGTAGGGTTTCTGATTCACACGATGTATCGGGATTTACAATTGTTAAAAAGAAAAAAGCTAAACAACGATCCACATCTCTAAAAGATGCAGAAGATAAAACAAATTCCGTCGTAGCCTCTAAGTTTTGGAGAACCTCACCTCTAGAGAATTCCACACCTTCATCTGTGCAAATCAGTTATTCTCGTAAATCAATAATAAAGGCGAATGGAGCCACAGTAAATGATCATGACAAATTGGCTTCTACTGTGAACTCTGGACCTGAACCTATGGCAATAGATAATAAGCTCCTTGATAGCCCTAAAACTGACATAGAACCAGATAATGTTATAGAATACAACCCTATTGAAACTATTGATGAAATACCACCAGTCCTTGAACAACAACCTTCGACTAGTTCCACCACAACTGATAAAAATACTCTTAAACAGAGATTTAAAAAATGCCCACTTCGATGGGTTGACATAGATTTTAAGACATTTTATAACGAACCTTTAAGTACTCCTGTCCACGACAAGTACTTAAAAAAATACTAAATTAAAAGGCTTCAATTAGCATCGATTTTATCCTCTTCACATTGTTAGTGAAACTTCCCTTCATTGAACTTTACCTTTAATGTTGCAAAGATTTTATTCTTAATGTATTTCGTCGTTTTTAAGATCTTTCACATTTTATCACTTTTAAATTTTCACATGGAATTTTTGTATCATAGTTCTATTATCACCATATGTTTGGCGCAGTATAGCCAGTTCTGGCTCTTGCGCCATAAAACCGAACACAACCAACCAACTTTTTTGATAATTCAAGATCCATTTTAATTAATTAAAATGCTCAGTTCGCTTTTTTTTATTTAAAGGTTTTCGGAACCTAAATGAGCAAGCGTCGTACATTCTTTGTCTTATTTTATAAGTTTAAAATTCCGATACTTTTGTTTGGTGCAGCATTGCCTAACTAATGTCTCTTATGGCACAAAACATCTAAAATTACGATAATTTGATGCACGTACGGGCAAACCAGTTAAGGAGTTAAAGATTAAATATCACAAAATTTTTTCACTTTATTATTCCTCATTTTATAAAACGAAAGTAATTTTTGTGAAAAATTTTGCTCACCTTACAGTTTGACAAATCTTCGTCTATGTGACCAGTACAAAAAGTATTTTTGAAACGTTGTCTTCTACACTTTTTCCCAATGGCAATGCCTTCAATTAACTTCAGTACTTCCAAACCTAGAAAACATATTGTGATATGAAATGTATTGTGGTTTCGGTAATATGCTGGATAAACAATGTTGAAAAAAATAAACGAACTTATTAATAGGATCTGATATTTATTTGCACATATGTTTCACGTTAAAATATAAATTTCATGCAAAGATGAAGTCGCTTAATTCCAAATCGCTTTATATGCAACTACCAGCTACAAGACTATTCCTACACTTTCCGCCACATATTTACGGAACCTACATGATAAGGAATGAGGTCGCTTCTCATTTGGGTTTCAGCGTCACGTGACTTGGCTTCTAAATGGCGTCGTGAAACTAAACGGTACTTACTAATGCTGAATTTTAGTTCATTTATTTCATTCTAAAAATGTATTCATTATTCTCTTGAGAAGCATCCAAATAATCATAATTAGAAGGTAGTTTTGATTTTTCCATGATGCTATAGCAGAAGGCAAAATAATAATTAAGATCCCGCCGAAGCGCAGTGCTATGGCATCATTTAGAAGCAAGCCAAATCACGTGACGCTGAGAGCCAATAAGCAGCGACCTCATTCCCTATGTAGGATCCGTAAATATACCTTTCCGCCTATCTACTTTTCACTTTGCTAACTGCATATAGAAAACCGTAGTATTTAAAAATATATGCTGTATGTTCCTGCGACGCTTGGAGATATGTTATAATTTAAGTAAAGACAATTTACTGAAATTTTAAAATCCCATATTTCATTAAATTCGACTTAAAAGCAAGTAATACTCTATCAAAAACAATACGGATATATATGCAGTACATTGGAATAACATATCTAATATATTTATATAAAGAGTATTCAAAAAATGGAATTGTCGCTGATTAGCAGAAGACTAATTACTGGATATTGTTGCAAATTTATAGGAGGGAATGCAGGTTGATTAAAATAATAGTTGCTTTCCTACAAAGATAAATTTGATTTGCGCAGTTTAGCCAAATCTGGCTCTTGCGCTATTAAACCTCACTCGCCCTGCAAAAATAAAACAAGATCTATCCAGAAGAATACTTATTCTTCAACTGACACGTTCACAGATATCAATTCCAAAAGAAGAGTTCCTAACAGCAGAAGAAACTTTACACATTATGACGCAAAACTGATGCTAACGATCAGGTTAAAATATAAACCTCTTCAAACCACTTGAGGCTTGATTGTCCATCTTTCAAATCAAGACCAGTATAGCCAAACATGGCTCTTGTGCTAACAAAATCCAACAATCCAAATCAAGATCATGATATTCACTTCTGACTTTCCCGCCCGCTTTATTTACACTTCAAGCGCTGCTTGCAATAGAAAATTCTTGAATCTTCTCGAAGAGCATATCACCTATATTACACAATTGAAATTTTGCTTTGTTTGGAGACGTAGAACCGACTCTAGAGCCTTCTGAATAGGCGAAAATGGTTTTTGCGCCAGTAAACTCCATCAAACTCGGAATAGGCGACCTGTAATCATGTCGACCCTATATTACTGAATTCACAAGACATTTAGTAAAATGTTTAATTTACAGCTAAATAGAGTATTTATATCATTTTCCTGAATGGAATACAATGCGTTTTTATAAGATGTTTTTGGCGTGTTGCTTGATGAACATTTTTTAAATTAAATTTGCTCCATTTTATTTTAAAAATTACATTGATTTAAAAAGTTTAATCGTAATTTTCATTTAAATTTTCACTAATTCCAGACAAAATAAAATTTAACTCTCTGAATTGGAAATATTTTTACAAAGTTCTTAAGAATCAAACAATGCCATATTATCCTTATAATTAAGCATTCCATTATACATAATGCTTAGAATGCAAATCACAATTTGCCATCTGATGGGCATAAATAGATATCCCCACATCGATGTCTTTGTAGAAAGAGCAAGAGATTTAATATAATCGTTAATTATTCAAAATGACGAATTCTAATCTGTTAGCGTTTAAATTTCTTTGGATATTCCTTATTATAAATTAGATACGAATATTTTACTTATTTTATCAATTGCATTTCAGGAATAATAAGGGCATTATGATCGATTACATCCATTCTCAATATATATACGCATGAATAGAATACAGAATTTCTGTAAACATGAAAATTACCTGCATCATTGCGCGTCTTTCGCCACTCAATAGTAGTTAGTATCGTACTGGGTGTTCTCACATTAGTTATATTCAAGCATATTGGGACAGGATATTCACGGTTGCATATGAGCTCTTTCTCAATTTTAAGGAGCGCTATATCATTCCTCTTTGCTGGTATGGTCATATTGGCCACGAAACCCGGGTATGGTATTACTGTGATCACGTTGCGCCATTCGCTCTTTGCCCCCATCTTCTCTCCGAATAGTTTCACAGTCAGTTGCGAAGCTTTCCAGAAGCACTTGTTAAAGGCATTTTTGTTGTAGCATTCTGGTCTGTTTTTAAGATTCTTTCTGGAAGGAAGAGAAAAAAAAGGTGTCATGGAATTTTGTAAACATGTTTTCGAATTTGCTTTGTATGTCATTTGTTTTAAATTACTATCATGCTTAAAATTATGTTCTAGGGTTGATGTCGGCAATTTTGAAGCAGAAGAAACATATACGTCATCGCTAACAGATATGATGACATATTAACCTTCCAGTGGACGCGCGTATACAGGAATACTTATAATCATGCATCTTATTACATATTTATATTATGTCATTTTACAGAAATATATGTAGAAAATATTCCTTATCTCTTGCTATGAAGATTTGCCGGATTGAATTAGCTGCGTTTTAATTTCAGTATATGGGTCTACTGTGTCGGGATTATGACTTCTCGCACGATAGCAGCGCCTTCAGGTGGCAGGTTAGACACTATGTAGTTGAATTTCGTTAAGCTGTCTGTCATGGGTTTTGGCAAGCCAAGCCCAAAAGTTCTGTCATACATAGCAAACAACAAATGTTGATTGCTAAAATTGTAGAGCGGAATTTTTACCTCGCTTACTTCAGTCATTTTGTAGAAAATAGTTACTTGGCAGATGCGAAAATATAAAATTCTTGTCATGTCGCCATTGTAGAAAATATTTGATGTCAGAAGGTTGTTGCATATAGATTCTAGTTGTAAAATATTTAGGTGAAGAATCAATTTTAAAGAGATGTATACGGATTTAAAACTCAACAATATTTATTTCTCTCGCACACTATCAAGTTCCGCTCAAGCCGGCTTGGGAAGAAGCGACTCCGTTCGCTCCGTCCTAGGTCGCTGAATAGCTTGCGCATGCGCGTGGAGTGGATTTTTCACATCTTTTATTTATGTATTCTGTATTTATTAGCTTATATAAATATTAGATTTTATAAATAAAAATTGCACTTAAATTTATAAAGGATGTAAGTGTGTAATACAATGCACCATATAAGTATCTCTTGCATAAGTTTTAAAATATTTAGGATTTTGAGGAAAAACTGGTTGTGGTTCGCCGCATTTGTTGCTTAAGTTACTGCAACTCTTAACACACATTTCCTAGAAGAGTTTGACCAGCGCATGTGATGCGTTTTGGGTTGTTCACTCTATACTGTGACAGAATAATTAGTAGTTAGACACAGTCCTGGGTCATACAATTTTAAGTCTAGGATTAATTCTTAATTGTGACAGCCAAACCGAAAAGTAGAATTTCGATGTGGCACTCAATTTGGCATCTAAAAGTATCTGGAGAACTTCAGTATTATTGACTGGGATAGTTCTTACGATTGACTATGCTCGGGAGTAATGGTATGTTTGTATTATGTAAATAGAAACTTCCAAGAAACTTTAAAATATATATGTTAAACTTATTAACGCCAAACGTTAAATATTGTTATTTGATTTATCTGAATTTGGGATGGGGGAACTTTAAAATGTGGCTTGCTTACATTTTTTTTTTTTTAGCCATTGTAAAACATTTACTTTTATTAAAGTTTGTACAAAGCAGACATGTCACATTTCCGCGGAAACGCGGATTTCCGCTTTTTCGGCATCGAATTTAATCATTCTTGGGATCGATGCAAATCTGTATTAAAATTTTTGTTATTGTGTTTGGAGGGGTTGCTCACGCAAACAAAAACTGTTCGCCTTCTGAAAATTCTGCGTATGTCTCTAAAGCGAAAGAGTTTCGAATTCATAAGATATTGCGTAATCCTGCCGAAAGCCGTTCAGCGTCCGAGTTATGTATCGACGTTTTGCCGCGCTTTGGTGTCAAAGTTTAGTATTGGGAGGAATGCTTGAAGGTTGTATTCTTTTCTTTCTCGTTTCGTCCAAACGTCTTTCGTTCCATCCAATCAGAATTCATTCCGAATTCTGATTGGATGAAAGAAAATCGTCCACGACTTTCTTCCGATCCGAATTTCGTGAGAAAAAAAGATCTTTAGCTTTCCGCGAAGGAAGTCATTTTATTTTCGCGTTCTTTTTAACATTCTTTTCTTCATTTTTGTTATTTATTTCGATTTCATTTTTTTTAGTTAGTCTATCAACACAGACATGACACATTTGTGCGGAAACGCGGATTTCAGCGTTTTCGGCATAGAATTTTTTCATTCTTGAGATCGATGTAAATTTGCATTAAAAGTTTTGGTAATGAGGGGGGAGGGGAGGGGGTGCGCTCACAAAAGACGTGAATAGCACGCAAACAAAAACTGTTCGCCGTGTGCACATTCAAAATAATGTCAGATTTGATAGATAAAAGATCAGGAAAAATGTATATTGAAACATATTCTTCAATTTTGAGTGTTAAATACAAAATGATGAGCAAAAAGCAGTCTGCTTTTGAATATTTTAGAAAAAGATTTTTTGCGTGATGCTATTGATAGTAACGTGCAAAAATTTAAGGTAATCAGGCAAATGGTACTAGGAAGAACTTGATATGAGAAAAAAATAAAGAAAAGCCCCCCAATCAAAGAAAGAGAGCAAAATTCAGAAAATGGAGGAAAATAGCAGATTGAAGCATAAAAGAGAGTTTGAATTGTTAGCTCAAAAAATGAGAAACAGAAGTCTCAATGATTATGTATAATTAAAAAAAGCTTTTATATGGCTGTATTTTTTAGTGTGAGATAATTTTTACCATAGTTTTTATTTTAACAAAACTTTATACCCAACTCATTTTTCATCCATTAATATTCTTTTAAATAATAATTCTACAATATTTTTAATATCTCAATCACTTTTTGTGTAAATTTATTAATTTATTGTTCAATTAATCATACTTATTTTACTTCTCGGTGTTGACGTTTGATACGATTCCGTATTTATGAAGCTCAGCTTTTTATGTTCCAAGCCTGTGTCATGTCTGACAAAGGTATTGTCATATCTCGGTGGGTTTAATTAGAGAACTTAAAGCAGTTAGTCTTGCAAGTGTGTTTGTGGAAAATACCATATAACTTGCCTCGGTATATTTTTTTTCCTAAACCCGTTGATATTAAATGTTGGCGGTGGATCGATCGTATATTATTTTTAGACGTCTTTGAATGTTGGCAAATCTTAAGAAGTATATAGCCCAGCATTGCTGTTTGTCGGTTCACATTAATGGAATTTTTCTCTTCAATAGTAGATTTTTAAACGAGACCGCACATTCCCTCTTCCACTCTAATACATACCAAGTCTTATTCCTATTGACACTCTTATTCCTATTGACACAGATGTCAAAGAAGTGTTTGATCTTTGATGTCGTTAATTGTTCTGTGGCATAGTGTTTTCTTAATTATTTACTTCTCTCATAAATATCCCCATGCATTTTAAATTTTCGAAATAAGCACTTTCATATCCCAATTTAATGCGATTCTAACGTGTTTTTATCTTTCACCCTGTGTTTTCCAGAGACTTAATAACATAGCGAGATCTTGCGCCATTCATAAGTCATTCCAAAGCTCATAATTTCTTCCAAAATTTGGTTTTGTTTTAAAATAAGTACAATACTCACCTAAAAATGCAGTGTGCAGACGTTAAAATAAACTCTGACGATATGATAACTCCACTGCACATTAACTTTGTCTTCTTAAAAATCGAGACCTGTAATGGACAGCATGTATGTTCAGTAGGATTTTAAACATGACTTTCTTGAAATGAATTACTTAAGATTTTTCATTGTTTTTTCAGTTGAAATTGTCTTTGTTCGTATTCATGTTAATCTGTATAGCATTATGTTACTGTATAGAACTATGTATATAAATATTTTTTCGGATATTTTTATTAGCAATCTGCATCAAAGTTCTTAGTTGACTACTATGTACGTAAAATTCATATAGCCGATCAGTACAGGCTTTTCATTCTATCGATATATTAATTAAATTTTTGGATATTAAATTCTTTAATATTTTATATAACATTAGCTATTTTACTTTAAAATTGTGTTCATACGTTGATTTTTTTTTTAAGAAATTGAGTTTAAAATTATTGGGTAAAGCTTAAGATAAAGGTGCGGTTTCTCGCCATACTTTCAGAATCGCGCCAGCAATCCAAAAAGTCGACAAATACCCGCCATCTTCGATGGTTTCAAGATAGCGGCGATTCTAATGACCGGCGTTGAAAAAAATGCAAAGAGTAAGCATTTTTAAGTGAATTGCATGATGACATGATGCATTAAAAACTAATTTTGAACTGAAAGAATATAATTTTAACTACATATAGTGGGGGGCAGCCCCCAACCCCCTGATTCGACAAAATACACGTGCAATTTTTAAATTGCATATAATAAAACAATTGAAATTTTATTAAAAAATAGCACTTACTTCATTTGCCGGGCACGGGATCTTGCGTTTGAGGCGGATACAATTTAGTGATGCCTCGAATAAAAGATAGAAAAATAGACTTCATTGAGGCACCTCGAAAGCTTCTCCGCCACATGTATTCCGCTAAATATGTGTCAAACTGACCGAAAACCTTTTTGGTGCCCTGTTTCCGGAAATCTGCCTTGATAGCACTCCAGGTGCCTTCGATTCCGTTGGTATGAACACCCTTTACTGGATCTTTGAAATTCTTAGAATGGTTGACGGTGTTGTGCAAATAGCCTTCCGCCGTCAAGCCATTATAAGAACCCCAGCAGTCCGAAAGTACCGTGCTCCCAGGCTTTAACAAATTTTTTGGCGATTTCGATGAACGTCTCTGCCGTTCGATCCTCAACCACGCAAAAAAAAACTCCTCTTGCTCCCTCTTTCAACTCCACCAAACACCTACTTGCCATCCACTCGCTTACCCTCATTATATTTTCTTTTACTAAATTTACTTTCATCAATTTCCACAACCACGCGGACACCACCAGGAATTTCCATTTCTTTACTCTCATTCACAAGCATATCAACACACACTTCCCTGCAAAAACTTTTCCAATCGACCACAGTTGGCTCGGACACATTCTTCTCATCCACAATCCACTCATTCGATGTTTTTTTCACCGACAAATATGTGAGGATCAAAAACCTCAGGTGTACTTAACTTGCTTTCATCGAACCAACTGCCCTTTCTCACAGTCCTTCTAAAATGATGAGCATTCACACCAAACTTTCTACAAACCCAGCTGTAATCATCCGATCCATCTCTTTCGGTCAAAACCATTTTCTCTCCACATGTCGGACACGCATACTCTTTCGCGATCATACGCATACACCAATCTATCGCATCTTTCTTGCTTCCTTTCTTCAACCCATACAAAAACTAAATCAAACAAACCAGCTTGGCTTTCGGCAGCGCGATGTTTATCACGAGAAGACATAACGGGATTTTTGGAAGTACCTGGTGTGCACCAAACAACAACAACAAAAAAAAAAAAACCGTCTAAAAAGAAAAAAAAAAAAAAACGTGTTAGGGCTAACAATAAGCAAAAAACCCAACCACAAACAGAAGGCAAAAGAAGAGACAACCGTATGCAAAATCTGGCACGTTTTAGGGTTGCCAACAAAATGAAGGTTACCATCTTTGGCGAGAAAAAAAAATTCAACTTGGTGGACCGCACCGTGTTCTTAAGTAGAGCCAATTATTGTTTGTTATAAATTTGTAATCGTCCATAAAAGTTCTCTCCAAAGTATTGTTTAGTAGAGTGTCGCCTAAAATTTATTTGACATTTTTGAAAACGGAAGTCAAAAAGAAATAGAAGGTATCTGAACTTGTAAATCTATCAGATCGATTGTTATTCCAAGATTGTTTTCCTTGTTTCGGCGCAGCTTATCCTTAAAAGGATCTTGCGCCACAGGTATAATCATCATCATCATCCAAGATTGTGCTAAAATGTCTTTCAATAAGCACAGAAAACTAATTCAATAAACTTAAGTGTTAATTTCAATAAACATAGATCCAATTACTTTGAGAGAGAGAGAGAGAAGACATAGAATTATCATTATCCGGTACCAAGCCAATCAAATCATCGTATTAATATTATCTTCCGAGAATTAAATCTTCTCGGAGGCTCCCATGCTTTAGGTGAGTTGTCCCAATCCCTCTATATAGACGGATCTGGTCTTCCTTCAGTTTTAATTTTCTCTCCTTTCTTTTCTTCCTTGATGCTCCCCTCAGGGGCACATCTCTCCAGATGTGACGGGCTTCACGACCCCGAGGTACCCTAGTGTCTGATCTCCTTTCTAGTTTTCCCCCCTTCTGAGTTTTTGCTTTCTTCTTCCTTTCCTCAAGGGTAGGCGAGGGAGCTCTATGAGAAGCTGTAGCCACTCTGTTTGCTGCCTGCTTCTCATGGACAGCAAAATACCTCCACGTGTTGGCCGTGCGTGGCTACCCTTTAAACGGGTGGTGCACTGTTGGTCCCCGGTGTATCAATTCGGCTGGTATCCTAACCGTCTGGTTAGTCTGCTAGGGATCAAGCGAAAGGGTCATTCTCTGGGGCTTGGCGTTAAGGGTGGTCAACGTTCCTGGAGATGACTGAGCGTATAGGTCCTGGCTAGCACCAAGGCCAAGTACCGAGGCTGAGATTGTTCAGAGCCGGTAACTACCTTCCCTTGTTGGGCTCCGTGGTGGGTGGCTCCGAATTTCTATTGAACATTGCATGGGCTCTTCTTCTGAAATTTCGTATGGTATGGAAAGTTATAAATTGGAGAGTATTAACTTAGACTGTGTGAGCAAAATATGTGCGATTTTTGATCCTGTCTTCGTCTGACAAATCTCGAAGTCTGTCCACTGTTTCTCCATTTACAATTTACAAGGGCATCACTGGTATTGGTAGTGAACCCAAAGCAATTCGAAAATTGAAATCCGGCGAAACCTTCACTTCTACCCAAACAAAATCCTTTGTGTTAGCAAAAACGCTACTAGATATCCCGATATCCGGCATTCCTCACAAAAGCTTAAATACGGTTCGGGGTGTGATTTCTGAAACTGAATTGCTCACTGCTTCTGACTCTGATATTCTTGAAGGATTCGCTTCCCAGGGAGTCATTCATGCTCATCGCATTCATATTAAGAAAGGAACAGAATCTTATCCGACGCAACACATTATTCTAACATTTAACAAAACTGAACTTCCGAAATCTGTCGTAGCTGGTTATTTGCATTGTCGTATTCGCCCTTATGTACCAAACCCGACAAGATGTTACAAATGCCAACGTTTTGGCCATTCGAAGGTTGCCTGCCGAGGCAAGCAGGTATGCTCTAGATGTGCGTCAGAAGGACACTCTTTCACTGACTGCCATGCTGAGCCCAAATGTGCAAACTGTGCACAACCGCATGAATCTAATACAAAACAATGTCCAACATGGCCTCAAGAAAAACAGATACAGAAATTAAGTGACCAAAAATATATCCTATGTTGAAGCACGCAAACTATGTCAACCTACAACTAACCCATCCTTTGCCGTCATTGTCAAAGAAAGCAAATCAATAGAAACAACAGAAAAATTCACACAAACCGATGCATCCATTACTGGTCTTTTCTGTAGTGTGTCTAAAACGACTGTTTCAACTCTTACTGCTGATAACATCTGTAGAGTGACACGACCTCTTAAAAAGAAGAAATCCAACCAAATATCAGATATTGTCCATTCTAATGAAAACGCTGCAACTTCTAGTACCCATTTCAATAATTCTGATAACACGCTTGCCCAGGTAAAACCCAGAATACCATGTTCTTCCCCGCAGTCGGAATCAATGCTGACAGATAATTCATTGTCCGATGACAGCGATACAGATAATTGCATAGATTATGACCCTGAGGAAACTATAGAAGATATCCCACATGACTTTCGTACAAGACAACTATCCATTAGCCAAGCTAATTTGAATCGGAGATCCTTATCTACGTTTAAAATGAAGAAACAGAGGCTTAGGAGGAAAAGCTATCGTATATCTAAGTTTTCGATAAAGCTTTTTTCCAGCAACTTCGACATTTGTAAATTGTTTTTTACTTTTGTTCCACAAACTTTTTACGATGTGATTTTATTCACTTATTGTATATTTTAGTATCCTGTTGTTTTTAATTGGTATCTGAATAATAACATAGTTTTAGAATTTTAACAAGTTTTCTATATCACCGTATGTTTGGCGCAGTATAGCCATATCTGGCTCTTGTGCCATTAAACCCCATAACTATCTTCCTTGATGCTAAGTATGTTTGGCGCAGCATAATCAAAAATGGTTTTTGCGCCAGTAAACTCCACCAAACCAAACCAAACCAAACCTTGATGCTAAGCTGGGGATTCTCCATGAAAAGTTGTTGCCACTCTGTTTGCTTCTTGCTTCTCGTGGATAAAGAAGATCCCGTGGGTGTTGGCCGTGCGTAGACGGGTAGTACTCTGTTCGTCACCTGTGTATCAATTAGAGTGATAAACTAAGTACTTCGGTGGTTAATCTGCTAAGGGTGCTCTTTCTGGGGTCTTGCTGTTACGGGTGGTCAAGTTTTCTGGATATGACTGAGCTTTATTTCCTGTTGGCACTGAGGTAAGTGCTGAGGCTCGAAATTTACAGACCCGGTAATTGCATTTCCTCTTTGACTTCGTGGTTACCGGTGCCGTTGGGGCTCAGATTCTATTCTTAAATTGCATGGGCCTTCTGAAAAATTTGCTGGTTGGAAGGTTTAAAGTTGGATGAGATTTGCAATTAAAAAATATGAACAAGATATCGGAATTAAATCTAATAAAAAGAAAAATTATTAGTTAATGATTTTGATAAACATCTTGGAATTTGAAACTACGCCTTTGTTCAGGAATCCCTCAAATCGACCTTTGCCCACCATGTGACATTTTAGACACATTTTACATCTAATATTTTAAAACTTGCATTTTTGATCATCTATCCATTTTTCGCAACATGCTTTTATCCTTTCATATACAACTATGAGTAATTGCAAATAGATTTTAGAATTTTATCTACGTTTCTTACTATAACCATATATTTTTTCACCGTGATCCTGCTCCATCTACCATACGTTTGGTGGCTCTTGCGCCACAAACTCAAACCATACGTTTGGCGCAATATAGCCAAACATTGCTCTAATGGCAATAACCAACCAACCCTCGAATTGCCAGAGTCCATCAACCTGTTGCCAGAATCAATGTTGCCTTTAATTCTCTTCCCGACGATACCGATATTGCAGAATTCGTGGAACTATTGAAGACATAACTCAGACCTATGATTACAACGACAATCCACCAGCCAAAGAAACCTTTAATTGAAGATAATTTTCTCTATTTAAAAAGAAAATTGTTAAACACGTCGGCAAAACAAGAAAGCTGACATTCAGCTACACATTTAGAAGGAAAGTGCTATACCACAACGTTAATATATGTCACCTTAATTTTATTATTACTTTCTATTCTTGTGCTCTTCTTTTAAACGTGGATATTTTGCATTTTAAGTTCTTTACATTTTAAAATATTTCACTGATACATCACTTATGCGTTATACCATATTGCTTTATATGTTTTTACGTAATTCATTGCATTTGCTTTCATATCGGTTTCAAAATTGAAACTTGTGCCATATGCTTAGGCGTACGTTTGTCAGAGCAGCATCAAAAGTACTTTATGGTCATTGAACCCTTACTCACTGGTTCAGTCGCTCCAAGAATTAGTTTTAAAGTCAGTGAATAACTAAATGATTCTTGCCCCTTTGGCCTTCCTTAAGACCCTTAGAAATAAAGGGGAAACGCAGATTTTAACTTTTGTTTTCATTTGATTTTTGATGCAGCGGCATTTTGCGCTCTGTTTACAATGTTATTAATATTTTTTTTTTGTTTGACAATCTCTTTGGTTTTTTTGGTCTTGCTTTGTTTTATAAATGTATCCAAGAATTAGTTCATACTTACGATCCAAGGATATTTTCGTATGGGGATCACTTTCCGTCCATTGTGTATCACCAAGGGATTAGCGTATGCTGCGTAACCACAAACTGAAAATTAAAGAAAAGGAATTAAATATTCTTTGAGACCATTGATTACTTTTTAAATTGTTACCTAAAAGCGAGTTGAGATGCATTATAAATAATCCAAGCATCTTTTTAAGATGGAAAGCAAAAAATATTTTTTGTGTTACGATTTAAAGTGAGCGATTTTGGAATACTTTTTTTTTTTTAAATTTCTTCCTTATGCTAATGCTTAAATGTAATTTTATAACCTAATTTGTGTATAAGCAAAGACAAAATTGTCCAGAAAATTTCCTAAACTGCAACAAATGAAGTCCAGGCGTTTCGCTCAGCTTCAACATCGAATTTACGAATGCAGGATTCTTAATGAGTTGTCTTATTTGTGGGCTGTCAAATATTCCTGTTGTAATTTTTTCCGTATTCAACTGAGGCATTTTTTCTCCTATATATACAAAGCATGATCCGTTCTTATCAATAGCTTTTACAAACTGCTTCATAAGGCCCAGCTTGATATGAAGTGGAGGAAAGATGATTTTCTCTTTTCCAACAAAGGGGTCGTTAATGATATTCTTTTCCCCAACGTCCAGGTTTTCTGTCTTATGGCCACTTTTTTAAGCAAGGATATTTGGCGTGGTCACTTTGCTGTCCAGGGAGAAAGTTTACCATTTTTAAGTCCACACAAATCGCCCATTGATGTTCATGATACTTTATTTTCTCCATGACCAAAGCTTTGGTGTTATATTCTTTCATTTTCGTTGAGTGAGGGAAAGTTGATTTGTTATTAAGCCATATTTGTTCCCATTATGTAGAAGGGCAAGGAAGGTGAACATCATAATTTCGCAAATTATGAATATTATGTCTGGCGATTTTCAGATTATAGTTGCAGCTCTTTTATGTGCAGCGTTACGAAATTTTCCTGACAGATGGTCATGATTGCGAACTGCATCCCCATTAAGTGGTTTTTCACAAATCCGTCAGTTTAATTTATTGCAGCTTGGAAATTCCTCTCATCCTTTGAAGTAAAAATCATAGGCTTAACTTAGATTTAATGTTAAGCAAGTTTTCTCTTCAACTGACTTATTCAAAAATACTTCCTTTCTGTAAACAATGGGAAGTCTGACCATGAGACCATCAGGTCCTATTACAGCATTTGAAAATTTAACCTGGAATATATTACCTTAACTTGAGCTGAAGATATGTCTGGATTTGCTCACACTTATAGATTTTAGCTTAGATGTATTCTAAGTCCGCATAAATTGCAAAGGGAGCTGAAAGTCGAAAATGATGATTTCCTAATTTAAGCCTTTTTTTTTTTTTTTCGTGGGCATTCTGATTTTCTGGTAAGACCTTGGGGCATTCTGATTTTCTGGATGTTGTGATTTTGCACATTGTTTTCATGCTCTCTTAAATTTTCTTCCTTAAAATTACGAAGTTGTAATCGCAATATAAAACTCTATGTTGATGATTTGTTAAATTAGACACTAAACGATTCATGTCCTTGATTAGAGTATAATGCCGTTCACATTTCAGGGGTCAGAAGTTCCAAGGGGGAGGAGAACCGGGGGGTTCCAGACTTCCGCTGTCTCCAAGAAAAGAAATATCAAGTAGGTGGCGACCTGGGGATCTTTTTCTTTTCCAAATTGAACAGTAAGTGATAAATAAACCTTTTTTAAAATAAAAGAATACTTTTGTACAGCCGAGATAACATATTGTTTAACTGTGCAAATAAGTTTTTTTCTTACTTTTGCAGTCTTCATTCTTTGTGAACGGAGGGCCAACAATTCCCTGTAAAAAAGTACTCAAATTAATGACAGCAAAGTACTTACTCGTTTGAAGGTTTTATTACATATTAAAAAAAATTATTGATTTTATCAAATACTTTTTGAGCAGTATACATTAAAAGAAGAAAATAAATACGAATTTCTCTTTAAATCAGGAATCGTTTCATTCACATCTTTCTAAAATAAGTGCATTGGTGCTCTTCTTTTGTATATATTATCAAAGTCTTATCTTTTGAATAAATTCGCAACTGTACCTTCAGTCTGAACGAGCATGAGAGCAGCTAAGTGTTCACCGATTTCTCTAGTACATGTCTCATTTCGCACAATTTTTTTACATTTTCATTGAATTTTCCAGTTTTTAGTACCGCTCTGTTGAATTTTACCTTTTGATTGGCGCAGTTTAGCCGAAAATTGCTCTTGCGCCATTGAACCTCAGTCAACCAACCGATTTCTCTAGGAACCAAAGTGGGATAACCTCTCTGCCCTACGTCAGTAGACGGTTTCCCCTGTGTCATGCCGCCACCTCTGCTTCAGAGCATGTTGTTATAGTAGTAGTAAACCTTGTCCCTTCTCGCGAGTTGTCCGCTAGCCAAACATTTATTCTTTGTTTGAAAATTCATTTAAAGTTACTTTTATATTTCCTTGGCATTTTGTATTTCATTATCAATTTATCTTGTTCAAGGTAAAATGATTCAATGTACTCACATAGTTTGGCGCAGCATAGCCAACTATGGCTCTTGTGCCAGGAAAACAAAACAAACTCAAACTACTCACATGTTTTAGCAGTCTAAATTGATGTGTCAATCTTTTAAAGGAAATTAAAGAATTGTTTGGTGCAGTATAGCCAGTATATTGGCCGTTGCGCCAGCAAACCCAAACCAATTGTGTGGAAATTCTGTGCGAGTTTCGTGGTAATGTTTGTCTATTTCTCAAGTGTGTTAAAATTGACAGTTTAGGCGTTCCCATAATTTTCGTCCACAAGAATATTAGTGGCTCCATTGAGAAACAGAAAAAGAAAGGAAGAAATTTCAAAATAAATTTATGTTAGCTACTTATTGTAATATTTACCTTACCAATATGTGCATGCGAGATGCCGTAATTTCCAAAACTACTTATAATTCGAGCTAAAAGCTTGTTATGCGCCGATGCTAGCAGGGATAAATAAAGTAGAACATCAATTTTTATAAATTCAGATAGGTGTAAAAATCTTGTGCATTATCTTTGTTGTAATTAGGATGTACATTTTTAAATACATGAAGAATTAAAAATTCATTAAAATGGATGAGAACGCAAATGTAACGATAATAAGATATCAACTCAGAAGCGGAACTGATAGTTGATCTGAAAGTGAAAATTAAAAAAATCATTGTTCTTTAGAACTATTTATTCACAGAGAAATTTAACTGAAAAACGCACAGAAATTTCATAATTTACTAAAAATGCTCCACTGTCTTAAAGTGACAGTTTTGTGTAGTGTTGTCAATAACGTTAGGATATTTCAAGGCTAGGCAAAGTTCTACCATTCATATTTTTTGACCATATCTAAGCTGTAGCATTAAAAAAAAAATCGGTTTTTCTTTTATTTATTACTATATTCCTATGTCAAATATAACATTATAAACACAAGTTGTACAGATAGTTGTTTTTACATATTTATTTAAACTTATTTAAAAAGGTGTCTGCATGATATTTTTTCGATTTGCTTTTTATTAATTTTTTATGGAATTAATTAAATTCAATAAGGTTTTAAAACTTGCCACAAAATGCGTTGTATGATTCCGTGTTTGTGTTCCAAAATCTGTTGCAATTGATTCAGTTACCCCTGAAATTTTATAAAACAGCGCACAATATGATTAATTTTAACTTATGCTTATAAATAACAAAGACGAAACTTACATGGGATGCAGCAAGAAAAGATAGGAGTACTGTAAAAATATACATAACTGGAGTGTTTCCGGAGGCCTTTGAACTGGAAATGAGCATATCTATTCAACGCAAAATGAAACTATTGTGCAATACTTTCCACATGTACATAAAACGCTTATACATTTCTTTTATTCCTCAGTTGCATCATTATTTTATTTTAATAAGCCACGCAAACACAGAATTCATGGAAATAATTACACTCACCCTCCCATTGTTTATTGAGAATTTCGCCTTTTTGTTTAATTTTACGAAATAAAGCCGTTTATTTATTTATAGTTATTAAAGAAAGCTGTTGAAGTAAACAGAAATTCAACGTTTAGTAATATAAAGATTTATTTTCATTTCAAACTTTTATTATCTATCAGTGAAACATTTTGTAGGTAATGCTAACTTCGAACTTAGATTAAAGCATAAGATTCAGTAACATTATTTGAAATCGTATTTAAAACATCAAGAGTTAGCTATCTTTGAAGTTAAATATCATTCCTGTTATTAGAATCCGAAATAATTGATGTCCTATATATAGTAGTACGCTGTGCGTTTATAGAAATTTGGAACAGATAGGATTTTTGTACACATCTTTCATAGCTACCTCTACATACTTGATTCTACTCACCATTTTTCTCATTTTAATGAAATATTATGTTATTGTGGATAAATATTAGGGTTATATATATAATGGTAGTCGTACGTTGAGCAAAACATATTTATTCGCAACATTGAAAAGCTCAATTTACATATAATTTTGCATGATATTTGATTCAGATTAGGTTATTTATTAACTTCCCGTTTCGAAGAAACACGACAGCCATTTTGCAACAGATAGCATAATTTTGAACGGTTGAAGAATATTCCCGAGCTGCCTTCTCCCTCTCCAAATTTCTGCGGCATAGACGTGATATTTTGTGGAAAAGATAATTTATACTTGGTGTTACTTGATATTTGAAAAATAATTTATGCTTAATGTTACATTTTATTATGCACGAAATGTACCAACCATTCCCTAACTATTCAGAAGCAAGCTCCCCCTTTTTTTTTTTTTTTAAATCTATTTTGCCACTTATGTGACCTTTTCCATCTAACCTTACGACGTTGATTATTATTTATTTTATTAATTCGTTTTCATGTTTCTGCTGACACTGATCTCCCGTTACTTTCGAGTGCTCAGTTTCCATTTGTGCTAGTTTCATTCAGTTTCCACTCAGTTGCTACTCGTGACTCCTTTGCTGAAAATTTCAATTCAAGTAGCAAATTACCTTGGCAAGCCAATATTGTTAATGATTGTTATGAATATATTATGATTATTTTTATTACGTGGACACTATGTAAATATCGGTAATGAAATTGCGTAACTGGTTTCTAATTAAAATTTGGCAAACTTGAAGTGAATCGTGAACGTGAAATTTTTATGTTTACTTGCACACTGACTCTTATTTATTTTAAATTGCAGCTTTAATAAGACTTTAATTAGACAAATTTATGCTAATTTTGTTACAAGTTATTTGTATTATGCTGAGTTTTTTATTATTTTAATTAGATTTTCAAATAAAATTTAAGCGTAAAATGGGCTTTTTTACATGACAACTTCCGAAAATATAGCAAAAATAAATATATATATAAATTTATATGAGAATATGAAAATCTAAAAATATTTTCTTTTCTATGACAGTAATTTAGTTGCCGCACAATTTTTTTCTAATTTTAATAAATTTTTGAAAATATTTTTTGGCATATTTTCAAGCAATACTTTTTATTGTTTAAATGAAATGAAATTAATTTTCATTATTTACACTAATATTTAAGCGCGTGTATGCCTTCCTTTGTTGAAAGCTAATCGATGAAGATTATATTGATACTTAAAAGAATCGTTACGGATTTTTAATTTCTAATTTTATACCACAACTTTTTGTAGAATCTTTAATGAAAGCTCACTGAGATATTAAAAATATTAGGAAATACATATGGTAGAATGAATTAATTTGCTTTTTATTTATTTTTCCACTATCCGAGTTTCATTTATACAGTAAATGTGTCTATCTCAATTTCAGTTTAAAAAAACTGCTTAATTGAGGAAACCATGAATATTATAAATAAGAAAAATAAAATAAGAATATAATTTAATTGAAATGTTAAATAATATGTATAAAAACTTATGTTTTATTTTTCCACATCATAAAATATGAACTATTTCAAGTGTTTAAGAAGTACTTTAGTACTTATTACCTCAGTAGTTTTAGTTCCCCTTGGTGTGTATACAGCATGTACAAATGAGGTCATTTTCTCGTATGCAAACCATTCTGGCTTGCATACTTCGTAGACTCCAGCTCGGGTTCTTGCACTGTTTTTGACTTTCATTGCAAGCTTTCTGGAAGTAACCATCAGACATTCTTTCTTTTTTAGTACTTTCAAAGAAAAGTCTATACTTAAGCTACTTTGAATTCTTTCCTAAGCATCGTAAACCTGTTTTCTATCTTCATGGTGTTGGTTTTGCGGATTCCATATGATAGGTTCTCCCTCCTACAGATCTAAAAACTCCGTAATCAATTCAGTATTCAACTCCATAGTCCTTCGGAAACTGCTAAAAATATACGACGTGAGAGCAGAGTACAAAATACAACAAGCCAAAGGGAACGGATGCAATGGCGCCGTCTTTGATCTTTTAGCTATTTACCGCCACAACGCGGAAACCAGAGATGTCTTACAAACCCCCGAGCGACATCGAATCTTGCCGTTCCGACGATACGGAATAACGTGCACCGCGGACGAAATCTGATTTATCTTATCGTGGGCCCGAGGCTTAAGAAAGTTGTCAGGCACAGGCAACCTCCAAAGTGACGAAAATCTAAAGACATGAGAAAGTCTAAATATTGTTAAGATTTGGACGGGTTCGTGGATTGAATGGACTTTAATCAAGACGGAAAAAACAAATTTATTTACTGCTATTATTTACAAATATTTATAGTTGGTAAAGCAAGGACAATCCGGTCTTTAAAAGACTACAGCAGTTCAATTCAACTTACAGAGCTCGAAGGTTTCTTATTAACTCACTCACTTGCTTGTTGATCAAAATCTATCTACTCTCGGTTTGAGAGCTTGCTTTTATACTTTTTCAACAGGAAGTGACGTCATTACATAGGAACTAGTGTAATCTCTAGAAAGTTCACATTTCTGGTTCATGGTAGAGATATATCCACAGCTGAGGATTTTTCCAGAAAATTCCTTTTGTTGCCAAATTTAGCTCCAAACTCTCGGCAAGTCGTTGAATTTACAGATTTCGTAACAATGCCCTCTCCTCAAGGACTGCACGTCCTGGGCAGTACAAATCCTGAGCAGGAAGCAATTTAACATCACACTAAAATCATAACAGAATAATAAAAGTGTGTATTAGAAAAGAGCAATAAAATTAAGGAAAAATAAGCTTTTCAATTGAAACAACAGACATGTCATACCTGATTTTTTACCAGAGAAAACAACCCTAGTCTCAGTTACTCTTTCCTTAGGAGCAATTACGTAATAAGGGTCTAGCCGATCATAATGCTTCTTTAGGTGTGACGGGCTTCACGACCCCGAGGTACCCTAGTGTCTGATCTCCTTTCAAGTTTTTGCCTTCCTTTTGAGTTTCTGCTTTTTTTCCTTCCCTCGAGGGTAGGCGAGGGAGCTCTCCATGAGAAGCAGTTGCCACTCTGTTTGCTTCTAGCTTCTCATGGACAGCAAATTACCCCCACGTGTTGGCCGTGCGTGGCATCCCATTAGACGGGTGGTACATTTCGGTCCCCGGTGTATCAATCGGCTGGTATCCCAGCCACTTGGCTGGTCTGCTCAAGGGGATCAAGCGAAGGGGTCACTCCTTGGACTTGGTGTTAAGGGTGGTCACTGTCCCCGGGGGTGACCCTCAGCGTATAGGTTCCGACTAGCACCAAGGTAAGCGCCGAGGCTGGGAATACCCAGAGCCGGTGGCTGCCTTCCCTTGTTGGGCTCCGTGGTGGGCGGTGCCGTCGGGCCTGAACCATATGCCATATCATATGGGTAAACGAAAATCTGGTCCCTTCAGTGGGCAACAAATTGCATCAAAATATTCAACAGTAACAAACTTTCCAACTTTTTTTTTGATAAAAAGAAACTCTCCATCCAACGAAACCTTTCATACCGTATCACCATTCCTAGTTGAAAAAGCCATTACCGCAACTGTCGGCGATGTCAAATCCACTAAAAAGCTTCGATCTGGCGACCTGCTGGTCGAAGTTCAACCTCGAAAACAATCTGAACAAATAGTTAAACTAAAAACATTTTCCAATATTCCAGTAACTGTCTCTCAACATGCATCTTTGAATTCCTCCAAGGGAGTTGTCACCTGCGGAGAATTACTTAATGTTACAACAGAAGAAATCCTCAAAGAATTGCAAAGCCAAGGGGTGAGCCATGTACGGCGTATTTCAATACGGAGGGATGGCCAGCTCCTAAATACAAAGCACCTAATACTCACATTTGACTCCGCCAAATTACCATAACATATTAAAGCAGGATATATGCGCCTTTCTGTCAGGACATATATACCCAATCCACTCCGCTGTTTCAAGTGCCAACGTTTTGGACATTCGAAAACTTCTTGCCGCGGGACACTCACCTGCGCCCGTTGTGCAGAAGTCGGGCATGAAAGTACTGATTGCACCCGTGCGGAGAAGTGTGTTAACTGTAAGGGGGAACACACTTCTTTTTCTCGAAACTCTTCTGTCTGGAAACAAGAAAAAGAAATAATATCCACAAAAATAAAAGAGCAGATATCTTACCAAGAAGCAAGAAAACTTGTAAAATCACAGACACCTACACCCGGAAATACTTACGTTTCTGTAGCAAAAAAATCATTTTCTGCACCATCCGTCCAAAAAAATCCCGATATCTCTATTTCTCATTCTAAACCACCTGATTCTACTGCAAAAGCATCTCCTCTAATAACCAACTTGCCGATTCCCTCCTCTCCATCTGTTTTTCCGGTCAGTGAAGAAGCTGTGGCCTCGCCTGACTTAACCGATTTTACATTGGTTAAAAGCAAAAAAAAAGTTAAAAAAGGACTCTCCTACTAAAACACATAATACCCTCGCCAAAGCCGAAAAGATCTCAAAATTTTACACGACCTCTCACCGTGAAGTTACTAAACCTATTTTAACAAAAGTTAACATATCTACCCACCAGTCTGCATTGAAACCTCTTGCAACCTCTAAACCCACTTCTGTCGACACTCAACTTCTACCTATGGCTGTTCTCCCTCCATTAGAAAGAACAGTTTTGCAATCTCGGGAATCTGATGCGGATGCCGAGATGAGCTCCTCTTTATCAGAAGAGGATGCCTTGGAATATGATATGTCGGAGGATTTGGAAGACTCACCTGCAGTTAACAGTCCTCCACCCTCTTCCAAACCACAAAAAGGAGACAAATACAAAAACAGGTAGCGTTATTGCTTCTGTTTTGCACATTGTTTGCCTTTTTTTAAAAAATATTTTAAAAACAAACGACCTACGCTGAATTGTTTTATTTAAACTAACTTGTTTAGTTCTTTCATATTTTAAACATTTTCTATATAGATTTCGTCCTTGGAATTTTATTTGGTTTTTGCCCACCATGTGATATTTTAGACATATTTTACATCTGATGTATTTTAAAACTTGCATTTTTTATCTCTTTTCATCGTTCATCTATCCATTTTTGGCATCATGATTTTATCTTTTCATATGCAACTATGAATTTCAAATTTATTTTAGAATTTTATCTACCTCTTTTAATATAGCACCATATATTTTATCACCGTGATCTTGTTTATCCACCATATGTTTGGCGCAGTTTAGCCAAAAATGGCTCTTGCGCCATTAAACCCCAACCAACCAACCAACCAACTTGGGATCCCTTTTTGGATTTCGGCCCCTCAGGGGCTCACCTTCTTCAGGTGGGTACTGGTGTCCCAATCCCGAGGTTCCCAGGGATCTTTCCTCCCTTCCAATTTACCCTCCCCTTTGCCTTCTGCTTTCCGCTGCTTACTTTCATCCCTCGCCTACCCTCGAGGCAGCTCTCCATGAGAAGCTGTTGCCGCTCTGTTTGCTTCCTGCTTCTCATGGATAGCAAAATACCCCCACGTGTTGGCCGTGCGTGGCGACCCTTTAGACGGGTGGTACATTTTGGTCCCCGGTGTATCAATCGGCCGGTATCCCAGCCACTTGGATGGTCTGCTCAAGGGGATCAAGCGAAGGGGTCACTCCTTGGGCTTGGCATTAAGGGTGGTCACTGTCCCCGGGGGTGACCCTGAGCGTATAGATTCCGACTAGCACCAAGGTAAGCGCCGAGGCTGGGAATACCCAGAGCCGGTGGCTGCCTTCCCTTGTTGTGCTTCGTGGTGGGCGGTGCCTGAATCTTGACAAATGTCATATGTGAAGAAGAAAATCTGGTTCCTTCAGTGGGCAACGAATAGATCCAACTTCTTCGAAACGAAATACTTTTCCAACTTATTATATAATTCACCGAATTTCCATTAGTAATGAAACTTTTCATAACGTATCGCCTTTCTTGGTTGAAAAAGGAATAACTAGTAGTGTAGGCGAAGTAAAGTCGACCAAAAAACTTCGGTCTGGTGACCTTCTTGTGCAAGTGGAATCCACGAAGCAAGCCAAACAAATAGCAAAATTAAATTCATTGTCGACTATTCCTGTTACTGTTAACCCCCATGCCACATTGAACTCGTCTAAGGGCGTTATTTCCTGTGGCGAATTGCTGAATGAATCTGTTGAAAAAAATCACTGAAGAACTAAGTAGTGAAGGAGTGACCTATGTGCGCCGCATTACGATTCGGAGGGATGTTCAGCTCCTAAATACAAAGCACCTGATACTAACTTTCGACTCCGCCAAATTACCTGAACATTTTAAAGCAGGATATTTGCGCCTTTTCGTTTAGGACATATATACCCAACCCACTCCGCTGTTTCAAGTGCCAACGTTTCGGACATTCGAAAACTTCTTGCAGGGGGACACTAACCTGCGCCCTTTGTGCAGAAGTCGGGCATGAAAGCACTGATTGCACCCGTACAGAGAAGTGTGTTAACTGCAAGGGGGAACACACTTCGTTTTCTCGGAACTGCTCTGCCTGGAAACAAGAGAGAGAAATAATTTCCACAAAAATAAAAAAGCAGATTTCATACCAGGAAGCAAAGAAACTAATAAAATCTCAGACACCTACGACCGGAAATAGTTACGTTTCTGCGGTGAAAAAATCCTTTTCTGCACCATCCGTCCAAAAAAATCCCGATATCTCTATTTCTAGTTCTAAACCACCTAATTCTATCTATTGCAAGAGCATCTCCTCCAATAACCAACTTGCCAATTTCTTCCTCTCCATCTGTTGCTCCGGTCAGTGAAGAAGCTTTGGCTTCGCCTGACTTCATTGATTTTAAAATCGTTACAAACAAAAAATAAAAGCTGAAGACGGACTCTCTAACTAAAACAAATAATAGCATCGCCAAAGCTGAAAAGATCTCAAAATTTTAATACCTCCTCTTCGCCGTGAAGTTCTTAACACTGTTCCAACAAAGGATGGCATCTGCTCTCATCAGTCTGTATCAACACCTTTTGAAACCAATAAACCGACTTCTGTTGACACTCAACTTTTACCTATGGCTGTTCTCCCTCCATTAGAACCCCTCAGGGGCACATCTTCTTCAGGTGTGACCGGATTCACGACCCCGAGGTACCCTAGTGTCTATTTTTCCTTCCGTTTTTTCACCCCTTGTGTTTTTGCTATTTCCTTCTTTCCGTCGAGGGTAGGCGAGGGAGTTCTCCATGAGAAGCTGTTGCCGCTCTGTTTGCTTCCCGCTTCTCATGGACAGCAATATACCCCCACGTGTTGGCCGTGCGTGGCGACCCATTAGACGGGTGGTACATTTAGGTCCCCGGTGTATCAATCGGCCGGTATCCCAGTCACTTGGCTGGTCTGCTCAAGGGGATCAAGCGAAGGGGTCACTCCTTGGGCTTGGCGTTAAGGGTGGTCACTGTCCCCGGGAGTGACTGAGCGTATAGGTTCCGGCTAGCACCAAGGTAAGCGCCGAGGCTGGGAATATCCAGAGCCGGTGGCTGCCTTCCCTTGTTGGGCTCCATGGTGGGCGGTGCCGTCGGGCCTGAATCCCGACAAATGTCATATGGGAAAAAGAAAATCTGTTCCCTTCAGTGGGCAACAACTTGTATCAAAATCTTTATCAGCATCAAATTTTCCGACCTTTTTTCTAATCAAACGAATTTCTAGCAGTAATGAAACATTTCATTCCGTGTCACCTCTCTTAGTCGAAAAAGCAATTCTGAGTAATATCGGTGAGGTAAAATGCACTAAAAAGCTTCGGTCCGGCGACTTGTTGGTCGAAGTTCACTCTCGAAAACAACGAGAACAAATAGTGAAACTGAAAACTTTTTCCAATATTCATATAACCGTCTCCCCACATGCATCTTTGAATTCCTCCAAGGGCGTTATAACCTGCGGAGAATTGTTGCATGTTACAACAGAAGAAATCCTTAAAGAGCTGCAAGGTCAGGGGGTGAGCCATGTACGGCGTATATCAATACGGAGGGATGGCCAGCTCCTAAATACAAAGCACCTAATACTAACTTTTGACTCCGCCAAATTACCAGAACATATTAAAGCAGGATATATGCG
>BGPR01001643.1:180814-231224 GCA_013235015.1 Araneus ventricosus | reverse complement strand
AAAAAGGATGCACTCAACAAATGTCAAAAAGGATGCACTCAACAAATATCAAAAAGGATGCACTCAACAAATATCAAAAAGGATGCACTCAAAAAATATCAAAAAGGATGAATTCAATAAATATCAAAAGACTTCAGGGATTGAAGAAGAATCCTAAGATGTTGTTTATCAGAAACAGCGTTTTGAAAAAAGGCTTTTAAAGATGGATACAATTGAAGATCAAAATTAAGTTTTGCACAGAGGATTGACCTATGATTTGAGTATTTGGAACAGAACAAAATAATGTGTTCAATGTTATTGTCACGATTACAAATTTGACAACGAGGGTTATTGTGTAGACCAAATCTATGCAATAGCGCCGGAGTAATAATCATCCGGGTTAAAAGTCGTGCAATAATGATATCCTCTCCTATTTTTGAGCCAAGGGGTTAACATTGTGGGAATATCGCCAATAGATTCTTGATATTTGCTATTTTCAAAGGAATGATTCGTTTTTTGAAGAGAAATTGTTTGAAAATGAGAAATTATATCTTCAGAAGCAATCCACTCTATAAATGGGTGGGACTCCGTGACCGTTTTTGCGAGTAAATCCGCCTTTTCATTCCAATGGATCAAAGAATGCCCTGGGGTCCACACCAAACATATTTTTTGATTAAAATTTTTCCTAACAAAAATTTTTCCAGCTAATCTGTGAATGACCTTCGGAGATTTGATTGTAAGGCATTTTAAAGCTTGAAGAACTGAATAGCTGTCTGTCAACGATAATAAGTTTTTATCTGTGACTGAAAGTTCATCAAGGGCTTGACAAATTGCCAAGGCTTCCGCCGTAAAGATGGAATTGATGGGGTGGATTCTATATACAAAAGATTGCAGGGTAGAGATACCCGCGATAGAAGTGAAAGAATGTGATTTGGATGCGTCTGTAGCAATGATATGATAGTCATAAAATTCTTTCGATACAGCTTCTTCAAAGAGGTCCTCGATCAGGAAAACAGGATGAGCTTTATTTTGGAAACTAAAATCTGAAAGGTGAATTTCACAAACAATATTTCGAGAGAATAGGGTATCAGGAAAGGCAATAATATGATCTGTAGAAGTGTCCAGATATGCAAACAAATTAGCCATCAATACTTCATCTTTTTTAATTAATTTGATGCTTGGTCTACAATTTTGATCATAAATGGGAGATTGAGTTCCGTTGGCAAGTTGCCTGATAAAGAATTGCGCCGCTAACCTCTTAATTTTTCTGACAGCACTTCCTGACCCGCTATTTTCATTAGCACAATATTTGGGGTCCATTTAGGCAGCCCGAGAGCTACTCTGAGAGCCATAGTTTGTATTGAATTGCATGCTTTATACTGAGTTTCAGAAAATTTGTTTGTAAGTGAGCAACTGTAATAAAAAAGACTACAAATACTATTGTTTACTATGTTTATAAGATCCTTTGTTCTGGGGCCATAATTTTTGTAAGCAATAGATTTTACAGCTTTAATTTTCCTGAGGGCTTTAGATTGAATATTTTTTAATATAACTCCATTTTGGTTAATTTTGGAAAAATTGATACCTAGATATTTGATAGTTTGTGTCCAAGGGAGAGGAAAACCTGCAGATGTAATTCGGGGAAAAGACTGCAATTTCTTTTTTGATAGGTCAGCTATAAAGCTTTCTTCAGGACTGATATCGAGTTTCCAGTAAGTACACCATTTATAAACATTTTCCATCGTATTCTGCAGCTTCTTTGAAATATAATCTAGAGACGTATGAGCACAAAAGATGAAAATGTCGTCAGCAAAAATTGAATATTCCACACCTACATCAAGCGTTTCAAAAAAGTCCGACAGAAAACATATGAAAAGAATTGGCAAAACCACACTGCCTTGAGGTAAACCTTTCTGAACATTTTTAGTCTTAGAAAGAGAATTTCTCCAACGAACTTGAATAGTTCGATTTTGCAGAAAGCTGTGCAGGACCTTAATAATGTTTCCTTTAATACCAAGCCGAAGGCACTTTAAAATAAGACCATCTATGTAGACAGAATCGTATGCACTTTTAATATCTAGACTAATTCCAAGTAAGTATTTCTTATGAGCATGGGCTTCAGTAATGGCTATGTGTATTTTGTATATTGCAAGTTGATTGTCTCTGAGGGGGAGGAAGCCATTCACAGAAGGAGGGATTTTTTTCCCGATCAATAAATGATGGGTTATACGCTGAATCAAGATTCTTTCAAAAAATTTAGAAAAAACAGAGGCGAGGGCAATTGGTCTGTACGAATTAATTTTTGATTTGTCTTTATTCAGTTTTGGAACTGGAACGATAATCGAATGCTTCCATTCCTCTGGGATATAAGAGGTAGAAAAAACTTCCTGAAAAAATGATGTAATGCTAGTTAAATCTTTAATACTGAGTTTTTTAAACCAATTCGTGGAAACACCATCCACACCTGGAGTTGAATTTCGTGTTTTTTGAATAGCTTTCCTTACTTCCTGAAGGTGGATAGGAATATTAAGGTAATAATTACAGTCTCCACAATAGTCTAAAGGAATTGGCTCATGCTTCATGATACTGTCGGAAAAAAAATTGACAAAAAGATTGCTTTGCTGAATTGAGTTTGAAATATAATGATTGTTATGTAGTATAAGGTTGGAAGAGTTTATTTCTTGGTTTGAATGACTGTAAACCTTATTAAGCATGGAATAAAACATACGTGGATTTCTGGTTATGTTACAAATTTTATCCCAATAATTTCGACTAGACTTTTTGATATGAAAACGTAGTTTTGCTGCATAATTTTTATGTTTTATCCAGTATGATTCTGAAATGAAACGAAGGGCTCTTTTGCGAAAAAGGATTTTAAGTTTGTGAAAATTATGACAAGATAAATTCTACCAGGGTGGGTAATTATTAGCCGGCAAAGTGATTATTTTTGTGTTATCCCTGATCACTTCCGAGATTTTGCATGTCAGTACATTAAGATTAGTTTCTGTAGTTAAAACATTTGCAGATTGACTCATAGTCCGATTCCAATCCATTGTTTTCATTTTCTTAGAAATGTGTTCCAGTTTCGACCATGCGATAATAACTGGACAGAGATCGCTTTCAAAATTTGAATCTGAAACATAGCAATCAACACCATGGGAAATGGATGCAGAGCAAATTGAGAGATCGAGAAGCGAAGCTGATCCAGTATGAGTAGCATAGGTAGTATTTGAAGTGTTGAGGAGAACAAAACTGGAATTTTGCAACCATTCAGCGAAATCATTACTTGACGGAGAAGATTTGTCTGATCCCCATAGAGGGTGATGAAGATTAAAATCACCAAAAATGAAGACAGGAACTGAAAAGGAATCAAAAAATTGTTTTGCGCTTTCTATATTGAAACCTTGAGCAGTATATAAGTTAATAATGATAAAATTTAAGCCTTTATAAAAAAGCTCAACTGCAAGAATCTCCTGATTGGCATGACGTGAGAAGTTAGTTGGAATGATTCTCCCGGATGCGGTTTTTGGAATTCCAGTAATCAACCCCCCTCCAGGCCGATCTTGCCTGTCCAAATAAAATAAAGTTTTAGATGAACAAAAGAAGTGATCTTCATGCTTGAAGAAAGTTTCCTGAAAAATCCAGAATTCTGAAAAAGAAAAAGGAGGAACTTTGAGCCTGATTTTTTTATTCTTAAGACCTCTACAATTCCACTGAACAAAAGTCATTTCAGAAAAAACAAAAACCTTAAACTACAACAACAAAAACAAACCCAAACAAAGGGGAAGGAAAGAACTTGAACACACACGAAAAACAAGAAAAGAAAAAAACCCCAAATGTCTTAACCAAGAGCATCCGCATCCAATTGCATTGGGACACCTGATGCTTTGCGAAGTTTATCGACCGCTTTTTTCTTTCTAGATGGCGAGATAGTTTCACCACCCAGCTTATTAATAGCAGAGAAGTTTTGCAAAAGAGATTCCACTAATCTTTCAAACAATTCAACAAGCTGATTAGCTTGATGTTCCATCTTTGCATTAATTGTCTGGATGACCGACTATCTTTTCGTTCATTTTAAGAAGCATAGCCTCCATTTTTCCGTTAATTTGTCCTTCAATATCATTGATAGGTGCATGTGCTTTAACAGCTGAAGCGTAATTAACTTTCGCAGATTGATTGTAGATGCGTCTGGCCTCAGCAGTTGTGAGATGATTTCTACATTTTAGTTCCATTATGTTCTGTTCCTTAATATAAAGAGGGCAGCCCTTCGATGTGGCCAAATGGTCCCCTTGACAATTTACGCATTTTTGTGGAACTTGACAAATTCCCGAATGAATTGCACCACATGAATGACAAACTGGTGTCTTTTCGCAAACCCTTGAGGGATGCATGAAACTGTAGCATTTTGTACACTGACATGGCCTGTCAATAAAAGATTGGATTCTTTGATTTGTGAACAATATCTTCATATACCCAGACAAGCGAGTTCCAAGCATGGTAACCAGAACAGGTGATGATTCCTGGGTATTGTTTTGTTTTACAAAACGCCTTATTTCAACAATCTCAATTTCATTGTTTTTGGATAACTCTGCCGCAACCTCAGGCAACGATACTGTAGTGGGAATATCATATAAAAGAAAACGGGAAGTAATGTTTTCCCATATTACATTTGTAGAAACTGGAGTGCTATGCTATTGTGACGATTAATCTTATCTTTAATGAAGGATTGAAGAGTGAAAGGGTTCAATTGTGGAAATCTAGAGTTTGGATCCGCATTGGATATCAAAACATTAATATCTTCATATTCACTTTGTCCAAGACGTAAGACAAGTTCCTTAGTGGATTTACCACTCTTGAAAAATTTTTCAGAAGTTGAGGTCTGCATAATGGCGTAAAGGCTTTGCAAGTGGTTGCGTTGCAAGCGTTGTGTGGCTCAGCTTTGAACAAGAGAAACAAAATAATAGAAAAAAGAAAAGGACAGGTCTCACCTGACTTCCATGAACAATGAAAGAAACAGTCGAAAACACAAAAATAAAGAAACGAAGCAATTAACTTTCTTCCTTCAAAAACTGATAGTAGCTCTGTGGTAGTAGTATCCTAGCGAATACCCGCGCACCTTCGAGCGACCTACTCTCCTACACTTGAGTTTGTATAAGACTTAACATGATATATACATATGGTTAACAAGTCACTTTTCTATACAGTAGACCTCTTCTTAACCTGACTTCATTTAACCAGATCTCTGCTTTTAACTGGCTGATTTTTTTTTAATCTTTAAAACGTAGACAATAGCTAAAAAAAAAAAAAAAAAAAATTGTTTCGCTATTTAGTATCGTTATCAGAAATTCAAACATGAGGTGGTCCTGGAATATCAATATGACAGGGGTGCAGAAAATGTTTTTACTCCCAACATTTCCCCCAATCCATATGAAAATTTCCCCAAAATTTTACAATATGTTACAGGCTTACATAAATTCTGTATTACCATAGGTATAGAAAATTTTGCAATATACAAGTTGCATCTTTAAAAACCTATAGACTGAACTTGCAGCATGCCTAGGTATTTAAAAGGTAAATTAAGTTAATGCATGTAAGTTTTAATCTAATTCTTATGCCCAATATTTATTAATAAATGCACAGTTTTAACACAAATACAATGTTTTTGATTACCTTTTCTGATAAATTGTCAATTATTGAGAAACTGCAATCTTCCACTGTCTTTGTGGATGTTGTCAATCACTTTTGATGTTTTGTAGATCTTGAGTCTGTTTCTTATTGCTCCATATTTGTGTTACTAACCTGCTAACTCATACAAGTTTGAGTTTCGCTTCAAACTCCTTTATTTATGGAGTGGTTAGACAAGAACTGGTCCTGATGTAGGATAATTCTTGCTCCGAAAGTTTGGTTCGATTTTTTTGTAAAATTTCACTAATTTTTTCATTTAGGCATAAAATTGCCTGATTTATTGATGATAGTTGATTATTAATATTTGTATCATTATCAATTTGAATAAAGTCATTATTTTGAGAAGTACTAGGTCAACAATAGGCCTATGTTCCAATTCAACTTTTATCAATTTATTACATGGTTCATCTGGTTGATTATGCCCTTTGTTCAAAGGCCTTTTAGAATTAGGATCAGTATTTTTTGTAACAAATAATACTGATAGAAGACTCGATTTTTTCTCTAGGCTGTTGCACACTGCTACGATCCATGTTTAGAAAATAGCGATTGGTCACGCAAACAAAAAGCGAACGGCTATCGGTAGAAAAGTTGAAAATATCGCTTTAAGAATGGGAAAGGGGAAGAAAACAAATATATTGCTACACAATATACATATTATTCTGAGATCGATTTTGTGAAAGTTGCCATATGTATCTTTTTATTGTCAGGAAAATTTTTCTATCGAGGGAACTTTTGCAATTCATTGTTAAAATTGAAATCACTTGTATATTTTTCAGTAAAATTTCCCCAGATCCTAGATCGCCGGATCAGACATATTCTGCACCCCTGCAATATGACAGTTGGGGGAAGGGGAGTGGAATGCAGCTCAGTAACAGACAGGCACTTTTTGACCATGACAGTAGAAGGGCACAGGTGCCCCCCACTAAACGCTTGTGGTGATTGGTCAGATGATCCCAATACAATTGCAAGGGGTGGAAAGAAATGTGATTGAACGACACAATCATTTAAATCATTGTTTGTTATCGGTTGTACCAGACGTCTTAAGAGTTGAAAATTTGTTCAAAATGGTGAATTGTGAGAAAAGAAAGCTTGTAGAGGTGCTCATGGAGTTGCGATTAGATGCCTTAAAAAGGATTGATAAGGACAAAAGTTTGAAATCTATTGCTTTATCTTTTGGTGTAGGCGGAAGCACTGTAAGTGACTGGAAGAAAAAGAGGAAAGAGCTTGAGTCATTTTGCAGTAAATTAGTAATAAAAGGGGCGCTTGAATCCCGTTCCACTCTAA
This sequence comes from Araneus ventricosus, assembly GCA_013235015.1. Lineage (NCBI taxonomy): Eukaryota > Metazoa > Arthropoda > Arachnida > Araneae > Araneidae > Araneus > Araneus ventricosus. The sequence goes on along the minus strand of BGPR01001643.1, from coordinate 224,276 downwards.
AGAAACCAAAGCTGGAAAAATTGGATGACAAGCTGCTTCTATGGTTTAACTAAGAACGAGCTAATGGAAAACCAGTTATTAAAGAAAAGGCTGTTCTTCTTTATAAGAGGAAACGAAGATTTTCAAGCAAGTGAAGGCTGTCTGAACAGATGGAAAAAAAGGAATGGAATCCCGTGCTCAGTATTTGTGGGGAAAAATTGTCTTTGGACCCTGAGGAAACAACCAAGTTAAAAAAAGTTTTGAAGATCCGGTAAAGGCAAAAGCTTTATCCAAACAGCAAATATACAACATAGATGAAACTGGCTTATATTATAGAATACTTCCAACAAAAACTTTAACTTCTAGAAAAGAAGTAAAGAAAGAGGGACTGTCTCTTATTATGATGTGTATTTATTTATATGACAAATCCATCCGAACAACCAGCTTACCCTCGGTCCCATTTAAGCCGGTTAAGAGGGAGTCTACTGCATTTATTAATTTATTTTCTTTTATAAACTCTTCAATTTTTGGACATATCCATTCTCATTTAAAATCTGAAATGAAATTAGATATGGAAGGAAAATCTAGCTAATGCATTTTATATGTTTAGTAGATAATAATTTTAGGGCATAAATTGTGATCTATTAGTTTATACAATTACTTATTTTGTCCATTTTCCTATTAATAAGGCATATATTTGCAGTTTATGTATAATATTGATGTAAAACTTTACAATTTTTTTACATTTTAAAACTGCGTAGGGCAATGCTGGGTTTTGTGTGTATGAGGGGGTATGTGCTTTGACATATTTATAAACTGATTATAAAAGAATTGCAAATTCTTAGACATGAAAACATGCTATGACATCTTGTTTTGTAGTAACAAAGGAGTGATTATTATTTCATACACAATGTATTAAAATGCCTTTCAGGAACATACCTTCCTTGTATTCAGCTTCTATTTTTTTCTTCCTTTCAGACTGAAAATGAGTGGCTTTGGATGAAGTGTAAAAAAATGTGAAAAGGCACGCTAGGAAGCAGTAGCTGCTATATGTATGGATTAATCCAACAAAAATTCCTAAAAGAAAATGGGAGGAGCAAGTGAAAAGTTAGAATATTTCATTTTGAAAACACGTGATATTTCACTGTAAACTCTAATTTAAGACTATTAATTAGTAACAAAATCTCTTTTTATAGATTCTGCAGTAAAATGTTACAAAACAAATGTTACAGCAATAAATGTCAGCTTTTAATTTTATTATAATAAGGTAAGTCTAATATTTGCATATAGTTCATCAACTGAAATAATAAGCATCATTAGATAGTAGCTTTCATTCCTACTGTACCAACATATCTGAATGAACTCCTAGCCTCGATGGTAGTTTTCAATTACTCTATTAAGAAAATATGATCACACAAATGCTTCTAGTATTAATTAATATTTTTAACTTTGATATAAAAATTCAAATGGTTCAAAAACCTGGCTGTTGATTTCTGGTTAATGAGGGAAAATGTTTTTGGAAGTTAACAAAATTTAGCAATTTTAATGTTTGCTTCTATTACTTCTGTATAAACAAAGATTTTACATGAAAACTTTGCAGGAAAAAAAGACTTAACATTTAATACAATTAAAACTTAATGAATTCAAAATTTAACCACAAACTTCATAATATCATAATTTTGAAACTTGTATTTTATAACTTTCAGCAGCAATGGCAAACTTTACAATCATTCAGTATAACAAAATTAGACACCATTTGCTGAAAGCAGAAACTTGTGTAATCACTTAAAATACATCTACATGTAGCAATTTGGGTAGAATACAAAAATTAAAGATTTTATGCACATTGGGTATTTTAATTTTAATCCTGAAATAAACTGTATCAAATAAATTGCTTTCTTCATAGTTATTCTATACTTAAAATTAATTATTCAGAAAATAAATCAAAGTTTGTAGTATGATGATAATGTATTGACCTAATTCATGTCTGTCTTTATATCACTTTTGAAAATTTATTTAATTATAAATAATGTGCACACAAAAATCCATATTTAATGTCTACCAATAAACTAAATCAGTAAAATAAAACAATAAAGACTCAAAATTATCTAAAAATATTTTTAAATATTTATTAAAAAAAAATGCACAGTTTTTTAGAAAAAAAAATTGCGCAGAAATAAATATATTTAATATCACCCCAATAAATCCAGTAAATAAAACAATCAAAAGACTTAAAAATTATACGTAAAAATATTTTAAAAATTATACTTAGACATATTTTTAGATATTTATTTAAAAAATGCACAGTTCTTTTAAAAAAAAAAAATTGCAGAAATAAATATTTGATATCACTGAAAAGCTAGTTTCTTTTTTTAATTTTAAAGTATTGTAAGAATGGTTTTTGTGCAATAATATGCTTTGTAGTTACTGAGGAAAAACATTAAAATTTTGATTAATTTTCAATTAAAAAACTAAAATTTGGAAAGCCCTTTCTTAGTAAGCATACTATCAGAGTAACCCTCTCAATCTGCCCTGGTAGTGTTTGAATGATTTTCATTAGCCCGTGCCCAGTGGCAGAATACTTTTCAATAGTCTATAGCGGAGGTTGGGTCTCTTAAAATAGTCTGCAGAATGATGGCCTGACTATAAATATTTTGATTTTTTTTAAATACATCAACCTACAACTATTAAAATACAACAAACATAATTTAAAACCATATAACATCTTTATTATTTAGATAATATAATTGTATAAATTAATAAACAAAAGCATATGAAGATCAATCTTTTCTTTGGGCAGATAATTAAATAATGAAGTATCAAGTTGTTCAGAAGTAATAATATAACATACTATACAAATACCTATGCAGAAAAGGTATATTTGGGTACTTTCCGTTTTAAACCACAGCGCTTGTACTTTCTGTTTTGGTGAATTTTCAAAACAATACATCACTAGCTCATATAAATGAAATATTCTTCAATAATTTGGATGTTATTTAAGATTTATGCCTCCTGTTTTATTGTAAAAAAAGTATCCAAAAAAATGTTGTTTTTTTAATTTAAAATGCACTAAATAATTGCTTTTTTACGAAGCAAAACTTTGAAGCTTTAGCACATTTCCGAGTAGCATTTATGTTTGCTGTAAACTGATAAGAATTGGTTCTCAGTTATCACATATATAAAGATTTCATATGATATCTTGTTTATTATTTAAAACAAGGAGAAGTAGGCTGACTTCCTCTAAAATTCTTGATCTGACCTTTGATTTTAGCTTAGATTTTGTTGATATGTAGATACATTTTGGAAGTGTGTATAATAATTGAATTCCATATTTCAACTAATGCTTAAAATTGGGGCAATCTTGGCTTAACTTGTCTCGTTCTTATGAATTTCAGAATTTGTTCTTTAAAAAATGAATTGATTTATCACCGTAGAATATCAAATTTGGTTTATTTTCGGTACAAGTAATATAATGCTGCTTGAAGTTTTTTTTAAGTAATCATGTAGAATGCCAATCAAACAACGAATTTTATCTATACTCATGCCATTTCAAGTAAAAACCCACATGTTATTTCCAGAAACAGTTCAAGTCCAAAGCGTGCTCAGGAAAGACATAGTAAAGCATTGGCCGTGAACAAATACTGATCACAGGCAGTTAGGCGTGCTTCGAGGTCAATCGCAGTCCACTAGGTCAGCTAGGGAAGCCCCATTCAGCATAGGGAAAAGAGAGGTGGGGAGGCAAAGTTAGGAGGTTGCATATTTATTAGCAATGATGAGTTTTATAATAATGCTATAAGTTCTTTTTTTAGAAAGTGTGATTAATAATTTGATATTTTCATGTAGTTTATTTTTTGCTATGAGCACATGTAAACTTTATAACAAATTGACAGACAGACTTGTCCAAAATCCTGCATTTGTCTACGCTTGGCTGATAGTGATGTTTCCCACTGGGAGCCCAGTACAAATATTTTCCCTAACGGGATGCAAAATTTTTTCCAGATGGGGATACAGCTTCCGACCGAACTACCACCTGATTGCCCCTCTGGCACCACCCCGCAACCATACCTTGATAAATGAGGCTAGGGTGGTCTACAAATTTAGATTATTTTCACTTATCCCTCGAGCTGCCATAGCGGCTGGTCATACATAGTGCATTGATGATAGAAAGTGTTGTATCCTACTTCCTTCCCCTTTTTGAAGAGGGTCAATAAAAGGTGCGGAGCAATCTTATCTTTTTAACAATGGTTCCTTTCCCTCCCACTGCCACTCTTGATTGATGTTTCCAGTAAGTGTGCAAGGGCAGATGCTCAATTTACTTTTAAGCTCTTGGCTTGCCAACTGCTAAAATGCCTGGAGAAGAAATTAATAAGACATTGTTTGATGATACTGATGAATCCGATTTAGATTTAAGCGATGAATATGGTGAATTCGACACTTCAAATTTTTTCGAGCTGCAAATTTGTCTACTTTCTTAGAAAGTGATTTTGATAGTGAAGAAGATATTGAAGTTTGCCAAAATGGTAACTCAGAAAAGACTATTGGGTGTGAATCAAATTTGATAGAAAATCAAAATTTTTCCATTCCGAAATTTAACCATATTACCAGTGTACTTGATGATCTTCAGAGTGGAAGTTTTATTTTTAAATGCATATTAATATAAAACAAAATATCGGAAAGTATGTAAAAAATAAAATGCCCTGATTTTTTTAAAAAACTGAATTTGTAACAATGTAAAGTATTTTTCAAAGCTCAATCTTTTCCCTACTAGTGCTTGAACCAGTCTTAATTATGAATACAATAACTTAAATATTCATACTTAAAAAAAAATCTTATAGAGCATTTAAAAATTGGCAGATATTATATCTTTAGTATACTGCTTAAGTCAGAAAACCTAATTTTAAAAAAAATGCAATAAAAAGTTCCAATTGATTAGAAAACCCAGTGTTTCATTGTTACATTTATTAATACTCAACATTTTTCTTTTCTTCGTAGCATTCACATTTTGTGTTTAACAAAGATTGTGTGCTTTCAAAAGGCATTTGGAAGGAAAAGGAAAGGTTTTAACTTGCTCGCTTTTAGTATACCAACAATATTTATAAAGAGTAAATGTCACCTCGTAAGAGAATATCTTGCCCAAGTAAATATTCTCTGTCCTATGTCGCCTCTTGTTCTGTTTTGTCATTTTAAATTTCGAAATTTTAGCAAATTTTGGTTTATTTACTCTGGAAATAACTATTTTTTATGCACCTACGTACATCTTAATAAATTTTCAACTTTGGAACTTTTTTCCTTTTTAGATACTAATAAATAAATCTAAGCAATTGCTCTGGAAATAAATTTCTTTATATTCAAATAAATTAAAATTCTCTTAAGTTTTAATAAATATAAAATATTAAGTGTTTACAGTGAGTTATCTAGATGAGTACTCTTGAAATAGAAAAATGAGAACTCTTTAAATGATTAAATTTTTATGATGCAGCAATGATTTTTTAAATGGTATCTGCATGCTCATTAAAATTTAAAATAATGTTCTTGCATCAAATTTACCTTGAGTGTAATAATCATATACAATATTAAAAAACGAAACTTATAGAAAATCTTTTAGTAAAATTGTAAAGTGTTGTCACAATTTGTAAACGACCCATTTATAGTCAACAAAGGTTTGGACGTTAGAAACATGAACATACAAGAACCACCCATGACGCAAATAAACACTTGCTTACAAGAAGGGGAAGGGAAATATTTATCTTTATCATCGTTGCTCTTGGACGTTCTGGGTTTTAACCACTTAACAGTTTTGCTGGAACACCATCCGGGCACTGCAAAAGGGTACTTCCCTGGGGATTTGCCTGATCACCGCTTGGGAAGGTAATTTTTCTGCACCAATCCAATGATTTTCTGAGTTTTTCACTTTCTTTAATTTGTAATGTTTCTAGTAAATGGCTCTAGTAGTCTAATTAATGTTGAATGATAAAACAAGTGTAAACCAGTTTTTACGTCAGGTTAGGTTAGGTAAACTATATTTAGGTCCTTTTCACCCTGCAGTTAAAAATTATCAAAAATTAATAAAATCAATTTGAATACAAATCTGCTTACAAAAAATGTGCTTATTTTTGGACACAATATGGCAGAAAAAAGAAGCTGTTAAGTGGTTAAAAGAACTAGATTTCAAAGCACTGTGGGTTTCAGAGGGTTAAAGATGGTTTTAAAAGTTTGGCTAGTTTTGAGGGGAGACAGAAAATCACATAGGAGAGCAATGATAATGTCAGGAGGCTAATTATCCTATTACAGGCGAGTTCTTAGTCTCGGCCCATTATTCTGTCTTCCTCGAATTAGGGTTCCAAAAAAAGAAAAACTATGTCATTGATCAAAGCATCCTTTGGGCAAATCTACTGCTTTGAGTAAGGAGAAATAAATGAGTTCCTAGAGTAGGAGTCACAAATTCACCCCTCATGATTTTTAAGACTACTAATATTAATCAGATATAGGTCCAATAACAATCCACAAAGAATGAAATGCTTTGCTGCGGATTAAATTATAATATTTTAAAATTTATAAACTAAAATTAAGTCTCCTACAGACATCTCAATACAATGCAAAAATTATGCAGAATCCATAAAAGTTTGAAGTTTTTTTTAGACTTTCAGCTGAATTGAAATGACAAGACATTCTAAAAATAAAAAGTGTAATCTAATTAGATAGCAAAGAAAGCAGAACATTTAAAAAGGTAAATATCTTTAAAATGAATAATTAATACTTTATACAATTAACACCAGTTGCTTTCAATTTTGAACATGCTGCAATATAATAAAATCAACCGCATCTACTTGTAGCTATAAATTAAAATGAGTTATTTCTATAATCAACGTAACACATCTTTCAATACATTTAGTTCATTAGTGAATGCAGTCATGCAATAAAGAATCAACCACCATTTTATGAATTTCAGTTATTCCTTGAAAATTGCACTTAAATGCATGTAGTTTACTGTACAAAATTAAATCTACTGCATTCTGTTACACAAGACTACTAATAATGCAATAATGAATCTTGAAAAATGTAGCGTCATAAATTTTCCTATAATCTTCGGCGAAAACACCGTCATTGTAAAATGTGCATTAAGGAGTGGGTTTCTAATGACACAACTGTATCCAAATATAGCATTTGATTAATAAAGACAAAAATAATTATACTAATATGATTGAAAAAAGAAGCAAGGTATTCAATTTACAGTAAAAGTCATCTGAGAAAAAACAAGCTTAATATTACAAGATTGGCATCAGCTGGAAATTAATTTCTCCGAGTGATCATTTAAATTCATAAGGAACTTTAAATGGATATTTTGAGAATAGAACTCATACATGCTCGCCTTTCTTTACCAATAACAAAAACATATCTTTTATTAACCTGAAATGGATATGAAACACAAAAACTACAGTGTCCTTCAAAATTTGATTTTTCTGAAAGATTGTTTTCTTTGTATCAATACTGCTCACTTTCTTTAAACACAAATATAACAAAAATGAATAAATGCCTGAATAAAATATAGGGAAGGGAATGAAGACATTGTATTGCCAAACATGTACAAGCATGCAATTATTTATCTGTAAAATACTAAGAGAAACACATGCTCAAAATCTTCCAAGAAGGATTTTACATTTAAAAAAAAATCAGTTTGAAATAAATTATATTAAGAGTATGTTTTGCAGGAGATCAACCATCCTTAGTAAAAGAAATGAATTGCAAAAACATACAACTTAACCCAAAAGCATGGGGCATTTTGACCCAAGCATTTCACTTTTGTTAAAAAAAATTCTAGCAACTTCTCAAAACCTGTAGTTGTTACTTCCTATACCTAGAAGTAGGGGATTCGAGCAGCATGTACAGGAAAAACGGGGGAGAGGTCAAATTACCCAATGAGGTGCTAGTGTTTCATTTTACGTTATGGTATGACAGATTGCAAACACAAGCAGCAAAGGCTGAGATATCATCTTGCGAATGATTCTATGGATAGTAAAAAAAAAAGATAGTTCAAATTCGTAATATCACATTTGTATCTGAAATACAACTTATTTGAATAAAAAAAAAAAAAAAATGTTAGAAAAGCCAATAAAATAAGGAGTATGACCATAAGCATTTATTAATGTTCCAAAAACAGGTGGGTATGCTGAAGGGTTGAAACATATGAAAGCAAACAGGAGCAATTTTAAATTTGTAAAATATTTCAAATATTGTTTATATGTTTAATTAAATTTTTTATATGTACAATTGTTTAAAAAAAGCATACCACTTAATACGCCAGTCCAGTTAAGACTTCTACGCTTTAATCCCCAACCAGCTACCAATAATGATACTACTACTGAAAATATGCATCTTCCTATGTAAAATTCACAAGTACCTAAAGAGAAAAATAGGTTTTTAAAAATATATATTAAATAGAAGACACTTAATTTATTTTCAATAGTTCTAGATTTTGTATTTACTTTTTCAGTTATTCAATTCATATATGTATATTCTTTAAAATATCAGCTTTTTGTAAAAAGTTCCTCTCTATAAAGGTGTGTATACACTTGCAAGCCAAATGGTTGGTACACAAGCAACTGATTTGTAGGTGAGGACGAGGGCTTTGGCTTGTGTCGGGCCAAATCTTGTGGGTTTTTTTGGCAAATACAAAGGAATTTGCAGTTTATGTTGGGTGTGTTCAAGTGTAGTTTGTTGTTATCTGCAAAGTCAAATCTGCAAACCAAGTGACATTTCATTGGTGATAGAGAAGTGATGATTGATAGTTCATTCCTTTCCAACGGTTCATTGCGAAAATAATTTCAATGAACAGCTCACAAGTGTATGCACCTTAAGGATTGAAGCAGGGCGAGCATTCGTTAATAATCCAAGAATGCATAAATGCACAATTATGAAAGATAATTTTCTAATGAAACAAGTTCTTTCTTATATCTCAATCATCCTTGTGACATGATTAACTAAATCAGTAGCCAAGCATGGAAAAACCTGCTTCTTCAAAGGCATGGATATTTTAAGCTCATTGAACAGCATAACAGCAATTTCCTTAAGAAAAAAAGTTGTCATTTAATACTTTTTTGTTTAATATTTTTTTTCATTTCACTGGATTTTCTCAACCCTTAAGTATTACAATCTTGTTTATAACAAAACATGGGTGTGAGTGACATTTTATTGAGAGCACATTCATATGTTAAATTTGCTGGCAATATTTTAATCTAAGCATGTTCAAAGAAATTTAAAATACTCTTTCAAACACAATCCAAACTTAAAATCCCTCCGACTTGTGACATGCTTTACACACTTTGGGTAAGCAGGGTCGATGTGGACAATAAAAAACTTAAAATCCATACACACATACCATGCCAATTAAAAAGGAGATGAGAGTTACATGTGAATAACAAAGATAATAAGTTGACCTTTGCAACAGTTATACCTATAAAGAATTGCATACCTAATCCGTTTTTCACCAAAAATACAAAATAAAGCATCAATTACATTTATATTAGAAACAATACAATACACATATAAAGAGGTTAAATAAATAGAGTAGAAATATTTTAAAACAAAATTAAACAATGAAGTATAATTAAAAACCAGCTATAGATTTATGACTGCACACTTCGGACAATTCCGACATAAAAAATATATAATAAAGGGTGGGTGGGGGTATGGAGAATGAATGAAAAAATATATTTAACAAATTTAAAGACATAGAATTCAATGCATCATTTAATGGTATAAACTTTTTTTTTCATTCTTATATCTCAAAATAAAATTATAAGCATAAAAAAGCAACTTTTTAGAATTATAAAGTGTTTTCCAGGAAGAGCATCAGTAATAACTTGCATATGAAGTAAATTTTTACTTAACCACTTGGATAATTTGTTCAGGTGCATATGCGTATCGAATTATCATACTTTAAAAACTTATACTCTAAAGTGAAGTCATTGATAGACATTATTATACGAATGCAAAATCATGTAGAATACAATACCTCAAGCAATCTATAGGTTCTTACATAAATTACAACACATTCCTAAAACAGAATGCGTTTTTAAGTAGATGGTAGAGAAAACAGAAATACATTTGCTATGTCACTAACCATTCATTTTCAGTTGAAACGGGAGATGAAAGGCTCCCGAGCCTAAGTCAATTTGTGGATTTTGCAGCAAATGATTTCACCAACACAAACTGCAAGTGTGTATACTGAGAATTATGCTTCAAGTTTCTCCACAGAAAGAAATCTATTGGGATTTAGATCCAATGAGCATTGAGGGAAATCGATGCTTCCTCCAGCCACTTCATCCTAAGCACGTGTTTATGAGAATTCCATCAAGACACCTTCAATTACTTCATATTATATCTCTACTAATAATGAAGAAGAATGAGTGTGTGTCTGTGAGTTGGTCCTCTACAGGGCAGACAGCCAGACCTAGAGCTAGGAAATTTGGCATAAACATACTTTGAAGGGTGGAAATGTGCACCTTGGAGCCTTTTTTTTGAAATTTTAATTAATTAAAAATTAAGCTAAACTTTGGCAGTTTCCCTTAATAACTTCCAAAAATATTACAGCACAAAAATTACTTTTATACCATCTGAAAGTTTAAAAAAAATATTTTTTTGGCAAAATTTACAACAATACTTTTCATTGTTGAAATGCATTTCAAACTGTTTTCATTGTTTAAACAAATATTTATTTGCGTGCTTCTCTTCCATTGTTGAAAGCTTAGAAAATATCTTACTGGATTTTACTTCTTTTATTTGATCAATTTTTCTGTGAAATCTGTAAAGGACGTCTTCAAGATAGTATATACTGAAATAATCCAGTAAACTGAAAGATTATCTTTGCTATGTTTTAATTCTTTTTATGAGCATGTTTTAAGCCAATAAGCATGCTACTGGAAGTAAAATGTGCCACGTCAATTTCATGTTGAAATCAAATGTGTATTTTACAGCAATGTAGACAAGGAACAGAACAAGTGGCAAGGCTACGAAAAGAACACAGGTTAAATGTCTATAGTAATTTGAAGTTTAAAACTACTTTATTAAGGGAACCATGAACATAAAATTATGCATTAAGTGATTCAGTTGAAATTTCATTTCCAGCAATCAAGCTGGCCGCAGAAGGCGGCTAGTAATATAATAAAATCGAGGATAATTAATACATTAACTTATTTTTATGAAACTTTGATGTATGTTGTTTATATAATAGTTATCCAAAGTGTACCTATGTTTCATGGTAATATGAAAAACACATACAAGGGTGTAGTGGAGCTGGAATGCTGTCCTGGCACTGCTTTTTGTCAAGAGAAATAAACAAGAAAATCTAAAAAAAAAAAAAAAAACACCCTTAAAACAGCATGATTTTTGTCACCCAAGTTAAAGCATTCCAGCACTGCTTATTGTATGACTACACCTCTGATCATATAGCACTTCAAGTAGATGAAAAAAGGATTTGTGACACAATTCCAAAGAAGCTTTGAAGGTATAGTTAAAAGTGAGGGAAAGTGAAAAATGGTATTTATTAATGAGTTCATGTAAATGATTGAATATTGCATGTTTTTTTAAGTTAAAAGAATTTGGAAAAAGTTAATTGGTCGATATTTACAACAGGAGATGAGATTTGATATGTCTCTGCCTCCACTCATGTTCTACACTTGCCACATAAAAACGGCAAATTCTGAATATTTTATAGAACAACTTGGGGTGTGCTGACACCCCGTGTTACTATTATTCAGTGTGAAATCATAGCATTTTCAAGCTGTTCTAAACAGTTTATTCCTTCTTTGACTTATGATCATGAAATGCTTCGAAGGTTATTAGAGGAAGTTTACCTGGAGGAAGAGGAAATTAAGAAAGAATGGAAGAGGTTCAGAATTAGCCTTTTCACTTATAGACATTCATATGAAATCAATGCAGAAACAAGAGGAGGTGCATAGCAAATGTTTTATTGATAAACCAAAAATGAGGAAAAGAAAATTATTACTGCAGATGCTATACATGTTGAAGAGAAAAGGACAAAAAAAAAAAAAAATTAAAACTATGTGCATGAAATATGAAAAAAGCACTGTAAAATAGAGGCTTTTATGTGGAAGTTGTTAACAATCTAATGTTTCTGATCTATGTAGTATCTAATTATTTTCAAGAGTAATTATATAACTGAGTATTCTTACTAAAAAAAAATGTATAATTTTGTTTATAATCACATTTATAAACAAAAAATATAAATATCTCTTATAGAATTTAGCGATTCCGAGTCTTCTGAAAAAAAAAAGGAATTACTTTCAATTTGTCATTAATTTTTAATTTATCATTATATTTAAATTATGTGTTATATAACAAATGTTGCAATTGTCATAAATTGAATTTATTTGTCAGAGTTATAAAGATATATTGCTTCTTTAGACATTAAATTGCTTGAGGTGTTCCGACACCCCATGTGCCATGAGGATGCATGATATAGGTAAAATATAACATTCTCCGAGGTTAAATGCCATGAAGTTCTTAACAATGTGGACCATGATCGTGCAAAGCCTTTTCCTGGAACTACTTGATTGTAAACAGTTAAGTTCTCACAGAAGTTTGCTTGTAATCTTAAAAATACAAATGCTTTTCATACAGTACAAAATTCATATAATTTTCATATAAGGTGGTATTTTGCTATGCAAGACCTTACATCTGACACTCGCAATTTTTATTATTTCTAGGTTTTGAAATCCTTATACTTCAGTTAGGTACAACCCTGGTTTGATTTTTGTTAGGCAGTTCCCTTGATTTCACATATATATTTTTTTTAAAGTGCTTAACGAAAAAAAAAATTCTTTTGTGTTTCGAAAAAAATTATTTATTGATCCCGGTTGACTCAAAACTAGGTTAAAAGCAGCTTTATATTCACAAAATTTGTTCACATAGATTTCACTGATATTATAAAAATATTTTTACAAATTTAATATGACGATTAATTTTATTTACAGCAGTGTTCAATTATCTTTTTTAAAATTCAAAGTAAGCATTCGGTCAAGTTAGTATTTTGAACTTTTTTCCTACTTACAAATTTTTGTAAACATTTAAGAAATAATCCGAATTGCTAAATTAAAATAATCCAGAAATAAAAGATTATTTCTAACAAAAAAAAAAATGAAAAGCGAATAATCTGGCAATAATGATAGCATATAAATTACCATGAAAGTGAAAGTAACAATTCTCTTTCGATCATATCTTACCATGATAACACTGCAGAATAAAATTTACTATACAATATATGAAAGTAACACTTAACACAACAGCTGACAGATGAACCAACATTGCAATATTTTGAGCATATAAATAAATCTATTTTAAGTACTTAACAACAGAATTCATAAGGAAATTTAGCTTTGACGAAGCATTTTAGAAGTTAAACTTCGTTCTGACATTTGAAAAACTACGAAAAAAAAAAATGTTTCTGACACAAAAACAAAATTTTGAGGCACTTCATTTCACTTCAACACATAATAGAGAACATTTCATTTTGCTTGAACAAACCACAGAAAACAACACACCAACAAACCACAAACCTTTTCTGTGGTACATACAAACGCAGTACTTTCCCCTCAGGTTTTAAAATTATTTTATTCTAATTTCAATCAAGCATAAATAAAAAAAAGCCACTCATATAATTTCTAAAGAAGGTATTATTTGCAGACTTCAATCAAGTTCATCGATTCAATAAGTTCAATCAAGTTCATATTGGAACATCGGAGAATGATATCTATTGGGTCTATTCTGGTACCCCCGGGGGTGGGTTGGTAGACGTCACTTTTCCGGTTGTTAACATGCGGAAAAAGTGACGTCTCCCAACCCAACCGGGGATACCAGAATAGACCCGGTAGTATTCCACTTTATATGTTTCGAATGAAACTATTCGAGTTTAATGTAACTCTGTTAAGTAATATTTCGAAGAATAATAAACGTGTGATTTTAAACTGGAATTTGGATCTATATTTAATCGACTACTACAATTTTTAAACTAATAAAGGATCATACAATTTTCGGATTATGATTCTAATTCTCATCATGATTCTAATTCCCTTCATGCATGAAATACTTTGTCAGAGCAAAGTTTCTGTTCAGTCAGATTTAAACCCAGATAATGAATATCTGCTCAGATGTGATGAAATCACCAAATTTCATGACCATAAATAGTTTTCTTGTAAGACAGAATGGCATCTCAAAAAGCGCGATTGGGACAAACAAGCATGGCGGAACAGAAAAAAGATGCTGATACTGAATTGGAATCCCAAATCCAAAATTTAACTAACAATGGGCCGGTAAATGAAGAAATTGATCAGAAAGCTGTAGAAGACGTAGAAGAAAATCATAAAAATATGAATGACGAGCAGAGTCATTCTGAAGGGATTTCGTAAGCGAATTTATGAAACTAGATTTGGAGTTTTCCGCCTTCGTATTAGATACATATTCATTTATTTAAATCTTAAATTTAATTTTTATGGGATAGGCGATAGTTTTGAAACGATGTATATCGCATTTCTATAAATTTTTCTTCTATGTCCTATAAAATATTGACTAATTTTGCAGGTTTTCTTTAAAGGTTTTAAAATAGTAGTATATACTTTTGAAATTTCTTTCATTTATGTTTTAATTTTAAACTGAAAAAAATGTTTCCTTCTTTTCTCAATCATTGTTGTGTGATTTGCATATAAATCTGTGTTATTTATATTTTGCTTCTATTTGGTATCTGCTTAATATTTCTTTCCTTGGCCCTCTTCTGATTGAATTAGAAAATGTATTTTTTCATAAGTTATGAGCTATCTTTTCACACATTAAATTTGAGAACTTGCAACTTCCTGGCGTAATACTATCCTTTTATATCTGATTTTCACAAAGACATTTTTATGTTAGCATACTGATGATTGACTTTGATTAATGTGATGAGTAAACCGTTTTATTATGTTGAAATAAGGCTAAACCCATTTTTAGAATACCAAAAGTACTTTAATTTTTTTATATATATTGAATTATCCCAAAATTTAGCTGTATGTTATTTGCAATATGTAATGGCTCTCTTTTTCCCAAGATTTTAAATTATTTTTTTTCACTGAAGTGATCTTATTTTATGAACTTTGTGACATACTAGATATTGTTGGCCAATCAGTAGATGATATCCATCAAATAATATTTATAGGAATTAAGATACTCGATTGTGTAATTATTCACTAAACTGAAGCTGTGTATAATAGAAGTTGGGAAGAAGTATTCAGAACAAGGTCGGATTTAGCCTTTGAATCGCTCAGTGCAAAAGTAGAAAATTATGCCCTTATGGAACTACAATGAAAACATTCTAAAAAAAAGATATATGGTCTTTTTTTGTTTACATTTTTTAATGAACATCCAGAAAACAGTTGAACTCGGTAATTGACAGAGATACTTATAATAACTTTTCTCTTAAATTATTTCATTTAAAAAAACAGTTTACAGGAGTATAATTCAGATGAATTTTTTTTTTACGAACTTTTAGTTTAGAGAATTCTCTAATTAACTCGGAAACATCTAAATTACTATTTAGTTCATACTCAATCCCCAATATGGCGAGGTCTGACAATCTTGTTTAAGATGTTGCTGTTCGCAAATAGTTCTTGATTATTTTTAGTTTGGAAAAGCTATATTCCCTGGACTTATTGGAAGAGTTAGTAAAATCTTTAGAGCAATGCTCAAGTTTGGAGCAAAATTCACAGACATTTTCTTTTATATATATATAGATTAC
This sequence comes from Araneus ventricosus, assembly GCA_013235015.1. Taxonomy (NCBI): domain Eukaryota; kingdom Metazoa; phylum Arthropoda; class Arachnida; order Araneae; family Araneidae; genus Araneus; species Araneus ventricosus. The sequence goes on along the minus strand of BGPR01001643.1, from coordinate 208,516 downwards.
TGGAGTAGTGCCTTGAAAGTTTTGTGCTCATAAGTACATAAAATTGGATTGTTTTATTGTTTTTTAGAATTTTTCAGGAACTTTTCTAATTAATTCGGAAACTCCATTGCAATTTCATTTTTCTCATCTTGTTTTGACAATTTTGCGCCCCTCAATTTTTTTTTTTTTTTTTTTAATACCCCCGTGCCAGGGCACGGACTAACGGAGTGTTCGTCCGGCCCTGATTCAGAAGTCTATTTGTGAAAATTTAATCTACCTAACCTTTTTTTTAAAAAAATTTCTTTTATATGAATTATTATTAACTTATAAGTAAAAATTGGAGCAGTTTGGAATAATTATCACAAATCCTAGTGCAAAGCGTGAAGAAATTGGTATTGTCTCTACTAATCTTGGACATATGGTCGCATCATCTCTACCTCTACTAATATTAAAGAAATTATGTGTGTGTTGGTGCTCTGCAGGACTGACCACTGGAAGGAAGGATTATGGTTTGTTCTCCAGCGTATGCTCGAGAACGGGGTTCTTGGCTTGTGCCAGGTTAACAAAATCAATTCTTGAAAATCACACAAAAACCTACTCGTTTCAATCTGCTTAAAAATCAAATAAAATTGCCATCAGGAGATGGACGAGAAGAATTGCCAATCCAATTCTGTCAAGAGAAAAAAAAAAAAATAGCACCTTCCTAGAATTGCCTCGATATTCTTTTTCCACTGGACCTAGAGCCATGAAAGTTGGTGCAGACAATACTTTGGAGGATGGGAATATGCACCCCGGAGCCTTTTCTTTGAAATTTTAATTAATTAAAAATTGATAAAAATTTTGGTGTTTTTCCTTAATAACTTCTGAAAATATTACTGCAGAAAAATCATTTTTACACCATCTGATAAATGTTAAATAAAAAAGTAAATGTTATCATGTATACACATTTAGGCATTCAAAAATGCATCTTTAATGTTTTTGTTTGTGACTTGTCTAATTAATTGAAATTCCATTATGTGTAATTTTCCTAAGTAATTGAATCATTAGGTACTATAAGTAGTAGTAGAAAATTAAAAACTAGTTACAATTAGTAGTTTTAAAAAATTATTTTTGTTACTGGCTTTTTTTAAAACAAAGTTTTCAAAATAAAGTTATAATCAATTTTGGTCAATTTTAATTAATATGGCCATCAGTTTAAAATTTATTATTAATTGAATGATTCTTTAAATCTTTAGTACATTGGTTTTTTTTAATAAATACTGGGTTTGCCTTTATAAAACAACTTTTCTCCCCTATCCCAAAAAATCGTCTCAGGTATTAGATAATTAAAAATGTTATTTATATTTTTGTCCTCCCAATTTATAAATATTCTTTATAGGAATTTGTATGCAAAAGGTGAAGTACAAGGTACAGAAATTTTTGAATTTCTTTTTATTTTATACTTAAACTCGCATATCGATGGTTTTATATTAAGATATGCAAGAAATAACAAATGTGTTCTGTTACAAGAACATTTGAGAAAATTTGTTGTATTATTTTATTATTTAAACTAAATTATGTATTTTTAAAAACTTATTTTTTTTATGGAGGATATATATAGTCTTAAGGTTGTTATGTCTACACAGAATAAACTGAAAGAACTATGTTTACCCTTAAGAACTTGTTGAAAATTAGGTAAAAATAAAGTAATATAAGCATATTTTAGGTGTCAGTATTTCCTGTTATCATTTGAATTGTAGTTTTTGTTATAACTTGTGTGAATATTTCTTGGGTGCATTTATAACTGAAATAGCAAAAATGTTTTGACTGTGAATCATATATTTGTAGAACTGCTAAGAATGTGTAGATATTTGCTTGATAGTCAAAGCATTTCCTGCTTTTGTGAGATAAGATCTTTTCTTTTTGAAGACAGCAAAGCAATTATCTTAAAATATTAATGAAATGTGAAGTTGAAGACATTTATTTTATAAATTTTTGGATTAATAAAAATGAATGATAATATAGGGAACTGAGAATTGTGTATTTTGAAAATATAAACTTGATTTTAATACACTTCATTCTCAAAAGTTATTAAAATATGGCTTTTGAAACTTTTTTCCACTGTGAACCTCTTTGAGTTGAAAAATCTTTCACTACTGCTTTTCTACCAGGGAATTTTTTCCTTTGTGCCAAAATTGGAAAATAAATAAAAAAATGAAAGTGAAGGTTCAATAAAAAGTAACCAGTAATAATTCATTAAAATAAAGTTACAAAATTTTAATAATAATCTTTTAAATGAAGACTTTTCTTAACTATTCATAAATATTGAAGAGGCCATATAAAAAATTTTGGGACTTTTAATAGATTTTTTTTTTGTAATCTTACTTGGAATTGTGACCCACCATTTCAGAAGCTCTAGTTTAAACAAATTTTACTTTTTAATGAAGTGGATTTCATTGTTGTGGTATATCTTAAAAACCTGTTTTAACAAATTATGTGGTGCAAAACAAACATATAGTAAAATTGAAGAATTTCTACAATTATCCTATGATCCTGAAAGATTATTCAGAGTATTCTGGGCTTTGGCAGGGGGATGCTCTTGCTTGTATCGGGAATTTTGTGGAATATTAGAAAATCTGTGTTTGTCATTGTGCTAAATTTCTGTATTTTTATGGCATCTTAAAAAAATTTGGAATATTATAATTTTTTTTCTTACTACTGTTATTTTTTAATAAATTAGAATCCAGACTGGAGATCAGCACAAGAAAGGCAAAAAGAAGAAAGGAAAAAATAAAGTTAAAGAAGTTTCACCTGAAGTAATAGAAAGTCCAGAACTTTCAACAGCTGATCTTAAAGTATGGTTTAGTTTGTTTCTGCTTGTTAATTACATTTACTATCATTGAGATGATGCATTTAATGGAAAATATGTGCTTTAGAAATATTCTTGTATCAGTTTTACTTTTTAAATAGTATTAATTAAGGAGATGCGTAAAATACATAATTAATGAATAAAAGTTCAAAGCGCAATACTTCTGTTATGTGAAAAATTGGTATATTAGTTATATATAATTGTAGAATCATTAAAAAAAAAATGCTTAAACCACTATTATAACCAAGTTACCTTAAAGTAGTTTTTTGAATTTTTGATATTATGGCATTATTGATCTATTTTTATTATTTGTGTACTACTGTTTCATAGAACCTGTTATTAAATTCTGGTAATGCAACTGGTCAAAAGACACAAAATTAACATGGTGTATTTGTTACTATTCTGCTCTAGAATCAAAATGGTACCTATCTAGTTTTTCAAGTGCAAAAGTTTGAAGCCCTCCCATGTGTGTTTATTTTATTATTTTTTATATTTATTTGTTTGAAAAACTTTTAAAATCATTTATTTGTCAATGACTATTTATATAAATTTTTTAAAATTTAGTATAGTAAATGTTACTATGATTCAGATTTTTGTTTACAAGATCAGGTAATGGGTTTCTTTTGAGATCTTTGATTAACACTTATCAGTAATTAACTGATTTCATTATATTAATAAGAAAAAGTAAGTGATAAAAAATTAATTTAATTTTTATAAAGATGCTTTCTTTGGGTTGAAAATGTGATTATCTATGAAAGGATTTATAAACTTTTCTCACTAGAGACCTTTTTTCTTATGATTTTTTTTTCCAATTCAATGTTTACCGGAACCAAGGAGAAAAATTACACAAATAAACCAAAAATTAATTTAATACACTTATTTGGTAATTTGAACTGAAATACATTAAGTTAGGAAGATTTGTTTGTGTATTTTTACTTGTAAATACTGTACTTATACCAATCATTAGCTGCCAGACTTTTCTGATCTCAAATTTCTGCCAGACAACTCCATGTTAAGTTGTGGCTGATGGTTTAAGAAGCTGTGATCAGTGTAGATGTGCATATTACTTTCTTACCATTCAATGCATTGAATAATATTTGCTTCTGATGTATATTTATTATTTTCATTAAAATACACTTCAGCACTTTCATGATCTTCTTTATTTACTATGAAGTAGACAATTGAGAATGTTTTTTATTAATGTTTATTTTCTTTTATTACTCAACGTTTGGTGGTTCCCCCTTTTTTGAATTCATGCTCTGCATTAAGAATATTATTAGTATTGACAAATATATATATATGTAATAAACTTACTTAATTTTACTTTAAATTCTAATATTATATATTTTAAAATCTTAATAATATATTAATGTATTCCAAAATCGCTTTTCTTAAACTCCAGTTTCGTTTTATTTCCCGCTCTGGAGGTGTATTAAATCTCGCGTTTTGGCATATTTATTACTAAAAGAATATTCTAATTACTTCTACGTGCCTACACAAATCACGAAATCAGCGACTTATTTCCGCCATGCTTTTCCCTAAAATACTTACGTAATTTACTAAAAATATGTATTATTCCCTTCACTTTTATCACGTGTCTATATGTTAAATCCTTACCTGAGGAAATGCAGGGATTTTCTGTTCGCTTTTTACTTGAAACTTAAAACAAGATGCACGCACATTCTGTCACTCTCCCATAATAAAGGAAAATTAGACTATAACTCGACTTTTTACTGTCTCTCTCTATATATATATATGTAATAATCTCACTTAATTTTATTTAAAATTATAATATTCTATATTTTAAAGTCTTAATGTATTCCAAAATCACTTTTCTTAAACTCCAGTTTTGTTCTATTTCCCGCTTTGGAGGTATATTAAATCTCTTGTTTTGGCATATTTATTACTAAAAGAATATTTTAATCTCTTTCACGTGCCCACCGAAAATAATAATGCGTCTCCTTGGCGATAGACTTTTCCCCCTAAAGCACTTACGTAATTTACTTAAAATAGCTGTTATTCCCTTCACTTTGATCACGTGTTATACTGTTATTCCCTTCACTTTGATCACGTGTTATACTGTTATTCCCTTATTTTAGAGAATCGGGGATTTTTCTGTACACTTTTACTGAAAACTTCAACTAAGATGTTGGTATGCCTGTCACTCTCCAAAATATTTTTATAATAAACAGGGATGAGATTCTTCCGCTTTTTCGCGAATTTCCGCTGTTTTGTTATTTTGAAGAAATTCCGCTTTTTTGTCTTTTTTGCTCTCCAAATTTTTTTTTTTTTTTTTTTTACCACAAAAATTTGCTTTTTCTTCTGAAAATTCTGCTTTCACACAAAAAAAGAAACCTTCCTGTCTTCTGTTTTCGAAAGAAAATTCTGGGAAAATATGCTCGACCGTGCGGCTTAACTCCACCGGCTAGGAAACTAGCTGATTCATCTTCTACTGACGAATCAACATTATATTGGCAAGCTCTACAAGGATGAACATTCCAACATTCAGTGCCATTCAAAATATTAATTTCCCCCTTTTTGCAGAAAACAAAACCTCTGTGGCACATTTTGCAAAAAAAAAAAAAAAAAAAAAAAAAAAAAAAAAAACATACCAAGATGAAGAAATAAAAAAAAAATGGAACAAAAACAAATAAACTACACAAAAAAAAGAAACTCCTGTCAAAAGAGGCAGCTAAAAAGCTGTGTGCAAATGCAACAAAAAAGCAGAGAATAGGACATAAATAAAAAAAATAAAACAAAACATGATTTACCTAGGCATTCTAGAGATAGTGTAGTCCCAACAACTTTGCCAGTAATTAAACAGAGAGATACTAATGAAGATTGTGCAAAAACTTTAGCCTCTACTGAAAATAAACTTGCAGAGGATGCAAACACATCCTTTATTGAAGAAAAATCTCTCTAAGATAGGGGGCCTCCAGAACAAGGGGTGAAGTGTGTTAATGGAGATCTGTTACCAACAAAAGCCACACAATTAAAAAAAACAAGAAAATCACTTCTTTAACAATTAAGGAGATGTTTCAAACAGCAATAATGCTAAATGAATCTGTCATTGTAACTGTACAATATCTCGCCCCCTCTTGCTTTATAAGGTGCAAAATCATTGTGCTGTTACTTTTGCAAAAATTTATAAAAATAAAAGAAATAAAACAGAAATCAGTATATGATACATTATTATAATTTATAAAGAGCTAATGCACTTTACACAATTGCATGAAGTAAAAGAAATTATTTGTCCTTATTTTTATTTATTTGTTGAGCTAACTTTTATCAAAAGGCTATTAAATATAATTCTTCTGTTGGGTGTATGTTGAATCGCAGTGATGTACAGGTGGTAAATGTTTTAATGTCTAATTTTGTATTTTCTGATGCACCTGATGATGTGTTAAACTTGTTTGTTAACTTTTAATGTAAATGATTTAATAATAATTTAATATTCTTTTTCTTATTTATACATACTGAATTATAAATAATTAAGTTATTAGTTATTATAGTGTAATATTTTTGTCATATTGCTTGTTCTGATGTTTTACTTCTTAAAACATCTTTCGTGTATAAATTATGGTACAAATGTTTTGCTCGCGTATGATTTCAGTCTTTTTGCTTTTTTGCCAATCTCATCCCTGAATAAAGGAAAATTAGAATTCAACTCGGCCTGCAACAACGAATACGTTTATATATATATTTTAAGTGTCACAAAACAGATATATCATTTTTAAAAAGGAAAGTGAATAAAAATATTTATTGATAATTTTAAAATTCTCCTTGGAATCCTTTAACTGTGTTCCTTAGTCCTTTTCTTTTCTGCATATTTCAATTTATTCATTTTGTTTATAGGGGCTTTCAGCCACTAAACTAAATGAAATCAAGAAGGCAATGGAAGTTTTCAATCTTGGTGTAATGCATCAGGGTCCAGCAAAAACTCACGAAGAGGCTGCTAGAAAGCATTTTGAATTTTGGGATACACAACCTGTACCAAAAATAGGTAAATGTTTGAACATCACCTTATTTTTGCAACATTTTTCAACTTTGCTTGCAACATATTAACTAAAGACAAGATTTTATTTATTCTTTTTTAATTCCTTATATTTTGTATAATTTTATTTTTCCTTACATTTTACTTATGCACTGATTTCTTTTTAAATCATATTATATATGAATATATAATATGGCTTGAGGATTTTACATTTATTTTAGCGTTGTGTGTTTGCTGCATTGTATCTGTATCTGGTTTTTGTTTCTTCTTTAATGACCCCAATTATAAATACAATTAGGAAAATAAACTTATCACTAAGCATTTATTAATGGTAAACACAGATAAGTTCAGTTACATACATTTTCCTGGAAAATTTTAATCAAATGCTTCAAATTAATGCTAAATTTTTAAATATTGTTACTCATTAATTTTATAAAATAAAATTGTAGCAAGCACTGCCGTTGTCTTCTCAATTCCTTAAAGTTGAAATGAGCAATTCCACTTGTAGTGGGAGTCCATGGTGTTTAAAAGTAAACAAACATTTAGGCATTTTGTATTTATTCTGCTTGAATGATTTGGTTACTTTTACACATGACCAGTTTTTAGAGGTTACCATAGTTTAAAAATGACCTTTACAGATTAGCATTAATGTTATTGTCTTTGCATGAGTTTATTGATTTTATAAGAACATTTTTGAGAAAATTCAAGCTTTTTTTCAGTTCAATTTATAAAACTATGAGGCTTTATATTTTAATCAATAATTTTGAAGATTAAAATGCATTTTTTAAAATGGGCTTGTGAACATTTTTTGTTAATTTTTTGCTCTTGACTTGCGAACTTTATTATTACTTAAAAAGTCAAAATATACAAGTTTGATATACTTGATATATGTAAATCAAATTTATTTCATACAACTCTGGCATACTTCAAATTTTTAAAAAATGTGAATGTGTACTGAAATACTGAATGTGTTGTCACTGATGTTGTAGAATGATATTTTGGTGTTATTAACAGAAAATGGAATTGCAGGTGAAAAAGTAGAAATACAATATTAGCTCTCGATGAAATGCCAGTGTACCTGTAAATAAATGGATGCTAAAAATAGTGTAAATATAATATTTTTAATGTAAAAAAATGTTATATATTACTAGTATAATAGCCTAGATCTGTCTCGGTAATGCTCTGACATCACCAACAATAAAACTTGTGCCATAGCACTGCGAAACGTTAAACAGCATTATTTCATTGTTAGATAACCTAAATTTTAGTAATTTTAAATTTAAAAAAGTAATTGTCGTTCTAATTTCAAATTTAATAGCTCTAAAATAGTGAAATAAAAGTTTCTATCGATTAATATAAAATTTATCTTGCTGTGATCAATAGTTCCTGAGGAATTTTAAATTATATTGATCATATATTTCTAATTAATTTCCGTTTTTTAATAGAAAGTAGTAAATTACGTTGGTGGTATATCATGCGCATGATATAGTTTGATGCCACGATGCATTTGATTATTTATTGCAATTGTGATGATATAATTTGATAATATTTTTTGGCAACTTTTGACAAGCAGAGAAGTGTTTTGTTTTGATTAGAATTTCGAAAAAGAATTCCTTTGAAATTTTAGCTTTTGACTTGTGTTTGACAAGCTGAGAATTTCATGGTTTTTGAATTATAATAAAATTGTTAAACAACGAAAAATACTTCAAACAGAATGTTGTTTGCCAAGAGGTTTTTTTGAATAAATAAATATATATATATAAATATTTCCGGTCATAAAACGTGTTTATTTTATTTGTTTTCAATCAATGTTAAAAATTTCTCTCGTATATATATATCTATTTAAACACGTCAAATTTGGCGGGAAATCTCTCGAATGAAAAGGCAATTTGCGCCCGTCGTACTATGATGGGCGATTTTCTCGTAATATTATAATGCACAAAATTCTCTTATCGTCAGCAACTTCATTTTTTTTTTTATTAAAAAGAGAATATTTTAACTGTGTAGCTTCTTGAAAAATCGACTGACTTTGTGCAATTTTTGAAAATCGCCAAAAGCTTATATTTTCCCATAATTTATTAATAATTTTTTAAGGAATGATAATAAAAAATAATAAATAATAAAATAACTAAAAATTAAAAACTTTGAGTGGCAACTGGGTGACAAATGAGTAAAATGATTTGAAATATCTACAATATGTTAATTCAATAAGTTATCTTTTCTAAGCATAATTCTCAAATGCACAAACTTATGATGAAAAGAAAAAGGTTCTATGCATTAATCCTCTGAGCGCCCAATTATTTTTAACTTTTATCTGTCAGGTTAGAAAACTTAGCTTTTAAAGTAAAGTTTTTTGTATTTAATTATATGTCTGAAATCTAAAGAATACTTTATACTTGTTCGTTTAAGAAAAAATAAATATAAATACGAGCTATCTGCTTTTCAACTGAACATAAAAAAACCAGAAAAAGACGTTTGAGCTTCTCGGAGGGTTAATGTAATTAACATTATTTACATAAATTAAAGATATTTACAGTTATTTACCAATTTTATGAAACACAAACATCTTGCTGAACCCATTATTTTTTACTATTACAGTTCTTTGTGTAGAGAGGGAAGGTCATACCACCTGGTGATATGGTGAATAATTATATCTGTTACATTTTTAATAAAAAAAAATAAACTATTAAATTAATTATCCCTAAACCTTCACTGAAGCCTTCTTAACCCCTTAACTGCTGCCGGTGTATATATACGCCTCACTCAACCGATGCGTTAACTGCCGCCGGCATATATATACGCCTTTCCGAAGTACGATCCTTTGCATTGCGCTGCTATAAAGAAAACTGCTCCCACGGCCTTGGAATGCCATAAAATGACCTTGACAATGTTTGAAACGGATTTTCTTATTTCAGAGAAGAGGGGTAGGGTATTGGTAAAGGGGATGTTTTTGAAACGGTGAACGTCATAGCTGTGCAGTTTTTGCTTCTGTTTCTGTTTGAGTAGGTCGTGCTTTTTTTTTATTCTTCTTTTGCTTCCGTTTTTGTTTATTGTGCGAAATAGAAGATCTTTTTACGAAAATGTCTGATAGTGATGAGAGTGATTTAGATGACTATTTTCCGTCATCTTCAGGATCAGAAACGTCGGAATATGATGCTTTGTGTTGGGGATGGTTGGAGGGGGAGGGATATGAAAGTATGGAGTACTAAAAAAGGATTAATCAAGGGGTATTGAAGGGGGGGGAAAAGAGATTCAGAACCATTTGCCTGGGATATGCCCATGTCTCGAATATGGGAGAGAGATGCAACGGTAAGGACAACAAAAAAGTTGTACCATGTAGGATCAAGTGGCATTGAGGAGCGAATTGTACAAGATTTCGTCGGCAGTTAAGGGGTTAATGCTTCATACTATTTGTGAGCAAAATTTGAAGAAAATCTATTCTATAATTTAGATATCCAATTGTGTACAGACTGTTTGTGTTTTACTTTTGTTTATGTAGACAATCTTGGAATGAGGGGGGGGGGGCCCGGGGTGCATTGGACCTACGGGGTAGTCCATTGTACCCCCTATTATTTATGTTTTTGAATGTTTCATATTTTGGCACATAAATGCCAGGTCTGTAGTGCTGAAAAAAACTTTAAAACCATGTGCCTAACTGACATTTAAGCCATGTTATTTTCGACTGTTGATTTGTAGTAGCTAAAAGTAAATATTTTCAATTAAGCATATTTTCTTTTCTGGATTAAAGAATTGTGATTCAGAAAACATTACTCTACACAATAAAAAGATAATATATTATTATATTTAATGCAGCTAAAATAACTGAATATAAAATTTCTTATTTTTTTTATCTGTTGTCAAAGTTCCACATGGACCATGATCCATCCCCAGTTTTGTATCCCATATGCTTTTAAAAGTTAGACATTGTATTAGAATAAGCAAATAGTTTTATTTTAATGAGTTAATTAACCATTGAATCTAGTGTATACATTTTTAAGTGTAATTTGTGTAATAACCATAATTAGGCACTGAAGAATAGTAAACAAGGTTTCACCTTGAGATTTTTTTTTTATTTTTTTAAACATTCAGTAAATTTTTAATTCTTATTATAGCTATATTAAGGAAAAATTAAATAAAATGGTATGATTCTTGAATAAAATAATGCACCTATTAGTTTGTATCTATGAATATCATACATAAATTAAGTGTTGAATGATATAAAATTAATTAAAAAAGAGGCTAGTACTGTCCCATAAAAGTTTTCCTGAAGCTACAATTTTGCAAGAAAACGGGAGACTTTCAGCAACGCAAAAATCTTTTAATATGCCAACTTTAATATTCATTAGTTTTACATTATATGTCTGAACTGATGCCTTGAATAAACAAATATGATATATTTTGTGTTATTAAAAAATGTACTGTATTAATATACTTTTAAAAATTTACTTGTGGTCCATAGTACTCCATGCTGTGGACCATTGTACCCCGGCCTTGGGGCACGATGGTACACTTTGTCACTAGTTACTAAAAAATGAATATTAAAAAGTATAGATAATTATAGATTTAGAGTGTGTGTAATATAAACTTTAATATATAGAGAATATGTATGCATTTTTAAAAGCAAAAAAATCAGTACTTTGATGATAAACAATCAAAATTTACAAAATTGGTCCATTGTACCCCGGTCTCCCCTATTTATCTGTGTTATAAAGGGATATGTGCAAATTCCATGAAATCTTATTAAAATCATTCTATGTTAATGTAATTCATTTTGTTCAACTAATTATTTTATATGAAAATTTTGTTGTAGGTGATGAAATTAGCCCTACTGCTAATGAACCTATTGAACCTGACAAGCCCATAGATGAAATTCGAAAGGAACCTCTTTCATTACCTCAAGGCTTTCAGTGGGATACCCTGGATATTGATGATCCTATGGTGGTAAGTTACCATTAGATAGGGTTACCGTATTTTTTTAGTTGAAATCCGGACTCGGAGGGGGGTCAAAGCATAGTATAAAATTCTAATAGCCGCCTACCAACAATCCCCTTTCATAACACTAACACAGAGTTTGAGAAAGTGAAAAAAAATAAAATTAAGGCATCAAACTATAAAAAGGATAATTTTCATTATTGTTTGGTAAAACAAAATTACAGTAATGTTAAAATGGAATAAAACAAAACTGCCAAAACATTTAATTTTGAGTTTGAGCTGGGCCCTGGATTAGGAGGTTCATCCACTTTCTCATTTTGTTTGTCAATTTCTTTTGGTAGAAACTTTTCAATGAGAATTTCATTCAAGGAAGTCTTATATTTAAAAAAAAGAAATGTAGTTGAATTCTGTGCAGGATAAAAAAGCATTCACTTTAACATTAAATTCTTTTACTATCAGCTTGGATAGCCTCCCACTCTCAACTGTCCAAATGGACCCCATTAACGAAAAAATTTGTTTATAGTGCAAAAAGTGGGTTTTCATTTTTGGATTGACATCAGCTTATTTGTTTCCTAGTTAAATTTCTCTCTCGCCATAGTCACTGGTGTAAGTCCAGATATTTTGAAGATCCAGGACATCTGGATGTGTACTTGAAATCCTGATTGTTTGGACAAAATCCAGACCAATAGAACTGTTAAAAAATGTTCTGTAGCTTTAGTATATTTGGATTCTGTTTATTTCTACTGCTGTGCATCAAGAAAGAAAGAAAAAAAGATAGGGTTGCTGTGACTTTAAATGCCCAGAGTTTCATCTTATAACTTTTGATTATGGTTAACTGTTATGACTAATCTGTTGAGATCTTTACTTAGATACTTCGTATCTATTAAACCTTTCTGTAATTATAGTTCTGAATTTCTGTGTAGCAGTCAGCTGCATTAACTTTAATACCTTCTGTAAATATTTTATTAGTCAAATAATGAATTGTATGCATTCTATCTTAATTTTTGTAAAGTTGTAAATCTTTTGTTTGTGACAGAAATAACTGTTACTTACCTTGAATATATTACTTTTTTGAGTGATACTCTTTTTGTCAGCCTCTTTATTCTGAATGCAAATAAAGAATGCTTGTATACTTAATGTATGTGTAATGTTGAAGATTATAGCTTAATGTTGGAGGGAAAGGCATCTAATATCATGAATGTGCTTTATTTACATTCCTTCCTTAAAAGTAAGAACTAGAAGCAATAGTCTTGTCATCTTAGCAAAGTTTGTAACAAGTTAAAATTTGATTATCTTTTCTTTGAAGTGCAGTAGTGAGAGGAAACGAATCGTCAAAAGCAAAAATACTGTGAGGAACTGAATCGTAATTGAATGGTATAATATATGTTTATACACAACTCAAGAGTTCCAGGAAATTACCTTCATTTTAAATATAGAGTTTCATTGCACAGAATATTCATGACTGGTGTTTAGAAACTGAATTCTGTTCTTATTTATCAGTTGCCTTTAAATACATTGCATTTACATTTAGGACATAATTACGTATATTATCTCTTTCGTGTTATTCTCATCTTAAGTTTTCATTGATTATAGGAACTTCCGTGGGTAATTTTTTAAAGAGTAGGAAACTTTAAGTACTGATGGCAAACACATACTTAAAATTGTTTGAATTCATTTTATGAGATGCACACTATGCTGAAATAACAAAATATTGTTGCTGCAGAAAAAAAGTCAACATTTTTTCTGGTCATGTCCAATACTTACTAGGTGACTTGCATGTTATGTTACTTTTACACTATTTGATGTTCTTTGGTTTAATGATGCATATCTTGGTTCTGACCTGAAAGTGACAAAATGTTTTAATATTTGTGTAAATTTTTTTTTCTAATAATTATTTTGTTTGAAGAGTTGAGTATCCATTTGCCATTTTCAGTATCTGGCCAAAATTAAAATACTACATAAATTGTAATACTACAGGGATAAAAACTTGGAACCTATTATTTCAGCATTTTTGATGCTTTCATTTCAATATTTTATCAAATGTTTTGAATGTGAACATAATTTGATTAATATGAGTAGCTTTCTTATTGTTCGTTCTGTTTTTGAAAAGATGAATTATTGTTGAAAATATGTATTCATTAAAAGCGATGTTTTTAAACTTTTTCAACAAATCTACTTCTTTGGAAGAATTTGCATTGATCTGAGATGTACAATCCAGAATTTTCTTCCATCCCTGTTATTGTATATTTCCAAAATTGTAAATTGAGTTATAATGGTGAAAAATCTGTTCAAAACTTGTTTTATGAAATCAATGCTCTTTTTTTATTAATGTAATGTATTTCACTATCAAAATATATATATATTTTCAGTTGAATGAGCTTTATACTCTTCTAAATGAAAATTATGTTGAAGATGATGACAACATGTTTAGGTTTGATTACTCACCTGGATTTTTAAAATGGTGACTATTTAATTTTTTTTATTAACTTAATTAACTGTTTTTAAAATTCTTCCAAAATTACAGTGTATTTTAATGATTGGAACATTGTCTGTAACTTATTAAAAGTGAAACATTGTAGTTCTTTTTTCTGTTCATTATTATTTTTGAAATTGTTTGGATATATTTCAGTTGTTGTACATTTAATTTTTTTAATTATTGTTCTGAATTTAAGTGTCCAGAGTGTCTATAAATCTGATGACATTTATTGACAATTGTAAAATTACTTAATTAAATTGATTTATATTAATGAAATTAATCATAAAACTCTTTTTAATTTTGAGGGCCTTGCAACCTCCTGGATGGAAAAGACAATGGCACTGTGGAGTACGAGTAGTTAAAAGTAAAAAGCTTGTGGGTTTCATTAGTGCAGTACCTGCACAAGTCCGCATTTATGGTTTGTAAGTACTTTTTGTTATAAGGCTTTTATATTTGTTTAATACTTGCTATGTATATAATCTAAAATGTAACCATAGCTTTAATATTAATTATTTCTTAAAATTTCTGCTCTTTTCCATATAATACATCACAAAAGAGCTGAGTAATATTTATTTCTTAATTTCTGTGAAAAATGTTATATTAAGAGAGAAACAGTGTTGTAGGCTTGTAAAGGTTTAATATCAAATTGGGTTAGCGTTTATTTCTAATTGCTCTGAAAGGTGCAATAGAGGAATATATATATATATATAAACTTTATAGAAGGTTTAGTATCAAAATTGGCTGATGCTACTAAAGGTTTGTGTTCCCGTGAATTTGGCGGCAGAATTTTAAAATGGCATTGAAGACGGAAAAATAAAGTTATTTCTAAGCATAATGTTTCATACATGTTTGAAAGGAAAAAAT
The DNA here is from genome assembly GCA_013235015.1 of Araneus ventricosus. Classification (NCBI taxonomy): domain Eukaryota; kingdom Metazoa; phylum Arthropoda; class Arachnida; order Araneae; family Araneidae; genus Araneus; species Araneus ventricosus. The sequence continues at coordinate 193,423 of BGPR01001643.1, read as the reverse complement.
CCAGTGGCTGTGATTATTGTTCACATGAGGCTATTTAAATTTAATGACCACTTTTATCTTTTAATTAAAATTATTGCAATGGTGAAATAAAATGTAGCCGAAATTTGTAGATTCATTGACTGCATTTGGAAAATTATTTGTATGTATTTTAAATTATACCAATTGTTTTGTCATAATAATTTTATTTCAGTTAATGTATTTGCCTTTAAAATTGAATTTTTTTAAAAAATATTTTAACAATCAGTAATATGTAAAACTACTTCTGTATTACTCTTAAGTTCTATAATTTACTGCTACTGTCTGCAATCAATTTTGAAAAAAAATTGTGGCCATTGTGTGATTTTATATTCTGCATTCATTACCATTAATTTTCATACAAATTTCATTTCACTTTTAGGAAACGAAAAATAGTAGAAATAAATTTTCTGTGTGTTCATAAAAAGCTGAGATCAAAACGAGTAGCACCTGTTCTTATAAGGGAAATAACTAGGAGAGTTAATCGTGAAGGAATATTTCAAGCTGTGTATACAGCTGGAGTTGTTCTTCCCAAGCCCATTGGAACATGCAGGTATTTAAGATTTGTAAATTGCATAGTTACCTTCCTTAGGTGTTTTGTTTACTCTACAATTTAATAAGATGATGCCTTCAAGTTTGGAAATCTGTTTTTGCATTGATTCCATTAATAGCCCATAGAACATTTGAGATATTTATAGATTCCAGGTTTTTCTTGTTACAGAATTATAACATTATGTTTAGTTAAAAAAAATATGATAATTCCATACTTGTATAATGCATAGGTATGGCAATTAAATAGCTGAATGTGAAATATTGTACTGTAGTAAAAATTATCATAAGTATGCTTTAAATTTTGTTTAATTTGAGTAAACTTAGCTTTTGAATGAAAATATAATTTAGTTTGAAAAAATAAAATTCGGAGAATTTTAATTTTGACTAGCTTTAGCACTGATTCATTTTTGATTTTATGTAGTCTACATTTCAATGGCTGTATCAATCCAGAACTACAATTGCTCCTATTTTAATTAAGTATGCCTTAAATTTAACTGAAAATTGACCATTGAAAGTGTGAAAGTAATTATCTTATGATTTTGTGTGCAAGTATATATGACTTTTTCTATTCTGTTCCGTATTTATCTGGAATTCTGTTTTTTACTTAATCAATCTGAAATTTCCAGAATTTTTCAGAGATTCACTTTTTTCCTCGATTTTTATTTTAGAAAAATATTAAGATATTAAATCAGATGTATAATAAGTGTAAATTAGTGAAAATCGAGAGGTTTTAAAATATGCATGCATGTATGAGTAGCACATTATCATTCTGAATCATTCAAAATTGTTGAATTTTTAAACTCTGCTAATTTGCTGGAATTTTGTAATTACCCCTGAATATACTAATGCATGTACTTCAATCACATTCTAAGATAAATATTTTTTAGATAGATTTTATGTGCAAAGATATTTTTTACACTAAATATTTTTATGACATAAGTGATGAAATTTTTCAAAATGTTTTAACAAAAATATGAAAGTGCAGGAATATTAAGGAATTTAAATTTGCTATTTTCATCAAAAGTTACTCAAAAAATACAAGTTATAATATGTATTAATAATGTTTTAAACTCAACTGGAACATTTGATTATAAAAAGTGAATACTAAAATTTGGTTCTCCATCTTTTTTGAATAATCACCATTTAACTATTAAAATGAAATGTGCTTTGTATCAGAATCATGCCTGATAATGCACAGCTGGAGAAAAATTATCCTTTTAATATGCTGAATGCGTATGGGAGTACAAATGTTTATGAATAAAGAACACTGATGTACAAAAGAGAACAGAATGTGGATTATTATAGTTGTATCAAGCTTGAAAAGCAGGTTTTAGAAGAAGAGTAGTTAGAATTTATGGAACCAGCTGCCAGACTGTTCAGTATGAGAGCAGAGGGCCGTTTAAATTTCTGTGCCACTATCAGAAGGACGATGATTCCCTAACTCCAAGGGAGGGGACTGAGGAACACTGCAGGCTATTTCTTTTGTGATTTCCAATGACAGACTTCCCTGGGTTTTCAGACATTTAATGATTTCTTGATATAGAATTGAACATATGTCCTTTCAGATTCTGTCTGTTTGTCCCATTAGAAATTAAAAAAAAAAAAAAGTAAACAGAACAGTTTTGAGGCAGTAAAGTTTTATTATTTTTTTTTCATATTTCTTAATATATGGTATACATCTGAAAATTGTATATTATTGTTAAAATACTGCTTGTATGTTGAGTATAGGGAATGTTAATTGAATCCCCTGCCCACACTTGCACACTCGTTTATATGTATGTTTTCTTAAAAATTCCACAGATTATTCTTAAGATTTCAGAGATCAGATTCATTACAAAAAAAAAAAAAAGTTTATTCACTGTAAAAGCTAATTTTTCAGACTTTAAAGCCATTTGCTCTAAATAAATGGGCACTTAGAGGGTTAATATTGATGTATCTGAATAATTTTTTTTTTATTGTATGTGGAAGAAATACTATTTTATAGAAGACTTGGAAGTGAATTTTTTGTTTCGTTAACATATCAATATCAAAGTCAACAACATTGTTAGCAATTAGTTCAAAAAATAATCATACCACACACTTGCCTAATGTGCTTTTTGTCATGGCTCTTTGTTTTCAGGTACTGGCATCGTTCCCTGAACCCTCGTAAACTTATTGAAGTTAAGTTTTCTCATTTGAGCCGAAATATGACTATGCAGCGAACTCTAAAGCTATATAAGTTACCTGAAGTAAGATTTTATTTACATCATTTTTGTCGTCAGATTTCTGCATATCGGTGTTAATTTTGTCATTTATTTTTTAAATATTTTTTTAGAACACAAAAACGGCTGGTTTTCGGCAAATGAAAGAAAAGGATATTAAGCAGGCATTAAACTTGCTTTCTGAGGTAAATATAATATTTTCTTATTTATTTGAATTTAGCATTTTAATATGTTTTATAAGTGGATAATTTTTTGCTTTTGTGACTTTATATTTGTTTAATTTCTTTTGTGATTTCTATTTGTAATGTATTATTTCTTTTCCTGCATTAAATTAAGACATAATGGTAGGGGAGGATCAAAGTTAAATAATTACTTAGCAATTGCTGAGGATTTTGTTCTAATTGAGGTATTATTTCAGAAAGTTACAGGGAGTCTATTGATCACTTTGAAAGTTGAAAACGCAAAACTTCTGAATAAGTGTTTGAATTCAAGATTATCCACCCAAGTTCAATGATATTTCTTAGCCTCTTAGAATTTTTTTGAATTAATTGCTGAGGAAAATGTTTCCAAGTTTTCTACACCATCGCTTCTTACACTTTTAGCCCTGCGAAGTTTTTTTCTTGTCGAAAAATTATTGTGAATCTGTTGAAATTTGTCATGATTCCAGATATACATCTACATAAGAAAATAAAACATACTGACAACACATTAATTTATTATTAATAAAAATCATTTAATGCAAATGTTCAATGAAATTTGATTTTAAGCCTTAATATAAATGAGTTTCTTAAATATTTTTGATTATCAGTATTTGGAATTAAGCACCATACATTATCAGCTCCTAAAATTATGTTATATATTATATAACCACATTTAGAATCGGGGCATTTAGTGTACGAAGATCTATTTTAGATTTTTCTTTTTAAGCATTAAAATTGCTGGTGTTTTTTTTTTTTTTTTTTTCCCCATCTAAGGATCACCTTATACTTGAAAGCAAAACGGAATCTGAACTAAGTCTGGAACCTTGGCTTCGTGAACATGTTCTTTTTGTCAGTTGAATAATTAAAAAAAATGGTTTTCTTTGGTAATTTAAGTTTAAAATTTTGATTATTTCTAAATTACACAAATAGCTTCAAAATAAATTTTAAATCTCGGATTTATTGGAACATAAAGTCATGAAATATTTTTTTTTTCCTTTTTAGTTGACACTTTACTATAAAATTATGGTAATATTTTAAAAATTGGAGATTTAATTGTTTGTTAATATTTTAAAATTGAATTTGTTATATTCTTGTGACAGGTTTTTATTTTGTTCTTGTAACTTGTAAATTTCTAGTAGAAATGCTGTTTCCGCAATATTGATTATGTATGAATGGATTTAATTTTAATGTATTTTTTGTATTTTATTATATATATTTAATGAGTTAAATTGTAATGTTGTATTTGTTTATTCTCTTTCAGTATTTATTGAAATTCGATCTTGCCCCTTCATTCAATGAAGAAGAGTTTCGATATTGGTTTCTTCCTCGTACAGATATAATTAACAGTTTTGTTGTTGAAGTGAGTCTAAAATAATTTGCAATGTTTTACATTTGCTTTTCTTTATTTTGTCTGAATAATTTTGTCCATTAATCAATTTTTTAAATTCTTGTTTTGAAAGAGTTTTTGCAATCAAGAATTGTTTTAAACTGAATAATTAAGAAACTATGTCCCATTTTCTATATATTCATATCTCCATTCAGTGAAAGTATTACTTTATGTATTTTAACAAAACCAATAAATTTGAAATAAAATATCTGAATTTAAAAGACCTTGTGCTTTTATCTGTTGGAACTCAAAAACAGAGTCCATTGGAGCAAATTTGACAAGTTTTGTGCATATATATATATTGGATGCTGATGAAGTAAATCTGTAAATGATTTTTCAAAAATTTAGTGGGTGTCAATTCACTTCAAGCCGCCACAACACGATAAATATCGCTACACAAGTTATATAAATGTTTGTTATTGATGAATGTGTTAAAATTATTGAGTGCACCTTTGGAAATTTGTATCATGATATTTGTTGAAAACACGCATTCAAGAAATCATAACTTTTGTGTATATATATATTATTTAGGACTGCAATATGCCACATTTTTTTTTATTGAACTTACAATCTGTATAGTATCTATACAGTATATCTGTGTGTATAATGTTTATTCTTGCTCTATATACTTGTAAAGAAACATATTTGAGTGTTTTATTAAATGAAGTACAGATGAAAACAATAATTGTTCTACTAATGATGAGATGTAAATTATTTATTAATATTTGAACTATATAGTGGGTAGTAAAATTTGAAGTTTCTTCAGTAATTAAGTAAATCATTTATAGTATAAATTAGTAGAGCTGTGTAATGATTATATATATAAAAAAAATGCATGAAATCCTAATAAAAACAATCTCTGGATTTTTAATGAAAATTTTCACTAAGTTTTTTGTTTCTACATATTGTGTTAGTTTCCAGAATTTTAACTTCTTAATTTTAACACCATTCCTCTGTAATTTGTTGGTACAGTAAACTCTCGATTATCCGGCATTCAAGTATCCGGAAAGCTCAACTAACCGGAAAAATTAGAAAATGAGTTTTTCTAAACAATTTACATCTGCGCGCCAAAATTTAGCACGCGCGTGTGCGTGCGCCGTTCCATTCACGCGGACAATTTATTTCTGGAATGCAACATCCGTTCCCTCACAGAGGAGTGTAGAAGGAAAAAACAAGCAATATACAATACTGTGATTTACGCAGACTTGTTTTATGGGGTGGGTGGATTCAAAAGCAAAAATGAGAACCAAAAATATAATAATAATAAAAGGTCCTCACCTTTCGCCGAAAAACAAGATCTAAAAACAAAATCGACAACAAAAAAAAAGGCCAAGAGACAGAAGCGGTATAGAAAAAAAGCTCATGGGGGGGGGTACTCCAGATTGGTAAGTATCTTTCTTTTTTTTTATGTATTTACTCTCCAAATATCGGCAGATGTTGATTCCGATTACGTAATATCAAGAGCAGGAGAATTGGAGGTTCACGTATTGCGCAATAATGCTTGCGATCTTCTAAAAGATAATTAGTTTTGATATTCAATCTGGGATTGTTTATGATCACTTAAAAGACTTTTATTATGCTTGCTGAGTAGAATATTTTTACAATCTATATATTTACGGTAAAAATTCGGCTACAGAGCATATATTTTTTTTCAAATCTTCATATGTTTTGTAAATGCAATGTTATGGAAGATACAGAAGTATTATATTTGATGCACATTTCAAAATGACGAAAACAAATTATTTGGCCGAAAAAATCTTTTAAAAAAGGCTGCAATTTCCTCACCCCCCCCCCCCATTTTTCCCGTCACACTCAACTATCCGAACTTTTCAGGTATCCGGAAATCGGAGTTTCCCGAGCATGCCGGTTAGTTAAGCTTTTACTGTAGTTGGTTTATGTAATTGCTTTGGAATGCAATAAATTGACCTAGAACTGGAGTTTGCCTGAGACATTTTCATGGATAGAAAATGGGTTTGTTAATGTAAGGGTGAAAATAAAAATCTTTAAATTTCCCAGTGCTAACTGTATAAATAATCACACAAGATTTTGTCACCTATGTGGTTCTCTGCTAAACTGTGTTCACTTTTTTCCCAGACCCTACGACGTTTTTCTGGCTTTTTACCCACCCCTAGTCTTTTTCAAGAATAGCTATAATATCTTTTTTTTTTTTTTATTATTATTTCAGCAATTGCCTGTTATATACGGTTATTATAAATGATCAAAATTGTTAATTTTGTTGCAAACTGCTTAATCAATATATTCTAAAGAATCTAAAATATTTCTGTTTTTATTTTCATTCCTTAGGTAAATGGAACAGTTACAGACTTTGTTAGCTTTTATACATTGCCTTCCACAGTTATGCATCATCCTGTTCACAAAGGTTTGAAAGCAGCTTATGCCTTTTATAATGTTGGTAAAGGAACTCCTCTCAATGATCTAATGCAGGATGCTTTAATAGAAGCTAAAAATGTAAGAACTTTTTCTTCCTTTTTTTTTTTTTTTTTTAAGCATTTACTCTAAATTCTGATTTTTAATAAACGTTAGCAGCAAGTATTGTCTCCATTATAATTTAAATTTGGCGCATTTTAAAGTAGTGGTTAAAAATTTATGATTATATATGATTAGGCTATGTGTATGTGGTGTTTTAAGGCAGTGGTACGCAAACTATTTTCACTTCCGACCCCCTCACTTTGTGTAAGATTTTTTTGCGATGGCACATTTTTTGGAGAAAAGCCTTATATATTTTTTATTGCCAAATAAATTGCTTTAAATTTAGCGACCCACAAAGATTTTCTTACGACCCCCAGAAAGGTCGCGACCCACGGTTTGCACACTACTGTTTCAATACACAAGAGTCATTTTTGGCTCTGCTATGCAAAACATGTGATTTTACAATTTTTTTCACACCTTTTAACTATATTTATAATATAAATAAATGTAGTGCATTTAATAGATTAGCATGGAAATTCAACTTGAAATGAAACAAAACTGGATCAAAACATTTATTTAAATGTATCCCAATAGATAATTAAAAAAAAAATGCTCATATGAACTTTTCATTGCTTTTGTTGTGTAGGTAAAAGTTTGGACGAAGATCATCTCCCAATATATCTTTTAGAATAATGGTGTTATTGCCGAAGAAGTTTAGAATATATGTATTAAATATTGATATTCTATTAATATATCCAATATTTAATACATATTTCTCATGAGCATATACTTGTTCACATTGATATTTTATTAACTTTTAGATATACTTAGGGCTTTTAATATATTTTATTTAATATATTTATATTAATAGATTTTACTTGGGCTTAAGTAAAATCTATTTAGTGTATCCAATTTTGAGATAGTTTATTATAACCTCCTGTTTTTGATTCAAAGGATAAATTTCATACAGGTTGGTAATTCACAAATGTTTTTGCAATTTATTATTTTGTCAGTTTGCAATGCATCACTCAAGGGAACAAAATTCTCAACAATTGTTACCATTCTTAACTTCTAGGGCAGCAGTTTTAACAAAGAAACATTAATGTAATCCCCACCACCACCACTTTTAAAAATCATTAGAAAATAAGAGCTATAGGTCCTTCAGATTATTTGTGGTTACTACCTACTCTTGTCTTCCTCCATTAGCAATCAACCCATCCACACATGTGCCGTAATAAAATAGGAATTCAGCATAACACAATTTGAGACCCAATAGGTTAGTGTGGCTAAGGGACATGAAATCTAATTGGTTTACTGGTACTGCATATGCATCCGCCCATAAGCAATGGTGAGATATCTGCAGACCACCATAGAGAAAAGGTTAATTTTATTATCTGTGGTTTTGAAAATGTAAACAGAATATCAGTCGGTTACATATCGTTGACTGAGGTGTTAGAAGGCGTTTTTCCAGTTATTTTTGAAGCTTAGATTCTTAACATACAAGTTTAAACTTATATGAGATTTTGGATTATTAAATTAATTTGGATTGCGCATAAGATTTATGATTATTTATGAATACTTAGATGTTTCTGAAGACTTCTGCAGGTTTAAAATTATTATTAATCTATGTTAAAACCTTTTAGAATTTAAAACTTCTGTTTATGAATTTATGTGTTGTAATTTTGTTCCGAACACCAGATAATACCTAAGCAGTAGTTTAAGTGTGCTAAAATGCATCTTCAAATTATGTGTTCTATATGTAATGATATTTACTGCCGTTTCTTTAAGTTATGAGCTATTGAACTGTTATTTTAATATTTAACAAATTTACTGTTATACCCATATCATTACCTGGCGTATCATTTTCTGCAGTGCAGTGTGGATACTGAAGTGATGTGCAGCATAAATTCACATATCACACTGAGTATTATTGTGAAACTAAATTTTAATGCATCTTATGTATTTTTGATACCTGTTATATGAAATGATTTACCATCAGAATTCATATAGTAATTGTAATCCAAAACTTCATATTTGTTTCATGCTTAAATTCCAATGTACTGACTAGGAAAATCTATCATAACTTTTTGGAATGTAAAATGGAATGAGAAAACCTTGATATAGTAAAAAGTTAAATGTCATGAAAACAGAATCGCAGAGTAAATATTGCAATGTGTAGAAACAATAAAGTCATTTGCTATGTCTGTATTGATCAAAATGAAATATTTCATTACTTTTGTAACATTAACGCCTTTGCCTTCAAGCTTGCCGAAAGGGATAATTTTTTTCATTTGCTAATTGTTTGAGAAGTCTGTTGCTAGCTGGAGAATTTAAATTTTTCTAATGTCTTGAGATATGTGCAATGTTAGAAAATTGCCTTTTTAATAAAAATAATTTTCTTTGCATGTTTCTTCACGGCTATGTTGGCTTCCATTTTTCTACAGTTATTGGTTTAAAAATTAATTATTTTTGCTTTGATTAAAAAGTATTGTTTGACATTTTTCTGTCTATAAGATTTATATTCACCTCTCTTTTACTTTTTGCATTATGGTAAATATTTTTGTGTTCTACATTTTATTTGCAGTTTTTTTTGAAGTTAGTATTCATGTTTCGTCATTATTTATGATGGTTATTTACAGTATTATTTTATTTTGTATTGATTTATTTATTCCAGATGGGATACGATGTATTTAATGCTCTCGACTTAATGGACAATAAGTCTTTTCTAGAACCTTTAAAATTTGGAATTGGAGATGGCAACTTGCAGTATTATTTATATAATTGGCGATGTCAGCCTATGCAACCAAATCAAGTAAGTTCATTTTTGTCCTTGCTTACATTTATTTATTTAGAAAAAAATTATGTTATTCATATGATTATTAATTGTCCAATGGAAAGGAAATTACCCAAATTAATATAAATCTCATGGTAGTTTTTTTAGTGTACAAAGAAACTGTTATTTATCTTTTTAAAAAATTTGTGGTATATTTTTATGTGAGTTTTAAGATGATATGACAAAATTCAAAGCAATGAGTGGAAACTTTTTTCTCTTGGATTTTGCAGTAATTTAAATGGGAAAAAAGTGTTAACCCATTATTGCCCAGCATCCTGTTTATAGGACAGATACATTTCACTTCCATAATTAAACCAAACACATTCCATTCTTTCTTTGTCTAACAAGTCAATATGTATTCCAAACTCTGAAACAGTTTTCAACTAGCATATACCACCAGTTAGCCAGATTTTGAAGTTGGAGCGTTGTCATTTTGAAATTTTTACTTTTTCCCTTTGATTTATTTTGGAGGTACTGAAAGGAATTTGATATTTTACTATATTTTAAAAATCTTTTAAATGCATATCTTTTTTTTAAAAAAAATTTCTTCCAATTTTTCAATAATTTTTCTAAAATTATATATATATATATTCAAAATTTAATCTTACTCCACAGCCTTCTTAATCTTGATGTTTTTAACACATTTTATAAGAAAATGCTTTAAATTAAGTTGAGTGTTAACAGGTTAAGAATTTCAAAGCTTTTATTTAACAAAGTGCTCTTGCTTATGTTTCATGAGAAGTTGTCCATAGACCTAATTTTTAAAAATCTTTGTTCATTTTTTAAAGGAAAAAAAATAAATAAATAAGTCATTTTCATAATACCTATCATAATTATGAAAATGAGTTGCTAATTTCCTTCTCGCATGTCTGTAAATAATTGAAAAATTGTATCACTTCTTGCTTATGCTTTACCATTCTTTATTTACGTTGTTTCTGCGTATGAAATGTGAAATATTTAATTATGATTAAAATATTTATCTGCCCTCATTCCTATCGAATGTCAAAAATGCATATTAAGAAAAACTCGGCTATAGGTATTCATTTTTGTTAATGTAGACTCTTTAATTTAAACCAGCCTTATTTTTTGAAATATTAAAAGTTGATCTGAAAAAGGATTTTCTGATGAATTAATTTTTTGTAACTTCCTCAAACCATATTTGTTAATAATAAATATTAAAATTTAATCTGAAAAACCTTTTTAATATGTTCAAAAAGATTTTAAGATGGATTATTTTTATGAGTTTGCTCAAACCGTATATGATATTATTAACTGACCTATTTATCATATTTAGAAGCATTTTGATGCAGTATGGTCTTAGATAAGACCAGTTAAATAAAACATAAGTTAATAAAAAATAAACTCATTTCCTTAAATTTATTATTTTTAAAAGATTTGAAATACAGTTTGGTATCACCTTAGAAAAATCTATTTAAATCACCTCCCTCCCCCAATGACGAGCAATGAATTACAATTTTTACAATATGAATTTTTATTCCATCATATTTTGATTTCTAAAAATATACCTTATTTTTAAATTGTTTCTGATTATTAATTCATTGTTTCCTTACTACATTTTGTTTTATACTTTTTTCCTGAAAATGTTCTATCGGGTAGTTCTCATGTTTTGGGTGTAAATCAAAAGAAGAAAATAACTTGACTTTTATTTTGATTTATTTATAAGTCTTCATTCTCAGACATATATATATTCTTGTTATTCTCATTACATTTATCTTGCTTATTTATTTAGATGTAGTTAATTTGTGTCAACAAAATATTTTAAAATCTCAAAATTTCCATTTTCTTAAGATTTATTGAGTGATTTACTTTTCCAGAATGGAAAGGGAAATTCATTCTGGTTTTTCTGGAAGTGAATCAATATTTCCTATTTGTGTATCAGCAACCAAAAATGTCTGTGTTCATGTTTTTTTCTTTAAATTTGTGTAATAAACAATATATTTTTTCCCCTCGCAAACTTGCCTACTATGCACTTTCTTTAATATTAAAAGAAATTGTTCTGATAAGGTAATTTTGATATGAATTTGAAAAGTTTTATTGTGTGGAAAATTTCTAAATGAGTTGATTTTATAAATGAAGGATCAAATATTCCTCGGTCCATATCTAAAATATTGAATATAGCTTTTAAAATTATCATACCTTGTGCATTTCATAAATTTATCTATTTTTACTGCTTTAGAAGTAATCAGGTTCAACTTGTTTATTATTGCTTTTGACTATTAAAATAGTTGATGCAAATGAAGTAGTGCATTTCAGAAAAAATAGTTTGAGTCATAGTTTTAGGTAGATTCCTTATAGGAAGTCTACCTATTTTTCTTGTTTCACAAAGTAAAGAAAAATCTAGTAAAAATGAACATTTTCATGGAATTTGCTTAAACCATATTTGATCTTATAAACTGACCTATTTATCCTTTTACAGCATTTTGATGCAATACAGTTATTTTTCTTCACCTTTATATCATTAAGTGAAATGATATGTTGGTGTTCATGGTGATTGTTGGTACAAGATAGTTACAAAATAACTATTGAATTATATTTATACTATGGACTGTTCGCTTGTCTTCCCCTGCCATTTTTGGTACCTTTTTACATTATTTGTTTCCCCATAGTGTACTACTGCTCTGACTACTGAAATTGACATTTGGATGACCGCTAGTTTTTTTCTTTTCTTTACTTTGAGTAAAGATGCTTTTATTAGTATTGTTAATCATTTAATCTGTAAAAAAAAATAATTAATCAATTTTTGTGTAATATTTCTGTTGTATATAATTTTTATGTATTATTCTGAAACTTTATTTATTATTTTTATTTATTTTTCCTAGTTATTTTACAAAGCTATGTATCAAGTAAATTTTTTTCAAGAAAATTATAGTTTTGGTCCTTTACTTCAACTTATTCTTGTATTAATTCTTTTTTTTTTTTTTTCCAGATTGGACTTGTTTTGCAATAAACTTTAGGAGAAAATATATCTTG
>BGPR01001643.1:144043-160814 GCA_013235015.1 Araneus ventricosus | reverse complement strand
CAGATTGGACTTGTTTTGCAATAAACTTTAGGAGAAAATATATCTTGTCATTAAAGAGAACATATCACAAGTGTACTATCAGGTTTCCGTTGACAACATTTGCAGATAACTCATTTCCATTTCCTTTTTATATATATTAAAGGCAAATTAGATTGCCTTTTAGAATTTAGAACTGCCTTCATGCTCCGAGGAGGTAACTTTTGACACCGAGTTACGTTAACTTGCTCTATGGTCCACAACTATTCTGCACACCCATCTAGTGATATGTTCCAAGTAATAAAAAGAGAGCTCCATCTCTTGTGCAAAGTAACTTTCTTACGAGCAAAGTGACTTCTCCAAGAGAAACTATTTTTTTGCGGATTCTAATGCGTGAACAAAAGTGATATATTCCAGACAAAAAGTAAAATAAAAGATAGCTTTGTTATCTGTGATTCATCCTAATTGTCTGTGCTCTTGTAATTTTTGACTTTATATTGCATTTAATGATGCTCTTCAGTCGTTGATGCTAACAAAACATTCATGCTTATTGTTAGCTTCATACTTTCATTGTTGAGTCGTTATGGAGACCTGCGGGCAATTGCTTAACTAGTGAAAATAGTAGTCCGAAAACAAATTTAATGCTTGTTAAAAATATATACTCAGCAGATAATTTGATTGAAAAAAAACGAAGATAAAGATATATGCAGTTACTAACAATCATTTGAATTGCTTACTTAAAATATATCTTTGTTTCTAAATTGATGTCTTATCATGTGATGAACTGTATGAATTATGATTGTCATCGCCATCAAAGGAAACTAATCAGAACTAACATTAATTGCTTATAATTTCCATAAGTAATTTTTAACTGGGGCATCTTAATACTGTTTCCCTTTGCAATCTACTATAAAGAAACACTAATCAAAAGTAACATTACTTGTTTACAATGCATTAAAAGAGGTGAAAATCAAATTTAAATTGGAAAAGAAAAAAAGAAAAAAAAAAAAAGAAAGAATTCAGCCTGCAGACTTTGTCAAGGGCCAACTACAGGCAACGATTCGAACCTGGGATTTTTCCTGTGATGGGCCTGACTTTTGTCCAAAATTTGGCCCTCCCATTCGATTTTCACTTCTTTTAAAGCATCTAAATAAAATGTACTTTAATAGTTTCATTTAATATTTTATCGGTATTATTTAGTTTCTAAATAAATTACTTGCTTACAACAACCATAGCTAATTTATTTAAACCAGAGCATCTTATACTTTTTATACTTGCAGTCCCCCTTTGGGGGGGGGGGGGGGAATTGTAACCCTTTTTTCATTTTAAAATATTTCATAATAACCCCAGAAATTTAAAATTAAATAAAGCAGTAATAAATGATGAATTTGAAAAAAAATTTTAAATTGCTATTTAACGGTTTTATGTTAATGAAATCCTTTATGTTAATCTGTATCCAGGCAATAATACATTTCACTTTTGTAGATAAACTAATCGTTTTCCATTATTTCGTTTTTGCTTTGTTTAACAAGTTGGTATGTATTCCCAGACAGATTTCAACTGGCATATACAATCCATTAGTCAGATTTTGAAATCTAAAGTTTCGTCCGTTTTTTAGAGTTTTTCTTTTGGTTTATTTTCAAGGTAATGCAAGGAATAGGAAGTAATCTTTATTTATTATTTTTCTTTATATTTCGCTATATTTAAAAAAATAGTTTAATATATTCTAAAAAATAATTTCTACACAAAATGCTGTAGAAAAGTTTTTTGAATGAAAGATTTTTTGCCAATAAACCACACAAAAAAGCGTCATAGTTACCTTAATCTTAGTGTTTTGACACAATTTGAAACAGAGACTTCGGTAAAATTCTTTTAAATTAATTGGGGTGTTAATGGGTTAAGATGGTTTTCTTTACAGTGTTTACTTACCAGTACTTTTGGAAACTCCCATATTAATATACCCAGCTCTATTAGGAGTTGTGATCCACTAATTGAATAGTTCTGGTTTAAACCACTTATACAGTAAAGTAAATAAGAGAATAAAATACAGTGATATAATTTTTCCTGATTGAAATATGAAAGAAAAATTTGTGAATATATTTTTCTCTCTAATTTTCATTATAGATATATGCATTTTTGCTTCATGTACATTGATGTAATTTCTTGAAGTATATATATATAACTTATTTCATCATGTCTATGTACAAAAAAAAATAACTAACAGAAGTTGTATAATTTTATATGTTGCCAAATATTGGTCTTTGTTATAAAAGTGTTGAAAGATTATTATTGAAATACATTTTTGCTAGTTGTTATAATAAATTTGAACTGAAAATTTTTAAAAAGTAAGGAAATATCTATCATTTTTTTTTTCTAGTTAACTAATTGCCCTTGTATAATATTGTAAGGAATATTTTCAAACTTGTTGTTTTGGGTTTAAGTTGCTTTTATAGTGTTAATTAATTAGCTTTCGTATATAATGGAAATCAGAAACTTTTATTATCCTGGTTTGATTTTTTTTCTTTGTTTGAATTTAACAGTTCCTTGATGTTAATTTTGTGTGATTTTAAATATAAATGATTGTTAATTATAAAATAAGTCTGTCTAATAAATTGTTAAATGTTTTTTGAGGTAGAGGAGAAAAAAAGTTATAAATTTAATAAAGCTTGTAAAAATCACTGATAATTCACTCATTTGAGTGCTTGAAAATTATGCTTAGCACAATAAATCAAACTGTCTGCGACTTAAAAAAACTTTTAATAATTGGAAATAATATTCATCAAAATACCATTTTTGCTTTTGTAGAAATTTGTGCTTTCCATTTTTTTGAGAACTTGCATCTCCTACTCAGGAAATTTTAAAATGAAGCCTTCAACATACAAGAAGAAATCTGATATTTCATTTCAGTTCATGTAATGTATCTGTATCATAAAAAATTGCTAACTTTTTTTAAGAAATAAAGTTTTAAGTTATGATTTAAAATTTGTTTTATTGAAGTTTCTTTGTTTTATAGTGAAACTTGGCTAATTCAGAAATAATGGGTTTCAATCCGACATCTAACAATCAGTGTACGATTAGAGCATAGGTTCCCAACCTGGCTAATTGGGGGTACGCGATATCAAAGTCGGTAATGGCAGAAACAAGCAAAATGTAAGGATTTAAAAAAAAATATTGAATTTTGTCTCCCCAAGGTACTTGCTATTTAATAACTATACCACTGGAATAGTTGATTATTAGTAAGTGTAATATTTAGCTATCCTGATAAGATCCCTGTGAAATTAATACAATACTGCTTTAATTTATTTTGGGGTGGAACTAATACTATTGTAAAAATGGTATAAAATGCAAAATCAAAAAGAAATTGTCCAAATGTTATTAATTCGAGTAATTTGTCTTTCCAGTTAACCTAAGCCCGTAACATCATTCATAAAAACTTCTTTGTACAGACGGATGGTTGGGGTCAGTGGCGAATCCAGGGGGTTGGCTATTGGGCTGCAGCCCCCGACCTAGACCAGAATTCTTTATTTTATTTAAAATCACTACAGGTGTTTTTTCTTAATCTCCCTTTCAAAAAATGAAAATATGTCTTCCTGGCTGTTGACAGGCTCGAGAGTTTTCCCACTTTTGTACTCGTTCCACTCGTATTCGCAACGTTGACACAGTCAAGAATGTGATTTTGCTAGTTATTTCATTGTGTTTTTTGTTAAATTATCGAAAGTACTGTAGTGTTCTTTATGATTTTTAGTGTCAGGTGAGTAAAGTCTAAAGTTAAAGTGTTTTGGTTTACATAAGCCATAAGATTTGACATTCGTCATGACGATACAAAACTTTTTATACCTCAACCCCCTCCCAGACCCAAATCCTGGATTCGCCACTGGTTAGGGTAGTGGGTTGGATATGATAGTAGGTGGTACACGAAAATAAAAAGACTAATCAAGGGGTACACGAGAGAAAAAAGGTTGGGAACTCTATTAGGATTGAAAATAGAATAATTTTTCTGCCTGTATTCAGTACTGGATAGCAGAATTATATTCAGCACTAGAATTGGCTAAATTCAGTGCTGAATAGCAGAAATCCATGGATATTTCAAAAAAGTATCTTGAATTGAGTACTGCATACTAATACAGGCGATAAGCCAAACACATTTCAGCTTATTATCATGAATAACTTTTAAAATTAACTCATGACCAATCAACAATGTGTTAACTCGTGTTTTCATGCCCAAACGATACTGAACGATCATGAGTTAATTTGTTTCACTTCCACGTTCAATTACGAAATAATAGCCTGCGACATGAAATAGCCTCTGTATAAAATTGCTGGTCAACAATGTGTTAAAATTGTCACAAAAATTATTCTATGTTTCACTGCAATATTAATTGAGATCAGTCTCGGAAGTTTTCGAAGGCAAAATTATGTAGAAAGGATTTCAAGTCATTACAAAATTATGACAGAAATCAAAATGAAATGCCAACAATAGGTGATGTTTGTATGGCAATTGTTGCATTGGCTAGCAATCAGTGTGGAAAATTTTCTTAGATCAATAAAACTTGAAATATTTACAAAGATCTTTTCTATTGTGTCAGTGACAATATATGAGTCTGTTAAGTAATTGAAAATCTGGGAGATAATTCAAAATTGCAGAAAACATCAACAGAAATATTTAAAAATATTGTTTCAAGAGACAAAGCCTGACTCTTGTCCAATTTGAATGGGTCCATGAAAACCACATACCGACATTGGAAAGTCTTCGTTGTTGCGGATGGAAAAGATATTGAACATTATTAACACAGCTATACAAAAAAAGTCCAGTGCCTGAAATTTTTAAACTGATTGACTATATTTTGTGTGCTGGTTTCAGCTATGGAAACAATTTTTCTTTTTGGCTCTACTTTTTGAAATTCGACTTATTTAAATTATGAAATATTTTTTTTATTCAACTCATTGAGTAGTGGTTAAATTTTTTCTGTGGATTGCTTCCTTCTCTTTACCACTATCAGATCATTGTATGAAGTCGCGTTTGTTGACTTAACCCAGTCTTATCTTGTTGGCAAATGCAGGTTAGAATTTTTCAAAATTTATAAGTAATTTAATATGTAATTATATGCTTATAAATAATAACTTTTCTTTCTAATTTTTATCATTACATTCTGTATTTTTTTTGTTAATTCTTATTTAATGATGAGCAAAATTTACAGTATATGTTTACATGTTCTTTGGCAGAGGAAATCTTGGCATTATGTGCATCTTGCAATTTCTCTTTGGGACTTGCTGCAACATGTATTTTTTTTAAAATGACAAATGGGGTATTCTTTCCCATCCTAACATTTCTATGAGCTTGGATTAACTATTCAGGGATGAGATTCTTCCGCTCTTTCGCGAATTTCAGCTTTTTTTTTTTTTTTTTTTTTTTGAAAATTTCGGTTTTTTTTCCCTTATTTTTCTCCCCCCCCCGGAGTTCCGATTTTTTTCCCCCTGCAAAAATTTGCTTTTTCTTCCGAAAATTCCGCTTTTACACAAAGAAAAGAAATTTTCCTATCTTGCGTTTTCGAAAGAAAATTCTGGGAAAATATGCTCAATAGTGTGACTTAACTCCACCGGCTATGAAACTAGCCGCTTCATCTTCTACTGACGAATCAACATTATATCTGCAAGCTCTACAATGATGAACATTCCAACATTCAAAGTATTAAGTACCACCTTTTTGCAGAAAACAAAACTTCTGTGGCATATTTTTCAAAAAAAAAAAAAAATTTGCATGAACATTTTGAAAAAAAAATATTAGTTGAAAACTTAAGGTCATTTTGTATGGCGTACCAAGATGAAGAAATAAATAAAATAAATAAACTACATAAAAAAAGAAAAACTCCTGTCAAAAGAGGCAGCTAAAAAGCTGTGTGCAAATGCAGCAAAAAAGCAGAGAATAAGACATAAAAAAAAATCTTAAAATAAAATCGATTTACCTAGGCATTCTAGAGATAATGTAGTCCCGACAACTATGCCAGTAATTAAAGAAAGATATATTAATGAAGACTGTGCAAAAACTTTAGCCTCTACTGAAAATAAACTTGCAGAGGATGCAAACACATCCTTTAGTGAAGAAAAATCTGTCAAAGATAGAAGTCCTCCAAATCTGTTACCAACAAAAGCCACACAAATAAAAAAACGAAAGAAAACCACTTATTTAACAATTAAGGAAATGTTTCAAATAACAGTAATGCTAAATGAATCTCTCATTGTAACTGTACAATTTCTCAACCCCTCTCACTTTATAAGGTGCAAAATCGTTGTGCTGTTACTTTTGCAAAAAAGTGTAAAAATAACAGAAATAAAACAGAATTCAGTATATGATACATTATTATAATTTATAAAGAGCTAATACACTTTACACAATTGCATGAAGCAAAAGAAATTATTTGTCCTTATTTTTATTTATTTTTTGAGCTAACTTTTATCAAAAGGCTATTAAACATAATTCTTCTGTTGGGTGTATGTTGAATCGCAGTGATGTACAGGTGGTAAATGTTTTAATGTCTAATTTTGTATTTTCTTATGCACCTGATGATGTGTTAAACTTGTTTGTTAACTTTTAATGCGAATGATTTAATAATAATTTAATATTCTTTTTCTTATTTATACATACTGAATTATAAATAATTAAGTTATTAATTATTATAGTGTAATATTTTCATCATGTTGTATCTTCTGATGTTTTACTTCTTTCGCGTATAAATTATGGTACAGATTTTTTGCTCGCATATGATTTCAGTCTTTTTGGTTTTTTGCCAATCTCATCCCTGATTTCTCAAAATAATGATTTTGTTCAAATTGATAATGATACAAATATTAATAATCAACTATCATCAATAAATCAGGCAATTTTATGCCTAAATGAAAAAATTAGTGAAATTTTACAAAAAAATCGAACCAAACTTTCAGAGCAAGAATTATCCTACGCCAGGACCAGTTCTTGTCTAACCACTCCATAAATAAAGGAGTTTGAAGCAAAATTCTTAATTTATAAGAGTTAGCAGATCAGTAACACAAATATGTAGCAATAAGAAACAGACTCAAGATCTACAAAACATCAAAAGTGATTGACAACATCCACAAAGACAGTGGAAGATTTCAGTTTCTCACTAATTGACAATTTATCAGAAAAGGTAATCAAAAACATTGTATTTGTGTTAAAACTGTGCATTTATTAATAAATATTGGGCATAAGAATTAGATTAAAACTTACATGCATTAACTTAATTTACCTTTTAAATACCTAGGCATGCTGCAAGTTCAGTCTATAGGTTTTTAAAGATGCAACTTGTATATTGCAAAATTTTCTATACCTATGGTAATACAGAATTTATGTAAGCCTGTAACATATTGTAAAATTTTGGGGAAATTTTCATATGGATTGGGGGAAATGTTGGGAGTAAAAACATTTTCTGCACCCCTGTCATATTGATATTCCAGGACCACCCCATGTCTGAATTTCCGATACCGATACTAAATAACGAAACACATATTTTTTTAAAGCTATTTTTTACATTTTAAAAATAAAAAAAAAAATTTGGCCAGTTAAAAGCAAAGATCTGGTTAAACGAAGTCCGGTTAAGGGTAGTCTAATGTATAGAAAAGTGACTTGTTAACCATATTTCATTTTAAGTCTTATACAAACTCAAGTGTAGGACTTATCATGATAGTATAGGACTTGCTATGGTATAATAAATAATTATGAAAAAGTTGCTTTGTTAACCTTATTTCGCAGTAATGCTTATAATATATATTTTACAGTATATACAACAGAGTGTTATTACAGAAAACATTAAGGATTTTTTTTATTAATACTAATTATATATATACTGCCAATCTTTGATGTAAATCCCATGTGCTTGACTAATACTTCTAAACATATATTTTGTGTAAAATAATAAGCCAAAGAGTTCTTCTAAACAAAGAAATATGCATGCGTATGGTTTCAGTCTTTTTGCTTTTTTTGCCAATCTTATCCCTGACTATTTTTCCAGTCCCTTTAGAAAAGATTTTTTTTCTTTAGCTTGTTTTGGTTGTAGGAAAGACTTAGTATATGTATAAAAACATGTGCATTTATTGCAGCTGGGTCAGTTATATTATAGAACTGGCTGCCTTCGATGATCAGCTGGCTCGCAGGGAATATAATTTCATATGAATCTCTTATGCATAATTTGATATTCGTGATTCCCTTAAGAAAGTAATTTTAAAGGCATTTAACCCGTGTTCTTTTAGTAGCTTTGCACGTGTTCTGTTCGTTGTCTCCATGAACATCTCTAATGGGCTTAAGTAACTGTCCGTGTCATGTAACATCTAATTGCACATTGTTGGCATCAACTTCACTTTCTTATTCCTCATTCAAAATATGCATTTGATTTCGCCACTAAAATTTTGTGGCACATTTTTACATGCAGCAGCATGTTAGCTGGATTAAAACATGTTGATAACAAAAATTAAATCATACCAACCACAATCATTCAGCTGGGATAAATTTCTTAATATACTTGAAGGACTTGGATTACAGATTTTGCAGAAAAATTGATGAAAAAAAATGAAAATCCAGTAAGATATTATACACTCATGTCCATAAATTAAGGATAATTCAGAATCACACAGAAATTGAACTCTAAAATAAAAATTTCACCTGTAGAATTATCACACACATCTTGAAGAAGAATATGCAAATTACAGGAAACCACCAGATGACGCGGATAGTACGTCACAATTACGAGAGTGTAAGAGAGGGGTATATAAGGAATGTGGCAAAGAAGTAAAATTGTTCACAAGCGCTTTAAAAGCCTTTCAGTGCAATAACCGCATAGCTATGGAACAAAGGAAGCATTTGGATGATTTTTTACGTGGTAGAATTATCGGACGACTGGAATGTGGACGTACCCAGCTGAAGTATCCGAGGAACTTGGAATCGCCCAGAGTGTCATCTCCAGGCTTTGGCAACGATTCCAAGATGATGGTAATGTGAGTAGATGTTACAGCACAGGTCGCTCCCGAGTTACAACGCCGAATGAGGACCGGTATTTGGAAGTTACTGCCAAAAGAAACAGACGGAACACAGCATCAGACCTGTCCCGTCAGCTCTCTTCAGCTACCGGTACGACAGTTTCAAGGCAGACCGTGTACATACGCTTAGGGCACATAGGTCTATATGCTCGTAGGCCTGTCAGATGTGTTCCACTTATCGCAACTCACTGTCGCCTGCGATTAGCCTGGAGTAGAGAGCATGCATTGTGGACACCGCAACAGTGGTCTTGTGTGATGTTTTCCGACGAGTCCAGGTTTAGTTTGCAGTCTGATTCTCGCCGGACTTTCATATGGAGAGCGCCAGGTACCCGTTACCACCAAGAGAACACCATTGAACGACACCGTTACGGTGGTGCAGGATGGCTCGTTTGGGGAGGAATTATTCTTGGTTCCAGAACTGACCTGCATGTTCAGAGTGTAACGATGACAGGCCACATCTATCGGGATGTCATTCTGGAACAACATGTACGTTTGTTTCGGGGCGCCATGGGTGCTGAATTTCTGTTTATGGATGACAACGCCCGTCCTCACCGTGCAAACATTGTAGACGAATGCCTTCAGTCGGAGGATATCACCCGTATGGATTGGCCAGCATACTCACCGGACTTGAATCCAATAGAGCATGTGTGGGATATGCTTGGCCGACGAATTGCAGCCCGTCAACCCCCTCCCACCTGTCTACCGCTTGATGAGTGGTGTAATATTCCCCAAGATCAGATTGATAATTTGATACTCAGAATGCCTAGGCGTTGTAAGGCCTGTATTGCATCGTCCGGGAGACATACTCCGTATTAACCATCATACTAACAATGTTATACTGTTTTTTGTAAATAGGTTCTTTTTTGAAATTTGCTCCAGGGAGTAAAAATCGCAATTTTTATTAATTATGTCAAACATATAGCATCTGTTTTGCTCTTTACCTTTTGTTTAATAAATAGACTTTACAAATAAGTCAAATTTGTTTTGCTTCTGTCTCTTTCTTTGCCTGAACTTCATTATCCTTAATTTATGGACATGAGTGTATATACCTTGTATATTATATATTCATTAGCTTTCAACAATGGAAGAGAAAATTCGAGAGAAAGGATTTGTTTAAACCGAGAAAACAGTTTGAATTTCATTGCAAAAATGAAAAGTATTGTTGTAAATTATGCCTAAAAAGTTACAATTTTTCTCTAATTTTTTTTAAAAATATGATTGTTGTAAATTATGCCCCAAAATTTTTTTTTTTTTAATTAGAGAAAAAATTGTATGGCAACTTGATTGATATCATTGAATAGATAATTTTTTGGGGTTTCCAGGTAGTCTGGAAATAATTTTTGTTCTATAATGTTTTCGAAAGTTATCAAGGAAAAGCACCTGTCATGGTATGACAGGTGCAAATTGCCACTTGATACGAGAGATTTCCCGTCAAATTTGACGTGTTTAAATGGATAAATATGCGAGAGAAATGTTTAACATTGATTGAAAACAAAAACATTTTATGACAGGAAATATTGTTTTTTTATTTACATGTTTCTTTATTCAAAAAACCTCTTTGTTAACTACATTCCGTGTGAAGTATTTTTCATTGTTTAACAATTTTCCTTGTACTTCAGATGTCTAATCAAAACAAAGGACTTCTATGCTTGTCAAACGTTGACAAAAGATATCAAATTGTATCAGCACGATTGCAATAAATAATCAGATGCATCGTGGCGTCCAAACTATATCGCGAATTTTGTATAGAAATTGATTTTATAAACTTAAATCAACAGTCAAAACAGTTACAAGCATTGATTTTATTAATTTTTGATTATTTTTAATTGCAGAGAAAAAAGGACCTAAAAACTGGTTTACCTAACCTAACCTGACCTAAAAACTGGTTTGCACATGTTTTGCTATCCAACATTAATTAGACTGCTAGAACCATTTATTAAAAACATTGAAAAGTAAAGAAAGGGAAAATCAGTGCATTGGCTTAAAAAAATGACCTGCCCGAGCGGCGTTCGGGAAAGTCTTCTTTCGCAGTGTTCGGGCGAAACTGTTAAGTGGTTGATTAAAATTTCAAAAAACGACTCCGAGGTGCACATTCCCACCCACTCAAGTATGATTGTGTCGAATTTGTAGCTCTAGATCCAACAGGCTGCTCTGTAGAGCACTAACACAGTCACACGCACATTCTCCTCTATTATTAAGTAGGGGTCCGTCTCCCAGTCCCACTTTTGCAGAGGTGGGGAATTGTTTTGCACTGAAAGGCCTATTTGGGGAAAAGGCCTCACGAGCAGAATATTAAAGGTTGTTCTGCAATTATTATTTTACTGAAAGTGTATTATTTCAATGAGACTTGTAAATAACTGGTTAGGTTGCATAAGAAACTCAAAAAAGGCCACATGCGGTCTTAAGCTCACTGGTTCCCCCACCCCTGCAAATTTATCCATAGTATCAACTCTACCTTTAGTTTCATGTAGTGTAAAATTATTGCCGGTTTTCTTTCTTTCTCTTTCAAAACTGGTCTCGTGGTGCATAGTTGAAAGGAGCATTTCCAAGAGGCAGAACTAGTATTGGGTTGATACTGATACTCGATTGTACCTGGTATTTTTACCTTGTGCAATCTCTTGGCTTTAAAGACTTATCTCTACCCAAATCGCTCGTTACCTATAGCTTTCGCTGTTGATTTTAATTTTAGCAATATTAAAAGGTAAGGACTTTTACATAAACATAAAAATCTGATAGCAAGAGTTTATTTTTCATTTTTTTAAAGGTATTTCATCATATCTATATATATAAAACGCTAAGATGAAAAAGGGGGTTAATTTCTCTTTTGACGATGGCGACGTCTGTTACTAAATAAAACCGGAAGCATCCGCCATGTTAGACATAACTTGATAGGAATAGTCTGTTACTATATTCGTTGTGGTGTAAAATAACTTTTTCTCGCAAAAAAATGAGTTTAAGACGTAGAGTTCACAATATTTCTTACAATATAATTAAACTTTGGATGAAATGTTTCGAAAGAGATCAGTTAGAAATGAAGGAGTTAGCTTATGAGAGCCAGAGAACGTTCAAGTCAAAGTCAAAATAGTTTAAATCAGAGACTTGGGTTTTTCCAAAAAAAAAAAAAAGTTTAAATCAAAAACTTGCAAATAAATTTTATCAAGCCTTCCCCTCAATCTAAAATTCAGCAATCTTTAAAATTACTACGATATAAATGACAGTTGAAATAAGAAAAATCCCTGTTTCACGTTCCAGCCGTGGCCACGGCTGAATTATAATTCTTGATTCTTCATTAAATTCTGCCATTTTAAAATACTTTTTCCAAATACTTTTATAGAATAGGATTATTCACTTTTCGTGCGAATATCTGCAGCAAAATTTCTGTTGAATCTGGAAAGAAATAAGAATCTGTAGATTAGAATCTCCGAAAATAAAAACGACATCAAGTTTATATGCTGGTTACCCAACACATTTAGACCATAGAAGATAAAATGGCTAAAGTGGGACATTCATGGCTAGACCGCTTCACTTTTTTTGAAGCACAGCATGCCAAATTCCTTCGTTAGTGTAAAAATCCGACTGGAATTGGTGTAGACCGGGAGAAAATTTGGAAATCCAACATCGTTTGTTTTCGATTCGGCCATAAAAGTCAAATACAATCCTTCTGAACTTGACGATGCTCTCCGAAAAGCGAAAACCAGCCGTGGGGTGAGGGGAAATCAGGGCAGGGGGACCCAATTTGAAATAGGGGAGACAAGGAGGCGCAGTAGCCTAGGGGACTGGGTTTTCCTTAGGTGATGGGTTTGCGGTTGGCACGGTCCGTTCCGTGGATGACCCGCCAAAATTGGTGGACTGAAAATGGAAAAAATCTGCTGATAAGCCCTCCAAATAGATTGTAACAGCCTTATGGTAAATGTCCAGCTCCCTCCACACGCGAAAAAGTAGGTCTCACAGCGCCAAAACCGGTCGCAGATGCGAAAATCCGATGAGAGTTGGTGAGTTGTGGTCGAAAGTTTTAAAATCCGATGAGAGTTGGCGAGGTGTGGTCGAAAGTTTGAAAATCCGATGAGAGTTGGCGAGGTGTGGTCGAAAGTTTGAAAATCCAATGAGAGCTGGCGAGTTGTGGTCGAAAGTTTGAAAATCCGATGAGAGTTGGGGAGTTGTGGTCGAAAGTTTGAAAATTCAGTTTCGCCTGAAATCCATTTGGAATGCGTAGGTCATAAATGCTGAAATACGACTGTGCAGATATGTGGGGGGAGGGCTCTTTCGCACTAGATCAGTGGTGAGCACCGTTGCTCGCGAGCCACATACGACTCTTCAGCCATTTCAGTGCGGCTCTGCCACGAATCGATTTGGACTACGTGCGATTATTATAATATCTATTTTTATTAAATGTTAGTAGCTAGTTTAAACTGACTTCCAAAAACATGGTTTTTGAAAAGAATTTGGCTCTCAAAAAGAAATCTTAAGCGTTGTACTGCTGATCTTTGGGTCTTTTGATTAATGGGTTTGCCGACCACTGCACTAGAGGTAATCTTATCTGGCGGGATTTCACGTTTTGGAGGAGTAGAAGCAATAGGGGATGGAAGTGCCCATAAGTGATGGATCGTGAATGTCCAGCTTTTAGGATACAATAGACGTTCAGAACGAAGTCTCTCAATTCCGGAATATTGCTTCCCACTTAAGGGGGCAACTCAAATATGGGATAAGAACCTGCCGTATAAGTAAGCAGTCTCGCTTTCGGTGGGATATATACTCAAAGATAGCTTAAGTTTATAATACGGTGGAAGCTACAAAGGGTATTCTTCCGCAGTTGTGCAATTATCCTAATGTATTTTAAAAGTAATTGACATATTTGAACAGAATTTTGCCTTAAATACCAATAACCTGTAGTCTCTACAATAAAAATCTATTTTCAGAACGTATGTTATTTAATTTCAAGGGAAATGTGAAAAAAAGGGAAATGAAAGAAAAAAAAATGGGGAGGTTTAAGACAAATGTCTTGAACCTCCTCCTCTTAACTTCAGAACGGCGGTAGTCATAAATGTGGTGTCTAGGTATAGTAAAGTAGCTCTGCACTATGAAATGAAACCGTTTACAGCGCCATCTAGCGACGAAATTGGAAGTAAGCATTCTTAACTCGAAAACGGAATGAGATAGGGGGAAAAAAAATTTAAATTGTACAGCATCATGGATTTTGTACGAAAAGACACCTTCTACACATTAGAAATGAGAATAGAAGCACATAAAAAGCATTTGTTTGGTGGCGATTTCCAGAATTGAGTGGTTACTAAGCAGGAAGAGTGAAGCCCTTACTTGTCATAAGCTTATTTATCCTTTGTGTTGACATAAAGTACATTTAGACTGCAATTACTATACAAAATACTTGGAGGTTCATCCTGTTATTGAAAATTCAGCACCATACATTAACTGACCAGCCTACTTGATATTCATGCGTCATTTCTCCATACCTTCTTTGTCAGGTTGGTTGATGTTATGGTTCCTGAAACTTTCTGCTTTCTTGAGAAAACTTTAAAAATCTGTGAATCACCCAAGTGTTTGACAAGCAGGGGTGGCGCCAGAGGCCCCCCCCGTCGTGTATGCTGTGTCCCCCATCGGGGAAAAATTTTGTATCCCGTCGGGGAAAATTTTTGTACTGGGTATTCAACTGTAGTTGATAAATAATAATCTGGCGACAATTTAAGACCAATTTCATTACACTCGTCCCCCCGTACAGCAGATCGTGCCTCCTTTCGAGGAGACCGTGCCCCCCTGTCGGGCAAATCGGGCCTCCCGTCAGGCAAACTCTAGCGCCATTCCTGTTGACGAGGCTGTGAAACTTCAAACTCAGCTCAGAATAATAAATCAGAGACTTAAAGAGAAATGGAGCTCCTTAATGATTACGTTTTCGGATTGATCCACCATATTCCCAGCCAAGAGACGCTATGATTTTTTTTTTAACACGTTCACGCCGGTTCTGCAATTCATGTTTTTCTGAGAACTCTTTGCTTTATCGGGCGGCGCCGAACTAAAGAGAAAAATAAAATTTTACCGCAGATAATTTTTTTTAACTAACCGGTTTTAATGTTTTAGGTCAGTCGAACAATATTTAACATGTAACTTTTAAGTATAACATAACACTTTTTCCGTTCTTCATGTCCAAATTTTATTATTTTTCGAAACTACTTGAAAAATGTGACCTGAGAATCATAAATAAAAATATATTGAAAAATAAATTTTCTCATCCCTAACCTTTCTAGAATATAAAAATACTTAATTTTTAAAGTTATAATTTTACTACAAAATAACATATGCAATGATAATTATGAATCGTTATATTGTTTAAAAATAATTCATAATGGAATTTTTATCAAAATAAAATTATTTTAAATTCAATTACATACCTCCTATTTATTAGAATAGTCAGAATATTCATAGGATATTCTATAAGTGATGAGAATATCATATGAAAAACCAGAAAAGAAATTATATTCTAATGTGTGTTATCCTGAATTCAATTGAGAATTTTATGAGACAGTTCTACATATTATAAGTTGTGAAATTTTTATTCATTATATGCAATGAATTCTTACTTCAATGGAAGCTCTTCAAATAAATTACCGTTTTTTGATCCACGTTTCTATCTCACTCACCAGCAGAATGATTAACGCCGAAGATGCAGCGCCACCTGGCAGCGACGATTAGCTAAATGCTTCGTGTAACCACCACCGGACGTTCTCAGCTCTGGGTGTATATAGTCCAGTCAACGAAGGCCAAAAATCGACGAATAGAAAAAAAAAATGGTGTAGTTTTGAAATTTGGCACAGTTGTTGGGGGGTAGTGTCCTAAACGACATACTAAAAGTACCCGCCTGGGGAGGTACGCGAGGAGGGTACAGAGAGGGGTTTAAAGGGGGGCGTTTACAGTTTTTCTTAAATATCTCGAGAACTATGGGTTCTATCGAAAAACACTCAATTACAAATTTAAACTAGATGAAATTTCCTACAAAAAAAGTTCTACGTTGTTTTTGTAGCGTCAATAGTATAGAAAATACAGGGGGATTTAAAAGTTAATATTTCTAAAATTCCTTGTTGTAATTGTAAAATCGATTAAAAGTGCTGAATCAACAACCCTCTTAATAACCTTATGTCTATATAATAATTATACAAGGGTAGTGGGGGTGACAAACCGTTGATACCGAGGGCAACGCAAAGACGCGAGACGAAGACAGGCCACGGGAACGGTGCGACGCGATCCGTTCCCGTGGCCTGTTGTGTTTTGTACTCTGTTCTCACGTCGTAGTATTTTAGCGGTTTCTAAAGGATTATGGAGTGAAATGCTGACTTCATTATGGAGTTTTTGGATCTGTACGAGGGAGAACCTATCATATGGAATCCGCAAAACTGTATGATATTACTTTTTGTGTTCGCTATTTGAATAATATTATTTTGCATACTTTTAATGATGATAATTTGGCGGCGGGAAGGATAGAACTGAGGACCTTTGGGTTACGAGCCGAAAATCCTAACCACTAGACAAAAGGAATTCCCCCATGTCCGGAGGCGGATATTGGCTAATATACATTAGAGTAAGATGGCGTAGCACGGTGCGCCACAGGAGCAACCCCCAGCTGGTTTGATATTATCTGAATATCAAGGAAGCGATGTGCTGCGTGCATATGCGCAGATTGCTGCCCAGATTGGTGGTGCGCAGGCACGTGCAGACTTTGTGCTATGAAATGGTCATAGACTTT
>BGPR01001643.1:119596-143943 GCA_013235015.1 Araneus ventricosus | reverse complement strand
GCTATGAAATGTGTCATAGACTTTGTGCTGTGAGATGTGTCACAGGCTTTGAATTGGGAGAGCTGCGTTGCTGTAGTAGTTGTCGTGCTGCCATCTGGTGAATGTAGCAGAAGATGGAATTGACCTGATTTTTTGGTGCTGCCATCTATTAGTGGGACTGAAAGCTGTTGTTGCGTGTTCTTTGTCCGCGAGTCACCACTTTGGCGGCGGGAAGGATAGAACTGAGGACCTTTGGGTTACGAGCCGAAAATCCTAACCACTAGACAAAAGGAATTCCCCCATGTCCGGAGGCGGATATTGGCTAATATACATCAGAGTAAGATGGCGTAGCACGGTGCGCCACAATAACTACATTTTTATTGATAAATTTTCATTTTATAATTGCTACATTATGTAACTTTATAATCAGTATATTTAATTTACATCTTAATTTATTATAATTAAGATTTTGGAATTTGCATTTGGTAAATCAAAATTTAATTTTTATCGAATTAAATTCAGAACCCATTGAAGAAAAGAAGCTGCAAATAACTTTTTCTTTCCAAAATTGCTTTCTGTATTACTACTGAACACATCACATCACGATTTCTAATACCATTAGTGAGGCATAAAGCACTAAAAGGAATTATGTTCACGCTAAATACTGAAGTAATATGAAGCGGGAATGCAAAAACAAATTTGATATTTAATCTTAAATTTTCAAATCAACATACTCTCTATCTCTCTTTTCATTGAAGAAACAGTCAATCTCATGAAGAAGCAAATTGTTATAAACCGTTTTGTGTTGCAAATATAACAAATGAGAATAGAACACTGACTAACACATTTACTCTTTCCTTTGAATATAAATTTAAAGAAAGATTTTTTTTTCACATTTCGAAAACATTATTTTCAAATTAAACGAGAACTGCGTTGCATTTAATAAAGCTTATAGATGTAACACTAAACTTCAGTACCCAAAAATATTTCGAATTTTTATTAAATTTTGTTTCCTTTTTGGAGTTCAGTGAGCTCATAAAATTCGATGAAATGCTTACTATTAAATATTATTCAAAATTGAAATGATACCGTCGGGGCCCCAGGCGTGCGCTTGGTGCGAAACAGAGCGAAAGGAAACTCTCTCGAAAACCGCTGCTGACATGTAGAGTGTTGAGAGATTTGACGAAAAGCGGTTCACTGGCCAGACGGCGTGGCTTAAATTTGCCAAGTTATGCGTGGTGGGAATGGCGCATCTGGTCCAATTCAGACTAGCCATAAACCCGTTGCGACGCGAGTAGATCGGAGGTTATCTGATCGTGGGTCAGAGGCTTTATGATAGTTTTTTCACCCAGTGGTCACCAATGGCTTAGCATGCGTTAACGGCGCCTGGAGCATAGCATTATTTTAAGCTCCTTCGTCATATTTTGCTCCAAAAATGTCATAGACTTAGTAATGTTAGACTCCTTAGCGCCCTCTAAAACTGCCGCCCGGGCATTTACACGCCCCTCTCTTACCCACCGGTCGTTATGCCTCTGACTTAATCAGTAACGTATCATGCCTTCATTCAAGTAAAATCTTAACATTGATCATTTTTCCGCTAGGATCTTTCCTTTTGAACAATATTTTCGCACCAGGTCTGAAAGTATTCAATGGCAGGAAACAATGAGGGCCCACTCACATCCACAATGCTATAATTTAATTAATGTTATCAATATAACGAACAAATAAAAATTTCAAAAAATACAATATATAATTTTTACAGTATATAGATAGCCCGCAAATGTCTTGAGCCCCCCCCCCCATAACTTCAGAATGGCGAAAGCTATAGTCATAAATGTGGTGTCTAGGTATAGAAAAGCAGCTCTGCCCTATGCAATGAGTTCGTTTATAGCGCAAAATTCGATGTAACCATTCTTAACGCGAAAACGGTATGAGATACGGGAAAAATAGGAAATTCTAAGTTGTAGATCATCATCCATGTTATTCAAAATTCTGCACCATACATTTACTGATTAGCGTACTTGATGTCGGACTTCGACCAGTCGAAATATCATCCCTTGAATTTCGCCAAATGTCACGATTAAAGATAATGTTTAAAGTGTTGCAACCACTACCGAAACTTGCTCTTATCAGTTGCAAAACCGTCTGTCAAAAGAGAGCCGATGAACAGTTTTATGACTTGTACGGAAACGTATATGTACGGAAAAGTCACTATACCGTCTTAACAAAGTTGAGAGCCCTGGGCTAAAATAATGTGGCGTCCCATCAGAACCGCAGCTATGAATTTTCTCACTGTTTGTCTCTGCATGAATATTTTTTTGAAATGATATAGCATGTTTATGTGGCATTCCGAAATCGATGGCTATCTAGCTACGACCCGTAATCATATTTCTGTTTTTAACATATTAAATATTTTATTTAATTACATTTGTTGGTTCAAAATTTAAATAATTTCAGAATTGTAAATTTTTTGGCGCCTTTGTATTAATAGCGCCCCGGGCTGCAGCCTAATTAGCCCATTGGATAAGATGGCTCCGACTTCGCCAGCACATCAGGAGTTTTCTATCGCCTAGTAATGAGCGTTCTGCTCGTCATTGCGAAAAGAATACCTTATCTCTCCATACCATCTTTGCGATGTTGGTTGACATTAAAAAATGAGTTATGAAACTTCTTGTTTTCATCTTGAGGAAACTTGAATAATTTGCTGATCACCTAAATGTTTGTCACTGCCGCAAAACTCCGAACAATAAATTGCACCCATAAATAGAATCAGTTCTTGAACTTACCTGCGCCGAGTGGCGCTGTGGTCTTTTTAATTAAATTTCAGAGCATTTTTCTCCTTATTCTGTGTCAGAGAAATATAGGAATGCGGTCCAACATTAACACACTTTTTCAGATACTTGACTCGATGCAATGATCGAATCATTCTTAAAATAGAGAGTTTAAAAAATTTCTGAAACAAATCTTATGGTAAATTCTGCAAATTTATATAATAAAATTAAATATTTTAAAGTGGTAAATTATATATTTTCGTGGAAAAGTTTCTTTTGATTATTGAATGTCGCTCGATGAGTCAAGTACATTCAGTTAAAGAGTATCCTAAACCTATTTGTTACTCATCACTTAGAAGGCTAGTTCATAAGCAACAAACTATTTTCATAAAGATTTTTTTTAAAGTTATTAGTAGAATCGCCATGCCCTGAAATTCGGAATAAGTGTTCTTATCTAGAAAACGGTAAGAAATAAGGGAATAAAGTAAATCAGTGTTTCTCAACTTCTCAGTATATGCGACGCAATTTTCAATCATAATTTTCATCGCGCCCCCCTCTCATACAATAACCATATGTAGTACAATAATAAAGCATTGTGCAATACTGATACAATCCCATTTATAAGTGTATTATATCAGTGTAAATGTGTATTTTATTTGTTACTATATCAGAATGTATTTTGTTTTACTTTCCTTTCAGTAAATTAATCATTTTTTTAAATAATATTTTCTTATCGATATGCTCGCGCCCCCTATTTAATGTTATCACGCCGGCTAAGGGGAGCGCTCCACAGGTTCAGAATCTCCGAAGTAAATTATAAAGTTGTAGAACATCATCTGTTTAAATACGAAAAGACAATTTGCACACATTAATATTTGTAATGCATAAAACCTGGATTTGTTTCGCCACTATTTCTAAACCTGTAGCGTTATGCATCTCAGTGCCGAATCCAGAATTCCGGTCGGGGGCTGAGGTCTTAAAAATTTCGAATCGTTGTGGCGAATGTCAAACCTCATGGCTTATGTAAACCAAAACACTTGAACTTTACAGATTTTACTCACCTGACAATAAGAATCATAAAGAAAAGTACAATACTTTCGATAAGTTAATAAAAAATATAATGAAATAACTAGACAAAAAATGTTTTCAACCGCGTCAATGCTACAAGTACAAGTGGAATGACAAGAAAAATAGGAAAATTTTCGAGCCTGTCAAGCCAGAAAGCAATGTTGTCAGGCTTTTATTATTTTTTAGAAAAGGGGAAATTAAGAACAAACCGTTGTAGTGATTTTAAATAAAATTAAGAATTCTGGTTTAGCTCTGGGGGGCTGCAGCCCGATAGCCCCCCCCCCTGGATTCGCCACTGATGCCTGTTAAAAGCCACGTTTGGAAAATCCTGAGCAAATTCGGCGCTCAGCACAACTGGCAGGGGAAGCACCCATTACAAGACGATAGAAAATTCTAGCTGTGCTGTCGAGTTTAGTTGTATGAACGTCCCGTTTTGAAGAAACACGAAGCCTATTTGTGCTGTTGAATTTAGACATCAAGTACGCTGATCAGTTAATGTTTGCTGTGGCGGCGAATAAGGGGGGCGGTCGCTCCCTACTTTTCTGGGAAAAATTAAATTTTTGTATTTCTTTTTAGTTGCCTAAAAGTAGGAACTATAAAAAAGCAGTTGTATTCGGGAAAACTAGATAATTTTGTGACAAACTTTTTGAATTTTGTTGTTTACCCCCTTATACTCTCGGGTACTTTTAGATATCAGTGCATTTTTTGTCCCCTCACCTTTTTCACCCGATCGCAGTCACTGACTGTTTGAGGAGGAATTTTCTTTAGCAGAGTGATGGGTCCAGTATTTTAATCACTTATAATATACTAGGAAGCTCTGCCCCCTGCTCGCTATAATGTGGACGCTGTGTGTCCTAGCAGAATTATTGTAAAAAAACCATGATGTTTGAGCTTCTTCTCATGCTTTTACTTAAAGATAGCGTTATTTGCAGGTAAGGTGCAAACGGATATAGCGTTCTTCACAGGTACGAACCAACGGATGAAATTTTATTCGCAGGTACTATGCGTTCGAATAAAAAGTTATTAGCAGGTACGGTGCGTTCGAATAAAACGTTATTTGCAGGCACTGTGCGATCGAATAGAACGTTACTTGCAGGCACTGTGCGTTTGAATAAAATGTTATTCGTAGGTACTGCACTGTAGATGAAACGTTAATTGCAGGTAACGTACTAACGGATAAAATGTTATTTACAGGTATTTTCCATTCTGTTAACTTGTAAACTCGTGTTTTCTTGATGACACTACACTATTTGAAATATTTCAGAACTTTATTATCAGTCAACCGATTAACTTATTTTATGCCAGCGGAGCCATCTGCTTATGAATTAAGAAGAAATTGTTGAAAAATCTGTTTTTATAATAACGAATTCTAAATTAAAAACTAATATATAGAAAATAATTAAAATAAAAAAATTGCTTTTTAGTACACTAATGAAAGACTATTTTTAAAAGCAGTTTTTATTCTTTTCTTAATTTAGAACACTTGTAATTTTGAGAGACGGAATTCACATTAGGAGTAATTTTAAATTTATCGGATAATATACCATGTAAGGAAAAATGAATACAATCTAATACAAAAAATATTTTCCCATAAGTTTCAGGAAAGTATTACCTGAAACTTAAACTATCCAAAATATTAGTCATGCAGCAAATATAATGGAAAAAAAGTGCTTAGGACTATGTAAGACAAAACTCGTTACTTGCGGCATAGACATCGGCGCTTTTACCAGTTGAGCCATGGAGACTTCACTGGTTATTTTTTAATTCTCTGGTTAGTTAAAAAATTATTAAGGACAATTAATTCAATAATTAATCAATGAAATTTTACATTTTGCAATTCCATGTCAAAGCTCTGATGGTGCATATAAATGCAAGCAAACTAAGCATCTTGAAGCAAATTATTTCTCCTTCTCTCTGCACGCCCTTCAAAACTTTCTTCAATTGATTCATTTGCACTTTGATTTTTTTCGATAATATTTAACAGTACGGCTGAGATTCATATTAAAAGGATCGAAAAATGGGCTTAAACTAGTGTATGTGCTCGGATTCCGAAACCCTCCGCTCTTTTGCTCATGCACCAGGCGGAGTTGATTTCACCAAAATAGGGGGAAAATGAAATATGGAGGAGGGATATGTTTACATTTTACTTCGCGTGACCTAACAAAGAACTCCGGAAATGAGTTCATCTTACTTACTGCTTGCCACACCTTTCCGGTGTAAAATCGTCCAAAAGCGCTAGTTTCGGGATATTGAAACGATCTATAAATGGAAGAAGTCTGTTTGCGTTTGGAAAGTCAAATCATGTTATCCAGTGTTTGCAAACCGTACAGCTAACTAATGCGTTGTTTGGGAGCGGCAGAAGAGAGTTATTTATATAGATAATATTAGAATGAAAAATGTGTACAGATTTTTTGAAAGTTTTTAAATTTCAATGATTAAGAATAAAACGATTGAGATAATTATGGGAGGCAGAAGAATGTAATAATAGCGAGTAAAAACATTGCTACTCAGGGACCGAACTCCGGAACGTTGAGTTGCAAGCGTAATGCCTTGAAAACTGTGCTATCGGAATGCTCGACCTAAAAGCTTAAACTATCCAAAATATTAGTCATGCGGCAAAGAGGATGGAGGAAAAGTGCTTAGGAATATGTAAGAAAAATGTGTAAAGATTTTTTGGAAGTTTTTAATTTTCAAGGATTAAAAATAAATCGATTAAGGTGATACTAAAATGAGGAGATAATTATGGAAGGCAGAAGACGGTAATAATAGCGAGTGAAAACAATTTTCAGAGAAAAAATTTGTCACTCTGAGACCGAACTTCGGAACACTGAATTGCAAGCGCAATGCCTTGACAACTGTGCTATCGGAATGCTCGACCTAAAAGCGAAACAGGGGTTTTGTTATTTCAACTGTCATTCATATCGTAGTTCGGAATTTTAAAGATTGCTGAATTTTAGATTGGGGGGAGGGTTTGATAAAATTTATTTGCAAGTTTTTGCATGAACCTGTTCTTTTTTTTAAAGAAAAACTCAAGTCGCTGACTTAAACTATTTTGACGTTGACCTGAACGTTCTCTGGCCCGTATAAACCTTCTCCCTCATTTCTAACTGATCTCTTTTGAATCATTTTATTCAAAGTTTCATTATATTGTTAGAAATATTGTGAACTCTACGTCTTAAACACATTTTTTGTAAGAAAAAGTAGTTTTACATCACTATGAATACAGTAATAGGCTATTCCTATGAAGTTATGCCTAACATGGCGGAGGCTACCACGTTGTTTTGTAAACGATCGTCTTTTTATGTTCTCTGTCAGAGCATTTTTTAGTTTTAAATTCTTTTTAAATTGTAAGAATTTATATATAGCTTTTAAAAGATATTCTGAACTTTCATGATTTTGTAATCACGAACTTGAATGAATCTCGATCATTAAGTCAAGTTAAACACAAAGAAGCAGTACAATGTGCCATCTTTGCATGGGAGTATTCATCCCATCTTCATTCTGGGTGTTTCTCATCCTGTAATTTTCTTAAATAATTTCAGAAAAAATTCTGCTACTTTTATCATTCGGAAAATCGTAGTTTATTTGATTTTCTCCATTCTGATTTTTTAAGATCTGTTAATTATATTTTTCTTCAGTTTGTTGCACCTTTTCGGTTTTTAAAAACTTTGCAAGGGAGTTTTTCTTATTTTCAGAATTTTTTTCTTTTTCTATCTTTTTTTCAAATTTATCAGATCCACATTTATATTTTCTTCCGGCATTTTTGTCTTTACTAGTGATGCTTCGAAATTGTTCAAAAATATTTTCTTCCGACATCTTTGTTTCTACTAGTCATGCTTCGAAATTGTTCAAAAATATTTTCTTCCGTCATTTTTGTCTCTACTAGTCACGCTTCGAAATTATTCAAAACTATTTTCTTCCGACATCCTTGTCTCTACTAGTCATGCTTCGAAATTGTTCAAAAATAATATAAAAAATTAAGATCACTTTTTAGTAGTATGATTACAACAAACAATGAAATAGTTTATTTAGTAAATTTCAATAAAATATTATATTGACCACGTAACTTAACAATTTTCTTTGCTATATAAAAAAATGCTTCTTTCTGTTATGAAAAAGGGTTGTCGTTTTCATTCATCTTAGAAGGTATATAATACTTGAATGTTTATAGATTCTACGTGATTTTTGTATAAAATTATAAGGCTAATTAATGATTAAATTTTAGTTTTAAGACTAAAAATGCGATAATTCGATGCACGAGTATTCTCTGGCATTTAAATTAAGAGGTTAAATATTTGTCTCCCCTTTAAATATGAGTATTTTATTTATTTCCCCACCTAGTGATAAAAACATAAGACATGTATCATGCAGGAAACATACGATAAAAACATACATCAGCCGTTACAACGCAAGCATAAAGAAACACAATGCTTTTACTTTTCTTTGGCTATATAGTGAGATTTAAACCCCGTGATTATATTC
Organism: Araneus ventricosus; assembly: GCA_013235015.1. NCBI lineage: Eukaryota > Metazoa > Arthropoda > Arachnida > Araneae > Araneidae > Araneus > Araneus ventricosus. Next base: position 135,643 of record BGPR01001643.1, on the reverse strand, counting down.
AAATATATGAATATTCGGATTAAAATAAAAAATGAGAAGGCATTTTTAATTTGCAAAATAAGTCAGCTACGTGGGGACTTTAGAAAACGCGGGACCTATTGCGGTCGCACCGTTTGCACCTAGGGATGACAATTATTGCAAAAAATGAAAAAAAAAAAAAAAAAAAAAAACTATTTTTGGTTAAACCGGGTTTTTTTCACCTCGGGTCTAACCTGGCAGTTAAAACCGCTCAAAATAACCGGTTTTTGAAAAAAAAACTTGTTTTTTTTAAAGCAACGTTTATGGACAGAATTTATTATTAATAATAATATACAATAAATAAAGATTAATACAATAATTAAATTAATGTAATAAGTATTGATTATAAATAAATAATTAATACAATATGTAATAATAATAAATGAGTAATTATTGCAATAAGTAAGTATTATAGAAAACTTTTTATTAACTTTGTTTTTACAAGAAATTAATTCATTGGCCAATATTTATTATCTAATCTGCTCATAAAGACTCTTTCAGCAATGTGTTGATCCGTGAGTCGGCACCTCTCATCGGAAACAACATCATTCAACGTAGATACTAATCTTTCGGACGCCACAAAAGTTCCGACTAAAGATAAATATTTTTTGGCTACTATAAATAGACGCCCTTTGCAGACAAAATTTTTATTCGTATTGTTTTTGCAGGAAATCAATACATTGGCCAACATTTATCTGTTCATAAAGGGGTCTATTCTGGTTTCTGGTGGAGACGTCACTTTTCCCAATTTTAACAAAAGTGGAAAAGTGACGTCTCCCAAACAACTGGGGTACCAGAATAGACCCGTAAGACTCTTTCACTCATCCGCCAACCAACAAACGCCTCGAGGAAGCGGTTGTCGGTTATTGGCCTAAGATAATGAAATTCAAAGCTTTATAACTTCGTAAATTTTAGTCTAGTCGAACGAAAATCGAGCCTATCTTAAATAACCGGTTTAAACCGGGAAAAAAATTACCGAAAAAACCGGTTGACCGAAATAAAAATAACCGCCTTCCTGTTTAAACCGGTAAGTTTTTCCCATCCCTATTCGCACCCCCTTCCGGGCCCACTTGCCATTAGGCAAGCTGACAACCTGGACAGTCCGGCACTGTCTGGATCATCTTTGTCTCCGAGGATGCAACGCTCGTATGAAGCTATCCTGTGGAGCTGGTCACAGAATTTCCAAGTCATGTGGTGAACTGATTAACTCTTTAATCCCGAGGCGACTTTTTTTCTTCTAGCTCCTTTAAAACCGGGACTTTTTGGGAGGAATCGGCATGAATTGGACTCTCCCAACTTGGGTGGTCATTTACCCTGCCACCCCCCTGATAGCCTTCCCTTAAGGCGCACAGAAATGGATTGTGGTTTGCAAGGATAATTGGACCTCTTACTGAGCTCATATCCGAAGTGATCTCAGAACCTTACCTCCCCTCAAAAGAAGCCAACCGCCTCAGATCGGCCTTCGTCGCTATTAAGGAGAAGTTTTTAGACCACCCGAGACCACCTCGCTCGGTATGAGAGGGTTAATGGACCTTATGCATGTGACGTCACATCCTCCGACACGTGACCTGCCGGAGGCAGCCATTGGTCAGTCTTAAACAGCTGGCTCAGAACTGCTTTTATTTCTGAGTCGCTTATAGGCCGATCGTTTTGTTTATTCCTCCACAGCTGTTTTTCTCTACTCTCGAACGCAAACGGTGCATAAGGTGCATTCATGAACGGAATGAAGCTCGTTTAATTTAACTTGGGGGTGTGAATAAGAAAGTTTTTAAAAATATGATCCGAATGATCTTATGATAGGATTAATTTTTAAGGGGTCTATTCTGGTACCCCCGGTTGGGTTGGGGTTCGGTGTTTAACAACGAAACCCAACCCATCTCCCAACCCAACCGGGGGTACCAGAATAGACCCCTAAAGCTATCACTATAGTAAAACCTTCTAGTAGGGTTTCCGTCTTACTTAGCCTTGAAGGCGGCATTTTCTTCTATGAGAAGAAGCAATTCTCGATTTGGCAGCTGAAAGAAGATAAAAATCTCCTAAGAATTTTTCCCATAAAATGTATGCATATAACCTATCACCACCCGTGTATTTACTTGGTTTTTACTAGTTTGTGTCATTAGTGATTCAATAATTTAAAAAAAAAAATTTTAACGTCTTTTACCATGTCTGTCGAAGTTCCTGCCTCTACGACTCCGACAGCTGAACAAAATGTGGAAGTTCAACAGGTATTTGAATTTGTTTATTACCAATTTAATACAGATTTGTACAAAAATAAATGAGCATATCTGTAGTCAACCTAAGTTTTAAGGGGATATACGACTCTTAAACCTCGGAAAAAATGAGGGCAAACTGTCAAATTCGATACATTATATCTCTGAAACAATGCATTTCACAAACTCGCTTTTTTTTCTAGAAAAATATCTGTTCTTTCTCTCATAGTACAAACATTTTCAGACCTTTATATTAGTATTATTTATTTGAGAGAGTAATAAATATGGGTATAATTTTGGGAAAAATTGAGATGGTTACCTTGCGCGCATGATTACGGATAAAATATTGGTCTAAACACAGTATTTTGGGTATCTAAGCATTCCAAACAGTCTGTTTAAGAAACTGAATTACAATTTATTAACATTTACATTTAATTTCTATTTTATTTACCAATTTAAAATAAAATGTCAAAAATAGTTACAGTTTCAATTTTTCTTACCCTTAAACTTCTTTGGAGAAAATATGTCCAATAATTGTGGTTCAATTTGTAGAACATAGCACATTACATATTCAGTAAAGATGTTATGTAAAATTCAATAGTTATTGAGATATTGTGCGCGCAATATCAAAAAAAGACAATTTGAGACGCTTTAAAGATATGGCCATTTTCAATGTTTACGTTGAACAGATGATACATTTTCCTTTATAACTTTTATAATTATTGAAATTTTTAAACGCGGATTGTTTTAAATTGTTCAGAAAAGACTGGGGAATAATATGTATATTTTTTCATAAAACCGAAAATTTTTGAGGTTTAGCGGTCGTATGTTCCCTTAAATACGACTTCAATAAACATAAATTTCCATTTAAACAGGTGGAACTCTCGTATTTATGAAGAAATCTGTTTTTATTATTTGATTTGAGATTTTTTTTGATTGAAATACGTATTAACTTTATAAAAATAATTTAATTGGAACCCCGGTTAACCGATTCTAAAGGGGGGAAATGACTTTTCGGATACCGATTTTGTCGGTTAGGCCATGGACATCTATTACTATTTTATATCTAATTACAGGTTGTAATTCTGAAATGTTTTAATTTAAAACGAATACAAACTCTCCTCGTCATTTTCTTCAAGTTGACTCTCTGTCGGGCGCAATGACCGGTACAGGTAAACAATACCGCAATTAAATGTTAATACCTATTAATTTTAATTTTAGCATTCTAAAATTAGTCGGTGACCTTCTTTGGGGGGAGGGAGTGTTAAAAAATGGGGATATCGTTCCAAAAAAAAGTCGCGCCTTCTCGATTATTTTTGTGCAGTACAGTATGCGTTTTTTGGAATTGCGATTTCGGAGACATTCCGGATAAACCCGGGTTTTATGTATTTATTATTTTCATCTATCCCATTAATTCTTACTATACCAAACTGTACAATGCAATAAATAGCAAAATGCAGCGAATTATTTTGTTGCACGAAATTTGTTTCAAGGCCCGTTTTCATTCGGGCTGGCTCTTGCCAATGTATTATTCAATACCGTCTAATTAGATGACCCCTTTCTGTTCGGGAAATATGTGGTCGTATTGATTCAACTAAGAGCTCGTAGGTTAGTTGAGATGCTAATGGATTACCGGTTAACTTGAAGCACCTGCTTTACTACTCCTAGCATGGGAATTATTTATCGAGCAAATTTGAGGCCGCAGTGGCCTAGTGGTAATATCTCGGCTTTGGGGCCGGATTCGAACTTCTTGAATTTAACCGGTAATCCATTAACATCTCAACTAACCTACGAGCTCTTAGTTGAATCAATACGACCACACATTCCCCGAACAGAAAGAGGTCATCTAATTGGACGGTACTGAATACTGCATTGGCAAAAGCCAGCCAGAATAAAAATCCAGATTCGAACCCCGATTCCACTGAAGATTTGCCGCGCATGGGGCCTGCTGCACGCTAAATCATAAGTTGGAGGCCAAACGTCCTCCCGCTGGTGTGGTGCGGAATTTAGAAGAGGGGGGGGGGGGCCCGCTCGGGTGTCGTCCTCGCCACCTGACCGAGGTTCAAAATTATGAAGTCCGTCCTAAAATTGTCCTCGTGTTGCTTCAAAACGGACGTTAATATGACTAAGCTAAACTTAACGCTCAATTTTCTGATCTTTTAATAAAGGGTCAAAAATCAAGTTATCTTTGTAAGTTGTAGAGACACTATTGCACTCATTTCAACAACTGCTTTCAGTGTGCTTTCTCGCAAGTCTATAGGACCGGAAGCAAGTTCTAATGTTCTAGGAGGCTACATACGGACTCCATTTTGGGGTCGCGGTGGCCTAGTGGTAAGGTATCGGATTCGGGGCTAGAGGGTTCCAGGCTCGAAACCCGATTCCACTGAAGATCCCTCGTGCATTGAGCCTGTTGCACGACAAATCGTACGAAGGAGGCCAAACGTCCTCTCGCTGATGTGGTGCGGAGGTATGCAGAGGGGGACGACTCGGGTGTCGTCCTTGTCACCTGACTGAGGTTCAAAATTACGAGGTCCGTCCCAAAATAGCATTCGTGTCGTTTCCTCACAGGATGTTTATAAAACTAAACGAACTCCATTTTTTTGGAGAAATGGCGTCTTTGTGTCACCCCCCCCCCCCCTCCGCACAAAAAAACTGCGGGCTATTCTTGGTAATTGAGATGAACCTATTCAGGAATCCTTAAAATAAAAATTTTAACCACAAATCCTGAAATTGAAAGTAGTTTTCAATGTAGATACTGCAAGACTCGTATCGGTGTTTTGTCACGAATACGATATAGTAGTTTAATGGGTTTCACTTCGTTCATTCACTTTAAAATTGCATGGAATTTAGTTTGCAATAACTCTCTACTATAAATGATCGGAGAAGTTCGCAGTATAGTCCATTCAACGAAGGGTTTTAAAACATTAAATCATTTGAAATCATATTTTGAAAATTGGTACACATGTTCATGAGAGACTTCTGATGAACATACTAAAAGTCCCCTGTCCTGGGGGGCAAGTTCGAGCTGCCATCTTGGATTTCACCCCCTTTTTTTTAGTTTTTCCTGAATATCTCGAAAAGAATTCAATTTTCAAATTAAAATTGATATAACAAATTAAAGAGCATAAAATTCCTTACAAATACATACTTTTATTTTTCTTCCAGCTTTAATAGCTTCCAGATAATGAATCTCAAAGGTAGCCGCCATCTTGGATTTCATCCCCCTTTTTTAGTTTCTCTTGAATATCTCTAAATTTATTCAATTTTCAAATTGCGTGTAATCAGTAAATTAAAGAGCGTAAAATTCCGTATAAAGACGTGATCTTATTTTTGTTTTATCTTTAATAGTTACCGAGATAATGGATTTCAAAATTTGCTACTATATTGGATTTTCCCCCCTTTTTCAGTATTTCCTAAATATCTCAAACTATTATAATGCTAGGGAAAAAATAAAAGCATGCATTTGTTGGGAATTTTACGATCATTAATTGCTTGTATTATAAGTATTTTGAAAATCGAATAGTTTTCGAGATATTCAAGAAAAGCTGAAAAAAGGGGATAAAATCAGAGATGGCGGTAAATTTTGAGACCCATTATCTCAAACTATTAAAGCTAAAACAAAAATAAAAGCATGCGTTTTTAAGGAATTTTACTCTATTTAAAATTTTGATTACATGTAATTTGACAATTGAATAGATTTCGAGACATTCAAGAGAAACTGAAAAAGGGGATGAAATCCAAGATGGCGGCAACCTTTGAGACCCATTATCTCGGAAACTGTTAAAGCTGGAAGAAAAGTAAGATGTATTTGTAGAATTTTACGCTCTTTAATTTGTAAAATCAATTGTAATTTGAAAACCGAATAGTTTTCGAGATATTTATGAAAAACTATAAAAAGAGAATGAAATCCAAGATGGCGCCCCCAGCTCTCTCTCCCCAGGACCGGGGATTTTTAGTATGTTCATCATGAGCCCCTCACGAACATGTGTACCAATTTTCAAAACTGATTTAATGTTTTTTCACCCTCCATTTTGGACTTTCGTTGACTCGACTAGTTACCGATTTTGAATACTCTTTGGATACGGAATCTTGAATTTCATAATGCGTAAAATTTCTTTAGGATTTGTCTCGGATATTCGAATGTAAATTCATTACAATTACTATTTCGGAAAATCAATTGTCATCCCCTTCATCTGATCGTGGTTCAAAATTGCGAGGTTTGTCCCAAAACAGCTCTCGTGTTACTTCAAAACGAGACATTAATACAACTAAACTTTCGGAAACGCGATCTGAAAGCAACCCCAGTTCAACTTGCTGTCTTGACATTTTCGTAAGCATGGCCTCATCTGGGGGATTAACCCTTAAAAGACCGATTTTTTAAAAATGCATTTTAAAGTTTTTTGACTTTCATTTCTTGAATAAAACACGAGAAAAATACTTCAAAAATTCCTATTTCGTTTTAAGTATGGTTTATGACTGAAATGCAGTTTACCAACTGGCTTTTGTAACAAAAAAAATTCCCTTGATAAAATTCTTTAATATCAAACACAGATGATTTTTAATAAATAATGTGGATAAAGAATTTCCTTCAAATATTTCTGCAAATAATAAAGAATGTGTGTTTGTCTGTGTGCTGGTCCTCTATAGGGCATACCTCTAGATTTAGAGCTACGAGATTTGGCACAAATATACTTTGGAGGGTGGTAATGTGCATCTTGGAGAATTTTTTTGGAATTTTAATTAAAAATTAGGCGAAATTTAGGCGTTTTTCTTTAACTTCCAAAATTATTACAGTGCAAAAATTATTTTACACCATCTGAAAATTTAAAAATTACCTTCTCAATAATATCAATCAAGTTATCAAACGATTTTTTTCTGAGTTTATTAAATTTTAAAAAATATTTTTGGGATAATTTATAACAATACTTTTTATTGCCACAGTGAAATTCAAACCGTTTTCATTGTTTAAACAAATATTTAACTGCGTGTTTCTATTTCATTGTTGTAATCTGAGATAGGATCCTAATGCATTTTGCTTCCATATTTTATTTCATCAAGATTTCTGTGAAATCTGTAAATCAAGCTCTTCGAGATATTGCTTTGCTTATATTAAGAAATATGCAGGTTGAAAAGAATAGGAACATAGCAATCATATATTGAAAGTTTGATTGCTATGTTCCTATTCTTTTTTCAACATATTTTTATTCAGCCAATAAGCCGGCGGGCCATATAATATGCTGCGTCATTTTAATGTTGAAATCAAATGCATATTTTACATTAGGAATAAGAAAGTGAAGATAGTGCCGACAACTTGGAATTAGGGGTTACGGGACATGGTCAGTTATTTGACTCTATTAGGGACATTTATATAGACAATGAACAGAACAGGTACGAGGTCACTAATAGAACATGGGTTAAATATCTCACAATCTGAGGTTTAAAATTACGTTGTCAAGAGAACCATGAATATAAAATGATAAAAGATTGAATTGAAATCATACTCCCGGCGAAACAAGCTGGTCGCCGAAGGCGGCTAGTAATGGAATAAAATATGGTATTTTCAAGCGTACAAAGCTAAAACGATGCAGCCTCAAGTGAAAAACGTCAGTTTATTTTTTATATCGGCACTCGGGTGCCATCTAAATATTTTAAATTGATTTAATAAAAATTTCAGTATGCATCCTATTGGAAACGGGCATTAAAACTTCAGTCTTATTCTCAAGATTATAGAAGACAAAACTGCGTATATTGCTTAAAGGCAACACGGGGCAGTTAAGGATTAAGTTTGACGCATAAGAATTATGGTTGTTTCAGCGTTTGTCTATAGATGATTTTGTATTCCGAAACCCTCCGCGCTTTTGCGCATGCGCCAAGCGGAGTTGATTTTATCAAAATTAGGGGTGAAGTGAGAAATGGAGGTAGTGATATTTACATCTCATTCAGCGTGACATAACAAAAAAGTCCGGAAATACGTTCACCTTGCTCATTGTCTGCCACCCCTTTCCTGAGTAAAACCGTAAAAAAGTGCTAGTCTTGGCATTTTTGAAACGATCAATATTTGAATATTTTTTTTAGCAAGAGACGAGTAACTGTACTGAAATGCTTTAATTTCGCATCATTAAAAATGTTTTTCTTTACAGGAGGCATCCACTGAGGAATCGACTGTTGAAGCGGAAGGTATGTGCTCCACTTTTTTCTATTATTGAAAATGGTGACATTTAAAAAAATGTTAGTTTTATCAAGAAAATTTTATGTGCTGTAAAGATTTTGTATTTTAATCGTTTCTTTGATCCTGTTATAGGTTCGCAATTTAGCTTTTGAAATTCTTCAGACGAGGATAGTTTTTAAAATTTGGTTTTCAGGATCGCGCCTGGTTTCAGGCAGCTTATCCAGAGTGGAACTTTCGCCAAGATAATATTCACATGGGGGAAATTGTGGTAAAACCAGGTAGCAAAGGTTCGAAGGCCTGTTGGAGCTCAAATATTCGATCTAGAGCCTGTCAAATTTTTAAAACATATTCATTATTTATCGGAGTACAATATATATTTCCAGAAAAGTCAGTTTCATTACTTTTTTATCAAGGCTTTTTTTTATAAAAAAGCCAAACTACCCGGTTTTACCCCATTAGTGTGGTTAAACCGGGTGCAGATGTTAACGTTATGGGAAATTAGGAGAACTCTATTTTCAGTGGAAAATATGCAATAATTTTTATATTGCATGCCAATTTAAGAATATTAGTTACAAAATTCGCATGTAAAGCAATTGTCGTCTTCCGCGCCACTACAACTTTCGTGGGCATAGGTAAAACAGTTTTCACGTTGGATTAAACCTTCTTTATTTAAATTGGGAAAAAGCATCATTAAAATAAAAACATCAACGTCTGATGTTTTCATTGTCTTCATCGGAGGAATCATCTGTAGTGACTGTCCCGGTTTTGGCCACTTGGAGTACCCGGTTTTACCCCGAGTACACAGGTTATAAAAAACTACATATAACCGAGCAGTTATTGGAGTAAATCCTTATTGTTTGATAGGGTATGAATCCATAGTAAACGTATAATAAGCTGGACTAAATACAGTTTTTATAACTGTAATTATTTTTAAGCAACGGCAGTTTACAATCAAACGAGCATTAGAGTTGACGTCTTAAAACAAGGAAACCTTCACAGATGCAGTGCATTCAACAGCTACAACATGCCACTATGACTGCTCCTTTTTCTTGATTAGTAGAGTGCAATTCAGTATCTGTCTGCTACATAGGAAAACTAATGGCGTCAGAATTAAGGGTACCCGGTTTGCCTCACTCTCCCCCACTTCCTAGAACATGGAGTCGTTTCATCTTTTATCACTAGTATGATAAAAGTGAATGAGTTTGTCCACTGTGCAACAAAGAGCTGCTTTTGGGCTTGAATTATCAAATAGGAAAAGTGGGTCCACCTAGGAAATTGCCTACAACTTTGGGTGTCCCCACGGTTTCGAGGTTTTTGTATTTCAGAGTAATTCAATTTTGTGCTTTCATTTGATTTACAAGGGCCATGTACTAGAAATTATTCAAATTAAAATAAAGTATCGTTTAAATTTCGGAACATTATTCTTCGGATTTTTTTCCATGTTTTTAAATTCGCTTGCAAATCGGTGTGGATTTTTTGAAGCAATTTTTCATCAAAACTAGCAAAAAATTCCCCGTCGGCAAGCCGGGGGGCAAAAGTAGATTCCTTTAATCCGGAGATATAAGGAAAAGAACATTTCTTACTTTCCTGCATCTTTAATCCTTATGAAAATAATGAAAGGGTGGAAAAGACTGTAAATGACGATATTTCCAACAAGGAGTAATATGCATAGATTGAAAGGTACTTTAAGTGTGTGTGTGTGTGTGGGGGGGGGGGTACTTTTCAGCTCGTAACTTCTAAGCAATTGCAGCTATCGAAAAAGGTTAAATACAAAAAATATTCGATATGTTAAGGAGATAATTCGCCTAATTTGAATTTTCTTTCTATTTTCAATTGTAAAGGAATTATGGAAAAATGTAAACTTCAATCCCCACCATTTCCACCCCCTTTGAGTTGGATAGACCATCTACGAACTCTGCCCGAGATGTTAACTATCCTTACAACATATCCCAGGCTGGTTAAAATCAAAATTATGTCGGTTATCTTGTTCACAAAATAACATGGGCAAAGCTTTATATAACTTTTGAACGAAGGGTAGTTTTGGGTTCTAGGGGTCATGATCGGTGAAGATCTATAGAAATTTTCCGGAAGTCGTGTCATGAGAACCATTGCAATAGGTAGACTTCCTATAAGGAATCTACCTAATTGGACTTAACCCCTTAATTGCTTTGTTTTCTCAACTATATAATTAGATTGGTACCTTCCGTTTTAGGTGTGCTATGTTACTTTAATTCAACTGAAAACTTGAAGGGCAGTTCGAATGTTTATGAATTCTAGGTAATTTTTGTACGGAACTATAACGTCTGTGAATGGCTATTTTAGTTAACAAGTTTAAAATTGCGATAATTCGATGAGCGTACGGGCAAATCGGTTAGTTTTAAGATGGTTCACCTTTGAGGTAGAGAATTGGAGTAAATCGAAATAAAACCATTAGAAAGGAAGAGACCAGAACCAGTTCCGTGGAAATTCGATGCAAAATAAGTCGGTTTTACTTTCCTATCCATTGGGGGCTAGTGGAAAAGTCTAGGCTTCGATATTGAAAGGTTTCATGTTTGAAAAACTCTATTTAATCGAAGATCCGTTGCGTATGCAGGCTTGGCGAGTCGAACGTCTTCCGCTCATGTGGTGCAGAAGTTTGGAGAGGGGGTACCGGCTCGGGTGTCAAGCTAGTCATCAAACCATGGCTCAAAATGATGTGAACCATACGAAAATATCCTAGTGTTGCTTTAAGCCGAGATGTTCAATTAAATTTTGAAATTGATAATGTACGAAGTTGCAATTTCATTTGAAAGCTGTAATCTGAGTTATATTAAGGGTTGATTTAGTTGACAAAGCAAGAAAGCCCAGATTAACCGAAAAATACCGTTGATGCCTTTGTGCAGTATGTATGCTTCTAAAAGCAAATTAAGTGCTATTGCTATGTACTAACCTGATGAAACTAAATTAACGCGTTTGTTAATTAGTTGACTCCCTTCTCTGCCACCTCTTAATTGCGGAAACTGGGACGTTCTCGAGAACGAAAACGTTCGAAATATTTCAGTTGCAAAAAAGGGGTTTTTACCAAGTAAAAATATTTTTATTAAAATATAGTGCATATAGAAAAAATGAGACGCCTTGCATACAAAAACAGCTTTAAAAATATTAGCATCTTTAAGTAGTATTTGTTTTTTATTAAGTCAAAAATGTGCACTGATAGAACATATAGTAAGCGCATAATTTCACATTGCTATGCTCAGAAAAAACAATTGTGTCTAAAATCACACCAAAATTAGCATAATATGTGAATAAAAGCCTAATTACGGTGAACTTATTTTCATTATAATGCATTTGAAATAAAAATTTTTTAAAAAATATTGAATATCATATAACTAGAAAATCTCAAATACGTGATATTCTTCATTAAAAAATATCACCTTAAAATTATATTACTGTTCAGAAATGTATAAAACAAGGTTTAACAGGTGCATAAGCATTATAAGTATTATAAAACTTATTAAAGCGCATTAGCACAAAGGCATCAATCATACAATGAAAAGAATTCTTTCTGTGCGTACCTAAGTTTGGAAAAAAAATGTTGAGAGAACCTCGGAACAAATTTTCAGACAATCCTTTTTTTATGTTTGTTTGCATTTTAAATTTTAATTTAATGTCTTTTGGCATTTAGTATACACTATCAGTACGCGCACGGCGTTGCCCGTGGAACCGGGACTTAAATGGGCGGAAAAATGCCCACAATGACACGAAAAAGTTTTGAACACAAAATCAAAACAAAAGATACGCATTGATTTTCGACAATGACACGAATGTAATGACGTCACCGGAAGAAATCTGATTGTAGAAAGCATATTACGCTACCTCCTGCGTGGAAGGTCACCATCAGCCAATGAAACTGCAACAATGCATTCTGGGATCGTCCGAAGAAATTCTCGCTGTCAAATCTCGCTAGCAAAAAAACAGTTTGAACTGATCAGGGAAAAATTAATTTAAAAAAAATACGGAATAAGATATTTTAACCGTTCTTGTTTTGAATCTGACTGAAACGTTCCAGTTATAAGCTGAAAATTATAGAGTGGTTAGAACGTCAGATGCGAGAATTTGAAAAAAATCCTTATCAAAAATTACCATGACAGTGACTATTTTAACTCAAAATTCAGTAAATTACGTTAGAAATTAAAATCAAACTGCATTAGAACGAAAATTGTTTGTTCTATCCGATGGTGCTTTGATTGTTTTTCAACTATCGTTAAATAAATACTCGAGCCGTAAACGTCCCGAAAATGACCCAAAACACAAAACATTTAAATAAAGAATTTTCTAGATTTGAACTTTTAAAAAATGATGAAAACGGCGAAACGTCCTCTATTGTTTTAGGGTTACATTGAAAAATCGATTTTTTGAAGGTGCATCTCGTCCCAGTTCTCTTGACTACAGTAGAGGAGTCATCTGATTAGATAGTAGGTGCGAATCGCATTTGATTCACGTACGATTAATGTGCTCACTCTACTATCCAATTAGATGACTGCCCCAGTTTTGAGAATATTAAATAAAGATGTCGACACAGTGTCTATATTTCGTTTAATTTTTATATCTAACTAGCTGAGGACCCAGCGTTGCTCGGGATCCATATTTTTTCATATACCTGCCTCCTGTTTTGTTCAATACACTCAAATACATATTAAATAAATAAGGATAATATAGCGTCGGATGCAGGAGGTTTAAATTCGAGACTGAATTTTTATCTGCAAAATTGACTTATTGTTAGCTTGTATACCCGGCGTTGATCGGGGTAGATATATATTCAAGTCTAAGTACTTATAACACTTTAAATTTAATTAAAGAATTTTCCACTGTAACGTCTTTCGTTGATTTTCTTTAGCCCTCTTCTGTGACTCTGAACCCCTCGACCAGCAGCTAAACTAACCTCTTCTTTTTGTCTGTACTTTGAACCACTTCACACGAGTCTGACAACCCTTGGAATTCCATCTTCCAATCCCCATCATTGCTACGGAGACAACAAAAATACTTTTTATTATGCTCCTTATTCTCTTCTGTTTGGTGTTTGTATGCCTGACCGGAAGCGCATTCCTTCTTTTTCTCTCTCATCCCTCTCCCTTCGGTAGGAATGGGACTCGGTTAACCTTTAATGACTTTACATACTGACGGTAGCGTACCGAGGGTAAGTGGCGCTCGGGTCATACTATGATTTTTCTTTCTCCTCCCCCACCTCCCTTCATCATAAGAGGCTTAACTTGCGTAAACGGCGCTCTGGACATGGCATTTTTCGACTTCCTATTGTATATGACTTTACAAATTGACAAACATATTAACGTTTTGTCAACATGGTCAGTGGCGCCCAGGGAATATGATTTTTTCCCCAGTCGTTATTTGCTTAGCAAGCACAAACGGCCCTCGGGGCTTGGTATTATTTTGGCATAATTTACTTTAAAAACTGGCATAAATGAAGTAATGTGTTGACTCCGACGCCATCTTTTGTTGTAATGTTTATCTAAAACTGGCATCTATACTTCCCTTACTCGCCGGTCGCTACGCCACTGATTAAGATCATTCAAAAATTTGTGAAGTTTAAACGAAATATCGAGTAATAACTGAACTAACATCACTGGATCTTTGAATGCGTATTAAAAGCTTCGAAATAAAAACGGAAGTTAAGTGCATGCTACGAAATATAACAGCGGAAGTAAGAAATCTACATTGAAGTCAATGACCAAAGAAAACATTATTTTCCTAACTTTAACAGTGGTAAAAACGCATGAATTAAAGGATGATGAAATGAACTTTGACTAAACGATTTATCTTTTACAAAATATACATTTATAATAATATACATTTATAGAGCATAAATTGGAGTCTTTTTTTTTTCAATATATTGATGTAATTTTACCAGTTTTCTAGAGAGAGGAAAAGTAATGAACTTTTTTCCATGCCAATTATTTCAATATGAATAAATCTTATAAATTAATATTACAAACCATTTGACAATAGATTTTATAACAATAGAAAAAATTGTTACAAATTGCGTTTAAAATGAATTTTGAAACGTTAATTACAGTTAGAGAAATTCTACAACAATTAAATTGGCATCATTAAAAAGATAATTGTTTGCTCTTTAAGGTGATGTAGAAAATAATTTTCATATAAGTATTTCAGAAGTTATTGGTGAAAAACGAATAAAAACTTAATTTTCGTTATTTAATTAAATAACTAAAAATCTAATTCGAATGTTAAAATTTTTATGGCGTTAGCTCCCTCTTCTACTAATCCATCACTGTGCCCAATTTGGTCGTCGTAAGTCCAACAGTGTGAACGTGCATAAAGAACCAAAAAAAAAAAAACCACAAACACTTTCCTCTTGTGTATATATAACGTTCCTGAATAGCTTAAAGTACTAAAAAAGCCAAAATTCAATACACGCATGACGCGCAAGCAAATTGGTTAAATAGTTAATGCGCTAGACAAAATAACGTACAGGAGAAATCGATATTTTTGGCACCTTTTTTTTTTTTTTTTTACCGTGACACTGTCTCACTGCTTTCCGTATACTATACTATACTATACTTTCTGCATCTTATTTCATTAAAATGCGTATGAAATGTTTTCCCTCATCTTTAATATGAATGAAGAGTTCAGTCAACTCACGATTGCTCTGCCTCATCCAATTCCTGAAATGTAAGGGCTTCTTTCAACAAGCTTTGCCGAGCCTCCGTGAATTAATGAAAGAAATTAGAGAATCTGTTTTTATTTTGAGTGACTTCATGACTTTTACAGAATTTAGTCTATGACAATGGCTCATTTCTTATTACATTTAACACTTCTAAACTATGTTTTTAAAATAATTCGTTAACTTCGTCCTTTTCTAGTATGATTAATGACGTAATTTGTTTACAGTTCATGAAGAGCAACCTCAAGATAATATTGAAGGTGGAATTGAAAGTTCCGGTTCTGCTGCTGCGGATGACACTTCATATGAATCTGTTGCAGATGAGATCACTCGGCCGCAGTCAAGTCTACAGGATGGTATTGCAACCGGTGGTGTCATCAGGCAGGAGTCACAGGAAAGTTTGCCTTCTAGTGTTGGCACAGAGTACTTTGATGTACTTTCTAGTACAGAATTCCAGCAAGGTGGTACAAGCGGTGGTGGCAGTGTTATGAAATCGCAGCAAAGGGGTGCAACCGGTGAAGGCAGTGGCACGGAATCCCATCAAGGTGGTGCGAATAGCGGTACAGAATCCCAGCAAGGTGGTGCGAATAGCGGTACAGAATCCCAGCAAGGTGGTGCGAATAGCGGTACAGAATCCCAGCAAGGTGGTGCGAATAGCGGTACAGAATCCCAGCAAGGTGGTGCGAACACATATCTAGGAAGATCTCGCCAAACTTGGACCGGTATCGTAATTTCAATTCCATTAACTATTGAGAAGTAAAATAGGCAAATTTTTTGTTGTAACTATGTAAAATTTGTTGTGTGAAAACATTTCTAAGAGTAAACGTTGCGTAGTTACAGAACAAGTTTTTACTTTTAGGTATCTTCCATTATTTTAACAAGATATAAGCCCTTCCAATATTTTAACTATTTTAAATTAAGAGGAAAATTTATTATATCCTCGGATAGAATTTCTTTTGCTATAATTTACT
>BGPR01001643.1:64166-119513 GCA_013235015.1 Araneus ventricosus | reverse complement strand
TAGCGGTACAGAGCAATACAACCGGTTCATAAAATAATAATTTTATTAAAACAATTTAAAGATGAGGTTAGGGAAATTTTTTGGTGTTGTCCAAAATTTGCCTAAATTGGACTATTTTTAAATCGATGGTATTGTTATCTTGGACTACAGCAGTAGCTCAGAAAGCAGTTAACACCCCTAATAGACCTTATAAATTGAAAGTGGAACCATCCAAAAAAATTTAAAAAATAAAACGAAATTAAGGACATTAAATGTTAGATTAAAAAGAACAAAAACTAAGGATGCGTATCATATGTAAGGAAACAAAAAAAAGTGACCAGTCACAGTTTTATTGAATTTTATAAACGTTCAATATGCTAAATACAAGACATACTTATAAATAAAATACAAAATTTAAATTGCAGTTCGACGATTACTATTCAAAGATTCAAGCTTAAAAAGTTTTGAAAAAACCATAATTTTGTTTACCTTACAGACCAACAGAAATTCCAGTCGCGGCAATGCCGACATCTTCCTAAATCTTAGTAATATTTAACTGGAATTTTTATATGAGCTGTCCTATATATCTGGATTCCGAATTATAAAAAAATACTATATTTCGCATATTCGCAGTAAAACATTATTTACTACAAATACTCGTATTTCCTCTAATATTCAAAGTATTATCTTCAAATTTTAATACGTGACAATATGATGTCTAAGTATTGTATTCTCTAAATTGCATATAATTTGGTTTAAAACTCCGTACGTTAAAAGCGAAAAACATGCTGACAAATTTGGGATTTTTTAAGAATTTTTCTTTCCCAATATGCATGCTATTTTTACTAAAATGTAAGTATTGCGCACAGGAAACAAAACCATTGAAAGTTTCACCAGTATTTGGTTGGTTTTAGATTGTCTTCGTGTCGGTTTCTGAAAGTATACATAATTTGCGAATATAACCAATCTTCTGTTGTGTAGATCTTTAAAAGAGAATGCATCCTTCCAAAGTTCATTAGATAATCAAATTCATCGAATGACAAGAATAGCAATGGTTTCGATTTAAATTCAATTCAAGGGAAGAATCGGCTTTGGCACTTCAACATAGATTGGCAATACCTCCACAAATCCTACATTTACAAAATCGGTCCCCTATATAGCGCTGTAAGAACATGAAAAGTTCGGGTTGTTAAAAGGGTGGATCTTCTACTTGTGTAACCGACTTGAATGATAATGACACTTTAGTATTACCCACACTATCTATATAAGTTGGCATATTTCCGAGATCTATAGTCTAAAACGAATACTTTTATGGTTAGACTCGAGAACACAGTAATGTCTCCAAGTGTTAACCAAGCTTGAATTTTGACGTGAAAACTTTTCGCTCGTTACAGTGATAGTCGGTCGAACTTCTAATAACTACGAGACTAATAATGCGAAAAGAATGGTTGCCCCCACAACGGATAGATCATATCTGTAAGAGTTTGTCGCATAGCATTTGTTTTGCATCTCGCGTCATCGTACCAGTGTAGGCGCATGCGCATGATTGTTATGAATTATCTTTATGTGAGGTTATAAAGTAAGTGTAGCATGGAAACGCGTCTAGCTAGGAGGTTGATTCTGGTGTCATTTTTTTAAAAAGCTTGAAGTATTACTAGGACCCAAAGCGAGACCATAAAAATATTTATCAGAATACAAGTAAAAATCGTTATTAAATTGAAAATTTCAAACTCTGCATGTTTTTTTATTGTAACATGCAGAGTTCTCTTTCGAGTTCTACGAAACTTGCAGAATACTTGACAATACGTAAAAGAAAACATTTTATTAAAATTTGAATTCAAAAATTTTGTATATTACGGAAAATATGAGCATTTGTAGTGAATGTTTTACTGCGCATGCGCGAAATGTAGTTCTATATACTGTCAACAGATGGGACCACCATCAAAAGCTATTTTAAATAAAACATAAAGGCGCAGTTCGGGTTCGCGCCGTAGATATTTCGTGAAAACGTCGGGATGAAATCATAAAACAAGCGTTTCGTACTAATATGCAATTTAATTACCAATCTCTTTTATACAATATTTACAGAGTAGTGTAATGGTTACAGAATATATCAATCGCAAGTTTATCGCATGTAGCAAGGGTCTGTGGTAGCTTGTGATTTATCTATTCTGTAACCATTATACTACTGTGTAAATATTGTATTAAAGAGATTGGTAACTAAATTGCATATTAACACGAAACGCTTGTTTTATGATTTTATTCCGACCTTTACACGAAAAATCTACGGAGCGGACCCGAACTGCGCCTTTCTTATGTTTTTAAGTGATGAATCTCCGAATTTGACTTTAGATATAAGACCGTTATGATGGCTGCTTCCAAAACGGTTGACCATAGTCACCAATTTGGCGGCGGCTTTCTTTAGTCTTACTCTTGCTTTGAACTTTTATCTAAATTTAGAGAAGTAACTTGCTTTTTCAATTTCTCTAGGTATATCGAATCTGTCTCGCTGTCCTGTGAAGCATGAGTTGCCCATCCTCATGACACTGCTGGGAATAGCTGGTATTATCCTCCTTGTTAGCAGCTTGGCATTAGATTGGAAGAGTTTGCTTTGTCCCAATATCCACAGATATTACTTGACAGCAGGAATAGTAACTGCTCGCTTAATGTTTTTGGGACTATTTGGAGCCGGTAAGTGTGCCTTCTTTCAGTTAGATGCCCGTTATCTTTTAGCAAAGCAGCTGTCAACTTGTGGGGGCACATTCCCTTACGGGGGGGAAGACGAGGACAATGCAGTTTTAAAATGTTTATATCCATACATGATGCAAAATTGTTCAAATGCTCTGCAGGGCAGACTGTTTGAAATTAGAATTACCAAATTTGGCATGTAGTTACTATTTGGGTAGTGGGTGCTCACTAAGAGATTTACAAAATTTTTAGATTTTTAATTAAAAATCTAGATTTTAACGTTTTTCCACAATAACTTCGGAGCATACTATTGCACAAAACCCATTCTTAGACCACTTTAAAATTTAATAAAATGGTTAGCTTTTTAATGATGCCAATCTTATAAAGATTTTAAAAAATGCACGGAAGTTTTTCATTTAGTTTTAAGCGAAATCTTGTAACAATGCTTTGCACTTACACAACCGCGTGCAACGAAGTTGATACTGATTATTTATAATCTTGCTAATGTGTTAACAGCACTCGTGTGACTAAGCAAAAATAAATATTAGATTATTTGAATACTAATTACTAACCACACAGAGATGGCAAAGAAGACATTCCTAAAAGGTTTTGGAAACCTTGTCGTCAGCAAGGGTAAAGGGTTGTCACAAAGGTTTCCATGATAAGGGTTGAACCTTTAGGCAAGATAGCGGAAAGGTCCGCTAGTCAACAAGAAACAAGGTTTTCTATAAGTTTTTATTACAAGCTTGTTTCAGGCCTTGCAAAAGGTTGATTGCCCTCCTTCAGCGGTACAAAATAGAAACTTCCCCCTCTCCGAAGTCGTACTCCTACAGAGGGGTCCAACCCCTTTTTTATTCCCCTTCTGGCGTCATCTGGAATGTCAATTGGATCAATTAGGAATCTTGATTAATCAAAGCTTAGTTTTTAATTTCAATTAATTTGCTGAATCTAATTTTTAATTGAACTTGCTTGTACAATTTCGTTGTAGATTGTGCCAAAACCTCAAATTCCTCCGAGCCGGGAATCGAACCCGCTTTCATAGAGTTGGTCGGTATACGCAATAACCACTATACCGGACGGTGCCACACACGATGGGACAGGTGGTTCATAAAAAGCTTTCCTACGTCAATTTTGCGTGAATGGTTTCCGAAGCGGTTTGTGCGGAAATGCTTTCGCGGACAGCCTATGGAAAGTGAAATGGCAACCTTTCCGGAACCTTCTTTGCTATCTGGGCAATGATTTAACATATTTCAAAACTTTAAATGCTTTTTTTTAACATAATACTTTTAAGTTGGCATTTTTTCTGTAAATTCGTTATGTAAAAAAAACCTTCAACCACAGAATGCAAAGGCTGTTGCAGTCAAGCCAGGCGGAGACAAGAAAACGAATAAAGCCTAAAACATTATTGTACTAAGAGGTTTCGAACTAGCGGTTCGAATCTTATTTTTCCTCAAAATTAATAATCGAAGATAAAATGCCGTGCACTATTTGTAAGAAAATATCAACTTTAAAAATAAACTCGTGCCTCTTTAAATTCAAATATAATTACTAATATAATAGTCCAGATCTGTCTCTCGCTGATCCGGTAACGCTCTGACGTCACCAACACTAAAACTCGCGCCATAGCACTGGGAGACATTAAACAGCACCATTTCATTGTTAGAGAACTTAAATTTCAGTAATTTTAAATTAAAAAATAATTGTCGATCTATTTTCAAATCTAATAGCTCAAATAGTGAAATAAAATTTGCTATCGATTGAAAATTTATCTCGCTATGATCAATAGTTATCGAGAAATTTTAAATTGTATTAATCATGTATTTCAAATTAATTTCCGTTTTTTAATAGAAAGTAGTAAATTACGTCAGTGGTATATCACGCGCGTGATCTAGTTTGGACGCTACGATGCATCCGATTATTTATTGTAATCGTGATGATATAATTTGATAATTTTGGCAACGTTTGACAAGCAGAGAAGTGCTTTGTTTTGATTGTACATCTGAAGTACAAGGAAAATTGTTAAACAACGAAAATAGAAAAAATTCCATAGAGATGAATGTTAAAATAATGGAAATTTAACGTATATTAATTGAAAAAAGATATTTCAACTCGGTATACAAGTTATTTTTATAATATTAAATTCGATAACATAAATATAACAATTCAATATTATAAACATAATTGTTTATTTACTTCTATGCAATTTTTTAAAACATTTCAAACAAAGTGCTGGCAAAAACATGACAGCAATAGTGGTAAAAAAATAATAAAAAGCATTTAGTTGGGCGCCGCCTGATAAGGCAAAGCGCTCCTGTTTTAGCCGCCCATGGGAGGAAAACCTGAATTGCAGCGCCAGCGTGGACGTCTTAAAGAATTTTCTAGAAGTGGGAAACAGCATTTATTGCAAATAATTACTGCTATGCTGCTACAGTTTTTACAGCGTCTCCTTCTATTATCGAGTCCTCTCAATCTTGTCATTGGAACGATCTCCTTTCATTTTATTCAAACTTCGTCGCATATTTTGGGCCGCAGTGGCCTAGTGATGAGGACTCGGGGGCCGGAGGATTCCAGGTTCGAAAACCAGATTCCGCTGAAGATCAGCCCTGTATGGAACCTGACGCTAAATCGTACATAGCGGCCAAACGTCCTCCCGCTGGTGAGGTACGGAAGTTTGGAGAGGAGGGTACCAGCTCAGCCAGTCATCTGACCGCGGCTCGGAATGCTCGGAAATGCGACATTGACGGCCTTATTCACCATCCATGGGTAAACCATAATCAGCGGTTAAATGATGGTTCTGCTATAATAATGCGAAAGCTGACCGAAATGCGTCGCCAAATGTATACCCTATCGGGTTGCTACTTTGGCATGGTATCTCAATTTCTCTGTCTGCGATTTTTAAAATTACCTTTAGCCTTCGATACAAACGAGTTTCTCGCCAACTCGTCAGTTAGGGTATACATCCAGTTGATCATTTCGGTCAGCATTCGCTTGTTCGTGTAAATTCCCTTTTAACCGCTGATCATGGGTTTAACCATGAATGGTGAATAAGGCCGTAAGAGACATTAGTTATGTTTTTAACATGTGTAGTTACCGAGATATAGAGGATCGCTTCACCAATTCATGCGTATTTTTGCCCGACTTTGCGACTCTGTAGTCGCCGAACTACAACGCCGATTTTCAATTTTTTTTGTAAATTCTGTTGTTGCCCTTTATCGCTAAAATAAGACATTAGTTATGTTTTTAGCATATGTAGTTACCGAGATATAGAGGATCTCCCGTACAACGTTCTTTGTGGCGTTTTGGCGTGTGAATCAAATTCCTTCCTGAGACCCCAATGGGAGGAACGTAGTCCTACGTTAAAACTGTGGGAGAAATTCTTATTAAATCATCCCCGATTAATTAACACTTTGCACTCGGAAAAATAATTAGATGCATAATTATTCACTGATTTACAAGAGCTTATATTATTGCTTTGGAACGTAAAAAATATGTTTGTGCAAGTTTATTTTTCCTGAAAAATTATTCTACAACTTTGTAGGTAGTTTTTCAACCATCGAAATCCAGAAACGTCAAAATGTTGCACCGTCTGGAATGGTGACCGAGAGTCGCTTCTCGAGTACAAAGGGTTAAATCTACTGCGACTGTTTTTGCGGTGTGTTCACATTTAGTCTTGGCATATTAAACTTTTAGTCTTAATATCACATTTAGTCTTAAAGATGGCGCGGGTTGATTTAAATTTGAATGCATTGTGGAGAATTTTTTATGTAGATGCACGCGTGCGTGCAAGAGTCTCCGCCGATTTTAATCTTGAGGCAAAATTCCCCTTCTTGCATGCTTGCTCAAGAGTAAATGAAGCGTTTCAAATCGTGTAAAATCTGTTCGGACTGAAAGTTTTGCAAACAACGAATAGATGCTTCATCGTTTGCAGCACGTGCGACTGTCCAATGACTTCAGTGGTCCGATTTTCCTTCAAGTTGCTCGTGTTTTACTTGATCAACTTTTCTTTAACCCCTTAACCTCTTCAGACCTGGTGTCCGGTATACCGGAGATAAACTTTGAACTGCTCCTATTAATTCAATAATTGACGAAACTAAATATTTTTTGTTTGATTCTCGATTTTCTTATTAATATAATCTTGGCAAGAATTTTTCGTTTCGGGCATGGCATTTCATTTTTTTTTTTTTTTCGTTTTTTCTAAAAAAACTCTAGAAAATCATCGTTCTTCCCAAAATGGAGCTCTGTGGTGAATTGTTTTTAAGTAATTTCTTGTTTTTAATCCTTTTTTTTACCACTTAAAAAGCTTCTACAATATTTTATTATTTTTTGACAGCCATTTTAAAGCGAAATTTGTGTGATTTTTTTCGTTTTTTATTCGGTTGAAATATCCGATATTGTCCGGAAGCCGGACATGGGGTAACTTTTAATTTTTCATCTACAGGCTTGAAATTTCATTTATGCTTTAACCTTTGCAACGGTACACAGTACGCCAAAGGAAAAAAAAATTCCAACTCCATTATTTCTTAATCTTCCAGCGGGCGCGCATTTTCAAAAGATACTTTGCATTGTGCATCGTATCATTCTTTTATAAATTTAAATGTGATTTTTTTTTTTATAAAATATTTGTTTACTATTAAGCTAATAAATACAGATAACATAAATAAAAGCTGTATTTATTTTTGTAAAACAGCACGATATATTTATATAATGCGATGCACGATATGTCGTTAAATTTGTGCAGGCCACGCCCGCTGGAAGGTTAACTATAGAAAATCGCCCGTCATGGTATGACGAGTGCAAATTTCCTCTTCACTCGAGATATTTCCCGTCAAATCTCGCGTGTTTAAATAGATATGTATGGGAGAGAAATGTTTAACATTGATTAAAAACAAATAAACGTGTATTGTGACAGGAAATATATTTTTATTTATATTTCTTTATTTAAAAAATCTCTTGGTGTGTGAAGTATTTTTCGTTGTTTAACAATTTTCCTTGTACTTCAGATGTGTCTGTGTAAATTTTAACGTTGCCAAAAAAATTATCAAATTAGATCATCACAATTGCAATAAATAATCAAATGTATCGTGGCATCCAAACTATATCACGCGCATGATATACCGCCAACGTAATTTACTAGTTTCTATTAATTAATTTGAAATATGATTAATATAATTTAAAATTCCTCGGGAACTATCGATCATACCGAGATGAATTTTATATCAATCGATAGAAAATTTTATTTCACTATTTTAGAGCTATTAAATTTTAAATTAGAACAATTACTCTTTTAAATTTTAAAATTACTGAAATTTAGGCTCTCTAACAATGAAATAATGCTGTTTAACGTCTCGCAGTGCTATGGCGCGAGTTTTATTGTTGGTGGCGTCAGAGCGTTACCGAGAGATCTGGGCTATTATATTAATAATTCCTACTGAAGGGTTTTCATTTTTTTTCTTTATCTAATAAGATGACCCCTCCTGTTTCGGAAATCGTTCGGCGGTCGTTTGATTCTTTTAAGAATGCATGGAATACTTGATGTTATGGATTCTACTTAATTTTTGTGTCAAATTATAAAGCTAATTAATGATTAAATTTTGGTTTATAAACTTAAAAATGCGAGAATTCGATGCACGTCAATATCACGAGCGCGAGACTCGAGGGGTTAACTAAACGTGCTGACCCTTTTTGAAGCCACAAATGCTGTCTGATTCACTATCAATCCTCTGCCCGGAACATCCCTGGATACTCCATTTTCGGTGATAAGGAACGCCCGGCTAAATAACCTTTATTCCAGAAAAAGAATTTTTAAAAGTGCTGTTTATAAGCTGGATACCGTCTGTAAATTGCGACGTGCAAAAATCGTTCCAAAAGACCTTTAGATGAAGTATCTACCAATTTCGGCGAGTAGTTACTTGAGTAGTAGATACTCACTTAAGAAAGGAGTTTTTCCAAGATTTTAATCAAATTTTTAATTTAAAAAATTAATCGCAATTGAAACGTTTCCCCTCGATGACTTCGGAGCTTATTGTAGAAAATCAATTTTTATATCACTTTAAAATGTTGCTTTTTAGGCTACCAATTGCTTCTTTAATTTTGGTTAATATTAAAAAATATTTTCAAATATATTTTACAATAATACTTTTCATTGCTTTAATAACTGTTTATTCTTATGGACCTTGCTATAATTAAGAGTAAATTTTAAATATAAAGCCAGTTCCAATAGAGGTTCGAATCTCCTTCAATTTTTTTTTATTGAAGCGGTGTCATAATGTTCAATCAATTGAATGAAATAATTTAAGTAAAAATTACTTATTTCTACATTCCCAATAACATTGTGTGTTATTGAGACACGTATTGTTTATCGTTTGACAAAGCTTGATCCACTTAGCGATCACATTGGCTAGGATTTCAGTTAGAAATGGTTAATGAACAAAATCTTTTTAAAATGACTCAATTTAATAATTTGTCTATCATCAATACTTTATATATATTAAAACGGGTAAGAATACAATTAAAAGTTGGTTTAACGCTTGTGGAAAGTATTTTTTGCATATTGTGTTCGAAACTTTTCGAATCGGACCCCGTTTTTGGCCTCGTCTATTTCAAAATGCAACGTGGTATATGAAATGCAATATGCATGGCAACGTTGAATCAATAGCTCACTAATTGACCGAACCTACTTCCAGACCACGGCGCATATTTACGGATCCTACGTAGTAAAGAATGAGGTCGCTTCTCATTGGTTCTCCGAGTCACGTGATTTGGCTTGCTTCAAAATGACGTCGTGAAACTAAACAGTGCTTGCCAATGCTGAAGGTTCGTCTTTTATTAGTTTTATTCTAAAAATGTATTCATAATTTCCTTGAGAAACATCCAGATAATCATAATTAGAAGGTAGTTTTGATTTCTCCATAATGCGATAGCAGAAGACAAAATAATTAAAATCCCGCCTAAGCGCGGTGCTATATCATTAAGAAGCAAGCAAAGTCACGTGACGCTGAGAGCCAATCGGAAATGATCTCATTCCCTACTTCTAGGATCAGTAAATATGCGACCAAGGCATGCAATTCCAAATTTACCAGGCCTATATGCATACTGCATATCAAATACAATATTCTCTCCCCTTCTAAAGATCATTGTCTTGTCAAATATATAAGGAAACGTGACTTGTCGCAAACTCTAAATTGGAAACTAGACTGATTTATTATAAAGTCTAAAACGCAAACTTTAAATTGGAAATATAAAACGGATGTTCTTATCTTGTGGTTCATTCCGTCGAGGTGTGTGTGGAAAGGGTGAGCCTCGGTACGAGGATGAAAATGGCAGGGCAATAATTGGGAATTCATCTGGCAGAAGATTAAGTTTTAGCCTTTCGTAGATGGTGACTAGTCATGCATGCATTATTGGTCTATTTTTATCTTTGGTTTGGCATATGTTGACTAAATACGACTCTTATGCAAATTCCACTAACAGACTTATCTGACTTGAATGATAATACCAATTTAGTATTACCCACACTACCGATATAAGTTGGCATATTTCCGAGATCTATAGTCCAAGAAGAATACTTTTTTTGGTTAGACTCGAGAACACAGTAACGTCGCCAAGTGTTAACCAAGCTTGAATTTTGACGTGAAAATGTCTTTCCGTTAGTTAGTGATAGTCGGTCGAACTTTCTTGTGTGACAAAATACAGTCGGGTTTGAATCGCTAATAACTACGAGACTATTAATGCGAAAAGAAGGGTTGACCCCACAACGGATAGATCGCATCTGTAAGAGTTTGACGCATAGTATTTGTTTTGCTTGTCACGTCATCGTACCAGTGTAGGCGCATGAGCGTGATTGTTGTGAATTAGCTTTATGTAAGGTTATAAATAAGTGTAGCGTGGAAACTCGTTTAGCTAGGGGATTGATTTTGGTGTCATTTTTAAAGAGCTTGAGGAGTGTTCCTAGGTCCCAAAGTGAGGCAATAAAAATATTTATCAGAATATAAGTACAGTCAAACGAGGATAATTCGAAGTTGAAGGGACCAGAGAATAAGTTCGAAAGATCCAAAAATTTGAATTGCATGTATTCTCTCAAACAGAAGAGATAAATAAAAAAGATTAACTCCACGATCAAAGATTTAACACAAACTTTATCTGAGAATACCGCTATATTTTTTTTTCATTAAATCGAACATTTTTTACTAGCTTAATTATTCATCACTTTTTAAAAAAAGGCTGATATTTAATTGCTTCTGTGAATGCAATCTGAAAATGCAGACAAGCTTTGGATGACCATTCAATAGTGAATGCAGTAGGGAGGGGAGAGGGTAACATTAGAGGTGGACAGAAAAATGCTCGGAAATCAACGCATAGTGCCATTCCAACCCTCTCTTTTCTCTTCCTTAGAAAGACCGTTAAAATAAATAATGCGCCTTAGCTGAGATGTCTCGGGAACAATTTTTACCGTAATATTTTAAGGGCAATCGTACGAAAAATTCGAATCATCCAAAATAAAATTCGAATTATCCACGATTTTTTAACATTATTTTAATACAAAATTCTAGGCACCGAGCAAAAATTTCGAATTAAACAAGTTCGAATTATCCAGAATTGACTGTAAAAATAGGTATTAAATTGAAAATTTCAAACTCCGCATGTTTTTTTATTTATAACATGCAGAGTTTTCTTTCGAATTGTACGAAACTTACAGAATACTTGACAATGCGTAAAAGAAACATCGCATTAAAATTGAATTCAAAAATTCGAATATTAAGGGAAATGTGAACATTTGTAGCAAATGTTTTACTGCGCATACGCAAAATGTAGTCCTATATACTGTCAACAGATGGCGCCATTAAAAACTACTCTAAA
Source organism: Araneus ventricosus (assembly GCA_013235015.1). Taxonomy (NCBI): domain Eukaryota; kingdom Metazoa; phylum Arthropoda; class Arachnida; order Araneae; family Araneidae; genus Araneus; species Araneus ventricosus. The sequence goes on along the minus strand of BGPR01001643.1, from coordinate 107,990 downwards.
TAAAACAAAGGCGCAGTTCGGGACCGCGCCGTAGATTTTTCGAGAAAACGTCGGGATAAAATCATAAAACAAGCGTTTTGTATTAATATGTAATTTAATTACCAATCTCTTTAATACAATATTTACAGAGTAGTATAATGGTTACAGAATAGATCAATCACAAGTTTATCGCATGTAGCAAGGGTCTGTGGTAGCTTGTGACTTATCTATTCTGTAACCATTATACAACTGTGTAAACATTGTATTAAAGAGATTGGTAATTAAATTGCATATTAATACAAAACGTTTGCTTTATAAATTGTTTATTAATTGCATATTAATACGAAACGCTTGTTTTGTGATTTTATCCCGACGTTCTCTCGAAAAATCTACGGCGCGGACCTGAACTGCGCCTTTCTGTGTGTTTTAATTGGCTCTCTCATCATATTTGACTTTAACGCCTTAATGCGTTGTCACAAAGGCTAGTGACGTAACGATTTCTTTTATTCCAGTCATTATCATTGGCTGAATAAGCGTAAATGGCGCCTTGGATATGTTATTTTGACGCCTCTTTATCATATTTGGTTTTAAAAATGGCACAAGAGCAGTGAAGTTCTGACTCCATGGCGCCCTTCCACCCTTTCTTTGTCGACGAAGAGAAAAATGTGAATTCCTCCTTAAAATGTGATTCTTGTCCTTAAATTCGTTGTCCTTAAAATGTGAATTCGTCGCTATTTACACGTCTCCTTATATTTCGCGATTATTTTTTTGTATTTCTGAATATTGCTAAGAGATGGCGTCAGTAGCCTACCTTATTCATGTTTTCGCGGTGAGATTTCCCGCCTCGAATGGAAAACATAATCATTTCGTCGGAGATTCGAAAAAAAAAAGACAAAGAAGGGGTTAAACAGGCGCTCATCTATACTCCCTTGTCTCATGCTCGCTACGTCATTGTTCGCGAACATGTTAAGTTTTATCACTGAATTGTGCTTTCTTTCTTCTAGTCCTGAATTCCACTTATTCCATGTCTCCATCCTTCGATCCTGAGAGCCGCGAAACCTACTGCGATCAAGAATTCTACTACTTTGCTTATTACACGAATTTCATAATCGCAGGCATTGTTGTTCTGGCCTTTTTCATATACACTCCCACTGTGAATGAAAACACTAATGATTATGAACGTCTTTAGAGAGATTTATAATTTGCCAGTTTTATTCTGTGATTTATTGTATATTTTTAATGGTGTTTTAAATAATGAATTGCTTTCCAAATAAAGTTCTTTATAGATTTGTCGACTTTTTATCATTTTGATAAGAAATAAGTATTTCTATCTGAAGTAACTTATGGATTATACTAAACACTCAGACTGGACAAGATGTACGGACAGGCGGGAGAAACTGATTGGTGGTGCTGGGCAAGGCCGTCTTATCCAATGGGCTATAGTCAGGGGGTCCAATTGATCCAAGGGCACCTACACCGTTTTGATTTTAATTTTGAAAAACATTTAATTAGAATTTTGATTACGTTAAAAGTAAAAAATATGGCTAATGTTTTTAACTAGATTAATAAATTAAAATTCAAATTTTTGTATGAATTAAATAAAAAAATTAAATTGTTAAAAGAAATGTAGTGTTTATGTTTTATTGTTTTACTTAAATATAAATCTATTAAAATAAATATAAATGTATTTAAAATAATTGACAGAACCAGTTCCCAGCCCCAACCACTGGACAGATTTCGATGAATTTTTATTGCATATGGATGCTTATGACCTCCTAGATGTCATCAAGGGTCGCCTGTTCCCCACCACCCTTCATTTTTCTGAGATGAGGAATGCAGTCCGCTGCGAAACAGCGGAGACCTCCAGTCGGCAAAAAACTTCGAGCAGTAGGGATCTTCTGAAGTGCACCCTTCATTTTTAAGATGTATCGCAAGATATATCTTTGGCAGAGTCCTCAAGAGTCTACAACCGCCAATTCGCCAATTTATTTCGCCAAGTTGCAAGCATATTCAGACTATTAATATTATGGGAGAACGGCTTGTCACTGAAGGCGTCTAGTATGTGTTTGATACAAAGATGAAATAATATATAGAATAGAAAAATAATTTTTTTAATGTAAATGTTAAATTAATCATGCACACGATCATGGCAGGCGGAAGCCGACTTACGAAATTCTACTTTGGAAAGGCGCCGATTTCCAAAATTATTGGGTATCAATCGGAGAGCAAGTTGCTTTCTTTTTCCTTCAAAATTATTTTATGAGGTGGGCATTTTCGTTGCGTCATAAGCGTCCAAATTCCTAGTTACGGTCATGATGGTCAATTACTCTAGCTCGGGGCCATCAAATTGGTAAAAACGGCCATGGTTCTGGGCAATACAATTCTTGAAGATAATTCGAAAGGCTGGTATGTGCACATAATTATCAATAATTTCACTTTAAAATGATTGAAAATACTTAATTTTATAATAGTATTGGTTTTAGTATATGTTGCAGTTTCTTCTATCGGACATCGTATTATATATTTATATCGTTCTTTCAAAAAAAATCATTCAACTTATGGAATCTGTATTTATTAGTTCCATAATAAACAGATTATAAAGAAAAAAAATAAGAACGGGAGGATGTCTTTTTCAAACAGCCTCCGATGTTAAAGGCGTAGGACTACTTTACTAGCGCGACTCTTTTCCGATTTTCAATTTCTTTTGTAACTCCTTTTGTTACCCTTTATCTCTAAAACAAGACATTGGTTATGTTTTTCACATATGTAGTTACCGAGATGTTGTATGGGAGATCCTCTGTTTTCTGTATGAATCGAATTACTTCCCGAGACCCCAATGGGAGGAACGTAGTCCTACGTTAAAAAATTGCATTAACACTCGTAAAGAATGACGTATCGTATTACATATTTATAAGTATCTCCTACATACGCGCGACTGCTGGAAGGTTAACTTTAAGTTAGTCATTCACGATCGCTCCACTCAATGCAAATGACATGATGGCTCTCCACGCAATTCTATTTTCAGCCCATCCATGTAGGTAGGACATTCATGGTAGCTCCACGTAGAACCGTTGGCATCGGGTCACTTCGATCCCCTACTATACCTACCCCCCCCCCCCCTTCAAAACGAGAAACCCCGCCTGCTCCGATTTTCTCTAATGAGAGAGGCTCTCCTTCTACCGCGTATTTACAACGGCCACATTTAAAGCTGGGCATTCACGAATAGTCCATTTGTGCCAACAACTGGTTTGTATTCCACTTCTTCCAGTCGATGGATTTGGGTAAGTCATTCACTGAGGCTCCAAAGTTAGATTAAATCGTCGTTTAATAAACAATACTACCCATCTCAACTTTTTGAAATTTCAAAGAGGAAGACACAGACTGGATTAACAAAGATCTCGGTTGATAGAGGCCCGGATAATTGAGGCTCTAACGTCTGGGACAAACATGAGACCATATATTCCTACTAGATGTGAAAAAAAATTTAGATACATCCGTTATTGGTTGCGAAACTTTGAGTATTTTCTTCCTCTTAGAAATTTCAAAAAATTGCGATAGGTGGTGTTAAGCGACGAAATTGCGTAAGTTCAGCTATGCGAGATTCAAAGTTGCAGTTTTAGACCTCCCTGAATAGAAGAAATTCCCCTCTCCTTTTACACGATTTCGATACTTTTTTGTGTACTTCATATGCAAGAAATTTTTTTAAAAAACTGCTTTTTTGGCGATTAAACGATTTATACTTTATAGATGGATTAAATGATATATAGAGAGATTCAACCGTGAAATAAAAAAAAAAAAAAATGACGGGAGGCCGTCTTTTTCAAACAGCCGCTGATGTTAAAGGTTTAGGGCTACTTTACTCGAGTGACTCTTTTGTTTCTTGAAGTTTCTCTTTGTTACTCGCGATTCTCTTGTGTTTCTCGAAGCTTCTCGGATTCTCTTTGCTACTCGCGATTCTCTTTTATTTCTCGAAGTTACTCGCGATACTCTTGTTTCTCGAAGTTATCTGTGATCCTCGTTTGTTTCTCGAAGTTGATTTCAAGCGAGAGCTTCAGCCAATTGTGCGCGCGTACCTCATGCGAGTGACGTCACCAATTCATGCGTATTTTTTCCCAACTTTGTGACTATGTAGTCGCTGAACTACAATTCAGATTTTCAAATTTTTTTGTAACTTCTTTCGGTGCCCTTTATCTCTAAAATAAGACATTACTTATATTTTCAACATATGTAGTTACCGAGATATAGAGGATCTCCCATACAACTTTTTTTGTGGCGTTTTGGCGTGTGAATCAAATTCCTTCCTGAGACCCCAATGGGAGGAACCTAGTCCTACGTTAAAATTGTAAAATAAATCGTGAACGAAAATTCTATTAATGTTTTTGATCCATCGAGACTAACCGTAAAAGGTGATTGTGGTCGTAAATTTTTATCACCAGTTTAACAGTTTTAATATCATATCCTTTCGCCAAATGTGTCTATAGAATTCGTCCAGGAGTCATAACGCGGCAGATGAGCAAACAAGAAGCTAATACCAGAAGCACGAGTTCTTCAGAAACATATACGAAAACTTTTGTAAGAGAGGTTAGCGCTCGTTTTTGAATTCCTGTTTTAACTGGATCTCGGCAGTCGTGTTCTGTCTTGAACTCGCGCGTTGTTCACAGTATGGCGCGTTGTACGTTTTTCCCCAGCGTTTAATGAATAGAAGTGGCCGGGGGAGGGGGGTGCTATGGGGCTGCAGCCTCCCCCAGAGCTAAACCGAAGATCTTAATTTTTTTTTTTCAAACCACTACAGCAGTTTGTTCTTAATCTACTTTTTTTTTAAAAAAAAAGAGAGATAAAAACAAAAGCGTGGCTTTCTGACTTGATAGTCTCAAAAATTTTGCCACTTTTGTAGTTATTCCACTGGTACTTGTAGCATTAACGCAGTCGAAAACATTTTTTGGACTAGTTTGTGTTTTTGTTAAATTATCAAAAGTATTGTAATGTCCTTTATTTTTATTGTCAGATAAGCAAAGTTAAAGCGATTTGACTTGCATAAGCCATGAGGTCACGACGATACAAAATTTTTATGACCTTAGCCCCCTCCAGACCAAAATTCTAGATTCGCCACTGGTGAATAGTATCGATTATACAGGGCGAGAGCAAAGTCTTGCCCTGATTATAAAAATTTATTGTACTAAGACTATTATAATTAGACATGTGTGTTTGGATACATTATAAGTACTGTCAGAAAATTTTAATAAGACCACGTACTGAGTTACACGTAGATTTCAACGTGTGCCCCTTTGGTAGATCCGTTGTCGGATTTTGTAGAAAATTTGATCGAGATTTGGGAAAATCTCGATATCGAAACACTTTGTATACTTCACTTATGAGAAATAAACAAAATTCTCGAATGGATAACTGTCATGATTCAATAAATACCGGATCAAAACCTACGCTGTCCTTTAATGAATATTGCATTATTATAAAAATGAAATAGAAAGTGAAATATAATTCATTATTTAATACTTTGTATCCAATTTATTAATCGAGAGAAGTTACAAAAAGTACTGTAAATTAGCTGTTGCAAATTTAGAATGTCTTTTGCCAACTTGTATTTTTATTCATGGATACGTACAGATGTGATTAAACTTGTGTGAACAAATGTGAGAATGTGATTTTCACCGTGCTTTGCTTACATGTGCATTTCTCTAGGTGAACGGTGAAAGCCATGTGTTCAAGATTATGACGCTCATTGACTTGACCCTTAAAAGCACGATTTTTTTAAAATTGATTTTAAAATGTGTTTTTTAACTTTCATTTCTTGAATAAAACATTGAAAAAATACTTTTAAACAAATTCAAATTTGTTGTCAGTATAATTTATGGCTAAAAAACAGTTTATCAACTGACAACACTGAGTTTCATTTCAAAAAAAAATTTTTTTCCTTGATAAAATTCTATAATGTCAAATATAGATAAATTTTAATAAATAATAATACGAATAAGGAGAATGTCGATTAACATTGTAGAATAAAATATGGTGTTCTCAAGCGTACAAACAAAGCTAAAAAAAGATGCAGCCTCAAGTGAAAAACAACAATTTATTTTTATTTTTTATCAGCACTCAGGCTGTCATCTATACGTAGTAAATTGATTTAATAAAAATTTCAATATGCACCCTTGTAAGGATCCGTTCTAAGACAATCCACCAAAATCGGCAATGTCCAGCCAAATATGGCACCGTGGGGTGTCGTCAACAGAGAACCCCACCAGCCTGGGGGCGGGAGCGGAGATTGCAGACGGACGCTGGGACGGGAACTCTTATTTTTGTTGTCATGACCCAATATAATACTTTTGGCCATCCAGGCTGTATTCAATAATTTATTAATTCAAAATTACTGTAAATACTGTAATATATTTTGTAAATTAAATATTTAGTCTAGAACTGGCGTCTTATGATTTATTTATGCCTCACAGGCATTCGGCACACTTGATTACACTGGTTCCTCGAAATCAAACAACGGTCTACCAAGGCCGTTACAATAACGCGGGAAACAAAAGGAGTGGGCCACTCTATTTGTATCATCCAACAACAGGCATTAGAGCTTCAGTCTATCCTCAAGATTTTAGAAGACATAATTGGGTATGTTGCTCAAAGGCAATACTGGGCATCTAAGGGTTGAACCTCAGAAGATTCTGGTTTTCACTGTTAAGGTTAGCTAGCTGAGTAAAAAAAATGTTAAAAAACACTTTGACGACACACTTTTGATCTCACCTGACACTGTCTCATCTCATTCAATGGTACAAGGATTGCGGGGATGGTTACCGTATTCTACACTCTCGCCTGATAATTTTTAAAGAGCACAATGCACCGGGTGGCCCAACGGGTAATGTTTGAAAACCAATCTAATAGATGGCGCTAGCTGCGAACAAGTGAGACCAAACTTGGTGCGTTTGATCATTAGAGCGGGCAATTGTATAGGTGTGTGTTTCGTTCGCGAGCGGTGAATTTAAGTGCGTTGTTCATTTGTGATTGACACAAGCGAAAATGAATAAATATTCAACAGATAGCCTCCATTTTCCCCGAATTTAAACCCATGTGATTTTTTTTCTTGTTTGGTTATTTGAAAAGCAAATTGTGGCTGACAAGTTCTAAGACTTCTTGAATTGAACACTGCCTTTACAAATGTTGTCGACACGATTGATACAGACACCTACTCACGCATAAGGATTCTAGAACCACCTGTCTGCTGTCCTTGTTAAAGAAGGCGGTCACTTCGGACATTTTTATCATTAATTGCCCTCCGTGAAAATTCAATATTCATCATTAAAATCTTTTCATCATTCTTATTTGTTTTTAGTTTTCGATTCGTTTCAAACACTACCCGCTGGGCCACCCTGTATCTCTGAGTCCTAGTGGGTTAAGTGAATCGGAGAATGAAGGTTAGGGATTCCATCCTCTAACTGTGCTATTAACCAGCGTTTTTCAAAAACTAGTAGACCGACGTGTACTTTAGAAACGAGTTGACATTAAAATGCTGACTTAACTGCTAGTGATTTTCATTGTTGAGTTACATACCTGCTGTACAAATTTTAAGAAAACTAAACATTTTAAAAATTATTCATTATTTCAAATAATAAAATGGTTTTAGTAAAATGACTTTTAAAGATAATTTTGATTAATTAATTGATTTTAAACTTTCTCTCAGTCTATCCGCCATTTTTAGTTCAGTCTTCATATTCTTATTGGAATTTTATTCTTCGTAAAATGGTTGAAAGCTGAGTATTTTTTTTTTTTTTTGACGAATTGAGGAAGTTAGGAGAGAATGCCTCTGATAGCCGTGCTATTAGTGGTGCGTTTCTGTTTTTATTTTTTTCGTTTCGGTACAGTATCTCTTATCTCCCAATTATCTCACAATCTGTACTTTGATTGTGTTAGTTATGCTACTAGAGTCGCACTTCCTCGGCTATCATAGCCATCAGTGGCGAATCCAGGGGGGGAGCTATCGGGCTACAGCCTCCCTCCCCCAGAGCCAAGCCAGAATTCTTGATTTTATTTAACATTATTACAACTGTATTCTCTTAATTTCCCTCTTTCTGAAAAATAATAAAAACACTTCAACATTCCTTTCTGGTTTGACAGGCTCGAAAATTTTCCTAATTTTGTAGTCATTCTACTCGTACTTGTAGCTTTGACGCGGTCGAAGACACTTTTTGGCTAGTTATTTTATTATAATTTTTATTAAATTATCGAAAGTATTATATTGTTCTTTATAATTCTTGTTGTCAAGTGAGTAAAGTCTGTAAAGTTAAAGTGTTTTGGTTTACTTTAGCCTTGAGGTTTGACATTCATCACGACAATACAAAGTTTTTATGACCTCAGCCCCCCCTCCCCCAGACCGGAATCCTAGATTCGCCACTGATAGCCATAGTTTAGTAGAATCTCGATTATCCGAATTGATTGGGAGCGTAAGCAACTCTTATAAACGAAATTCGGTTAATAGAGACTAAATTTTAAATCGTGACTCTTTTTATTTCGAGAAGGTTACCCAAACTTGTTTATTTGAAATTATAAAAAATAAGTCCGAATTTCTACCCACATATTAACAAAATTCTTTTTATAGTTATTAAGCTTCTTCACGCTGTTTCGTTTTTGAAACATTAATTAGTTTTGATGAGAAGACTCAAAAATGTTACTGATTTTCGTTGTTTCCTCTGAATTTTCCAATGATTCTTTAACTGCTTAAGGCTTTATCCCGAGTTAACTCGTCCTATAAACCGTAGGTTACAAAAGAACTCGGTTCTCAAGAGGTTAAGAGTGTTCTGAAAAGAATATTTTCGCTCGTTCAATAACACGAAACTCATAGCGTTATTTTTTCACAAAAAATACGTAGAATTTGTTCACATTACTATTGAAGTGATTAAAAATTGAGCCGTGTTTTTAATCTATTTTTCATGAAAACAAAACTTCTTGAGTTATAAAAGATCACCTCCCCATATCGACCTTTTATAAGCTTTTGCGTCGTGAAAATCCGCGAAAATCGGTTTTAATGCCAAATTTGACACTCTGTTCTAAAACAATAGTGAGCAAACTATTTTCATTTCTGACACCTTCACCTTGTGTAAAATATTTTCACGACCCCTCTGGGGGTCGCGACCACGTTCCTTGAAGAAAAGCCTTGAATTTTTTATTGTTAAATAAATTCCTTTGAATTTAGCTATCAACAAAAATTTTCTCGCAACCCCTCTGGCGGTCGCGACCCAAGGTTTGCGCACCACTGTTCTAAAACATTCGCCAAGTCTATTAAACCAGCGGGAGTGACCTCCCCGAAACTTTCTCGCATACGACCAGTAATGTGGGGTGGGTAAACACCAAGTTGGTAGGGAAATATTTTTGGGGTATTTACCCAAGGCCTGGTTATTTTGAAAAAAAATATGAATGGTGATTTACAATGAAACATATAAAATTTATGAATGCCCAAAAACGTAATAATTTGCAAAAAAATTGCGTATGTTCTCAATTTTTACGCGCGCTGAGGTACCACAACTTTATTTAACGTTTTTGAGTACGAAATCTTACTATAGATATCCTACAACATTTCACTACACCTCTGGTTAATCACAGGAGTCCATCTGGAGAATGTCAAAACCTAGTTTCGTTTTGGGGATTGCCATAATTTCCGAAGCGCGTGTTTGCGGCTCGCAACAATTTCCGCCAAGGTCAAAAGCGAAACGCTCGCCAACACACAGTCGTAATGTGCATTTTGAACTAAATATGCAATTTGAACACCTGTTTTTTAACCGATTGAGATGAAAATTGGACACAGATCTATAATTAATGTTAGAATCCGCGATATCAAGTTTTATTTGTCTAAGTCAAAGGGCTTACGAGATACAAGTATGCGATTATACAGACCGACAGACAGTCAACCCTTTGACGGATTTGGCCCACACTTTTATACGGACCTACATTCATGACGATAAAACTGTGTACCAAATTTTATCCATCTAGCTATTCAAGTTTTTGAGTTATAGTGTTCACATGACTTCGGACATACAGTCCGACAGACTTCCCGTTGACGGATTTTGTCCAAAATTTGACAGAAACCTACAAATTATGTTTAAAGACCACGTACCAAATTTCATCCCCGTAGCTCTAATAGTTTTCGAGTTATCGTGTTCACAGACAGACAGACATAATTCCAAAATTGTGTTTTTCGGACTCAGGGAGGTCTAAAACGTGGAGATTCGTCAAAATCTCGAGTTCGAATTTTTTGACGATTACAATACTTTCTCTTTGTATACTTCGTATACGAGAAAGTAAAAATGGAAAACACTATTCGATTATTTGGTACTGGAGCGGTTAACATAGATATCGGTTGGCCCGGATAATTGAAGTTTACTGTATGTTTTTAGTTTAAAAAAACCTTCACCGATGCTCGTCATACATGTCACATGAAACACGGGTGTTATTAAATTTCCCTTCAGAAACATGAGATAATATAATCACAAAACAAAATTACTAAGGGTTCGAAAATAAAAAAGGAGACAGTACATCCATGATCCACAGTCGCAAAGGGTTCGAAATATAAAATAGGCGATAGAACAATCAGAACCTGCAATTGCAATGATTTTGAAAGTTTAATAAGAAATAAATCAATCACAATTTACAAACTCAAAAGTTTCGAAAATAAAATGGAAAATAGTACAATCTCAACGCACATTCTTCTAAGAGTTTGAAAATAAAACAGCAGAAAGTGAAAGCAGATTCCACAATCGCAAAGGGCTTGAAACTACTTCCTGCTGAAAGTGAAATTTGGATTAAACATTCATCATTTAATCTATGTACAGTAATAGTATGAATGCTGCGCTTTATTAACTACATTAAGAGCTATATTGCTTTGGAGACTTGGCAACGCTTGAATATGACTGTGTATCGACTTAAAGATTTCAACCAAAATGAATTCTTTGGTGAGTTTTCTATTCAAAGAATTACAGAAATTAAAAAAAATATGCTTTAATGTATTATAAGTGCCATTAAACACAGCAAATTCTGCGTATTTTAATATCCATATACAGTCGGGCCTCTATTTAACGAAGTCGCTAAATCCCGAAATAATAGTTCGTTATATGAAAAATTCGTTAAATAGAGATTCACCTATTAATATACTTTAAACTACACAAAACAGATTTTAAATTCATAAACACTAAATATTATTTAAAAAAGTAATACAATAATAATCACACCTTTATTTTGTAAATTAATATCTATTTGTTTTATATATCTTACCCATCAAAAAGAAACCTGCAAGGAAAACAAGAATAAAACAAAACATTGTCCGGGAATACACTGTATTTTCAATTTAAAAAAATAATTTTATATTAAAATTAATGAATTTTAGCATTTCATCATACGAGGGTTTGTTAATTTCTGCATCATGATCATTTCCATCTTCATCTTCATCGCAATTCATTGCTATATTCTTTTATTTTTCACACTGTCCACTTCAAAACTGCCTCATCCACATCTTTATAGACACAGGCTTTTAAACGTTTTGAACAAGAGTTCGATGGATCATAATTTTGTATCTTATCACAATTTTTTATTGTGGTTGATAAGCTGTTTGGAGGAATACCAAATTTTAAAGCAATATCCTTTTTCTTCACGCCTTTATCCACCTCATGAAGAATTGATTATTTTTCTTTGATGCTCAAGCACTTTCGCTTTGACATTTTCCAGCCTCAAGGTCATTGATCACCTTAAAATGTGTTTAAAGAAAGAATAAGTTTGAAATGTTTTGAGAAATAGGGGGGAAAATATTGGATCATAAGAAAAAGTTCGTTAAATAGAGAATTCACCTCGCTATTTGGAGGTTATTTTACGAAGAAATTCGCAAAATGTTCTTGGTTCCAAGAAAAAGTTCGCAAAATAGAGAAATTCGTAGAATAGAGGTTCGTTAAATAGAGGCACGACTGTATTGACTTCAAATCCCGTACGGAAAATTAACTGTGTAACGTTAAGTTTTCTCCGACTTGCTCGCACTCCCATCAACGAAATCTGCCGACCGCAAAGGTTTAACCCTCCAGCGGGCTCGCGTTTTCAAGAGATACTTGCATTGTGCATCGTATTACATATTTATGTCGTTCTTTTATAAATTTAAGTGCAATTTTTATTTCTAAAATCTTTGTTTACTATTAACCTAATAAATACTGATAACTTAAATAAAAGCTAGATTTATTTATGTAATACGATGCACGATATGCCGTAAAATTTGTGCAGGCGCACCCTCTGGAAGGTTAATGTGTAAAGAACAAATGGAAATTAAAGACATTTAGATTCTCTATTCAACACGTGACTTGGACTGATCTAATTTGTTAGATTAATGTCCCAATTTGAAATTACCACGAATGTTTTTCGGTTTGGTTCGGTTGAGTTTAATTAGATTAACTCTCCAGCAGTCACGCGTATGTACGAAGTACTTATATCGTGCATCATATTACATATTTATATCGTGTTCTACATAAATAAATGCAAATTTTATTTACTAGCTTCATACTAAACAAAGACTATATAAATAAAAATTGCACTTAAATTTATAAAAGATCGATATAAGTATATCCTGCATACGCGGAACTAGTACTGGTAGGTTAATGTACCGTTTTGAAGCTACGCTAGAGTTATTTGGGAGCGGATCTCGTAATTTTCAGATGACGAGGACGACAATTGAACCGCCATCCCACTGTATACACTTCCATACTACAGCAAGATAAGGGCATTTGATGCTCTAAGGTTGATTTAACATGGTTGGCAGCAGTGGCGGTTCGTCAGCTCAGAAACAAGCAGTGCCGCAAAAGTTGTATAGACCTAAGTTGTAGTTAATTTTGTGTTAATTATTTTGGTATATAATGATGATATACTAAAAATTGATAGTTTTTGAGTTATAAGCAAAAAAACTGGGAAAAAAAATTTAATTTTTTTTCATGTTTTTTTGGCTATAACTAAAATTCCAACAAAAATTATTGGCGACAAACCTCAGATTCGTAATCAGCACCCCAAAATACATAAAGGAGCAAAAAATTACAAATCCTCCGGAATTGGATTTTGAAAAACTAAATTACTAAGAAAAAGCGAAAAAAAGCCAAATGAGGAAGTCGCGCCAATCGTGAGCTGGGAAAAATGCAGCTCAAATGAATGCAGTTTTAAGCAGAGAAAGGATTGCTATTCTCCCGCTTCGCGTTGATCATTACGTTAATTTCGGATCCTGAGGATGGGCAAGACTTTTTGAAGCTCTGGTCTCTCTCTTAGGGATCTATTCTGGTACCCCCGGTTAGGTTGGGTTGGGTTCCGCCCGGTAACACCCGCCCCCCCCCCAACCGGGGGTACCAGAATAGACGCCTTAATTCTTGATTGATTTTCCGTCTTCCTATTATTTTTTATTACTTTTTTGCCATTTTCGTTGACAACTAAATTCTCAAAGTGGAAAAGTAAGCCAATTAGAATAAAACAAAAATACAATCTTTTAAAATAAATTTCAGGGGGACTGCAGCTCTGCAGATCTTATGAACGAACCGCCAGTGGTTAGCAGTGTCATTGTAAACTAGGCCCACACGTCTGGAGAATCGCCGATTAAACCAGATCTCGAAGTCGAAACCGTACCACCAAACCATAGCGGCTCTCGAGGGCTTCTGGGAATATTAATTTCCTACTAAAGTCTATCCCTAAAATTCTAGTGTCTCTTCATGATAGGCCACTAATCAAATCAATCAATCAGTCCATCCCTGGCTTGAAGAATTGACTGTTATGGTATCATTCGGGACTCGCTTGAAAAGCTTTACAGTGGCCACTTTAAAGTTTTCTTTCTTTTTTACTTGAGTGGAAGTTAAGTTTTATATTTTGTTTGTCTTGTGTGTTGTTATACGAGTTTTGTTATTTCACCATGTCCAGTGAATCTTCGGAATCGGACAATGTTTTTTCGATGGAGGATATTGAATTAACGGTATCAATATTTTTTTATGGTTTTCATTGGATATTTTTTGAAGTAATAGGAGTTGTTTGAATGGAAAATATATAACTTTTGTTTCCTAGCTACATGTTTTCAATTTGTAGACCAAAATCCGTATTTTTTTAAGAGATTTGGTCAAATTTTATGACTTTTATATCTCGGGAAAATCTAGCAACTCCAAACTATACTATTTGGTATTTTCCATTAAAAACGTTTGCTTTGTAATTCCTCGTGGAGTCACACAATTGAAAGTTTATGCGAATGTTTTCCTTTTTTTTCTAACCGTATCAATTTTATTAGATAAGACCTATTTTAAGAAAATGTTTTCGTTTTCATTCATCAAAGAATCCATAGAACAACACTATAGATCGTTATTGATTCTAAGTAAGTTTTGTGTAAAATTATAAATTTACCGGCAAACCCGTACGAAATATTCACACGTTCAACTCCGCCAGAAAAAAAGTCTTTTGATGGTTTGCTGAAATTCTCAACGAAGTGTGTATGTTACTGTCAATGTAGATAATCGGTTAATGTAGATAATATCAGGTTGACATGGATAATTGACTATCCTCTTTAACCGGCTATTATTCTCAATAACCGATTATCCACATTAACCGTAATATATACGCAAAATTGCAAAGACACTTTATTGATGTGAACGAATTTACAAATGAATCAGCAGTTTAAAGACACTTCCTTTCGAATTTTTTTCATATATATATATTGACTTCGCATTTTGAATTAAATAACTTTTGCGTATTTGTTTAAATATCCTTTAAAGGGATTTTTTTGTTGTGGTTCCCCCCACGAATAGATCTGTATTTGGTACAACATTGCATTTCTCGTTGTATGGACGAGTTTTCTGTTTTGTTTATTTGCGGTAAAGTAGAACTTCCGTCTTGCCCATCAACTTCCGGTTATAATATTAAGTCATTGGGAACCTTCAAAATTTTCAACACTCTGTTTGAAGATATTAAATAATGTTTTAAAGTGGAAATTTCTAATGCTATGGCTTAGATATTTTCAAAATATTAAATTTCATGTTCCTATTGTTGTAGCTTGAATTTGAATTAGAGTTGTGGGATTTGAAGCAACAAAGGTTGTAATCCCCGTGTTATCCCCTTGTTGTAGCTCTCAATGTTTTCTTAAAGTAAGAGCCTAACCTTGTGGAAAGGTTGCCAAAATTATTCTTTATCGCTCTGTTTAGCGTTTTGTGTACTCAAGAAAGAACCGATTCGAACTTGGCGCTTGATATGGAATCCAATTGGATTTGGCGATCGCTTAAATTGGAGGGTTACTGGAAAACGAAGTGAACCTTCACCACGGAAGTTCTGTGAAACCAAAATGAACAAATCGGAAAACTCGTCCATATATAAATATTTCTGATGATCGTATTTTTATTATGCATATATTTTGTATTTTATGTATGTTTATACAATGCAGCACTTTTTTTGTACTCTTCCTCGTCGACCGTTAAAACAATCCATGGGCGAGTGGGTCATAACAATAAGTAAAACTATAAAGCTGAATGCAATAATTCGCACACTCTTCTAAAAGAAGTCTTTCTGTATCTTAAGTTCCTCTTTCTGCAAGGATTCCTTTGAATCACTTAATCGGATCTCAAATGTGATAATCCGAGTTCTGTTGATTCCAAATTTTTCAGTCGTGGACTTGAGCAGTAAAACTAGGAAATCAATCGCTCTCGGGATCACTTCGAAAATCCTCAAATATTGATCTTTTTTTCAAAGAAGTCATGAATTTTTGTATCATTCTTTGTGTTTTTATTTTTGTCAAACATTTGTAGAATCTTCTGCTCATTTCACAATAAGATTCTAAAGTAGAAACTAATGAATGATCTGTTAAGCTATTTTTTCTTTGCATGATTTTCCCAGACAAGTTCAAAATTTTCAAAGGAATTTGTAATAAACATTTCAATCCATTTAACGTAGGGGAAGACTGTCGAATTTGGACTACAAGGATATTTTTTAATGCACAGTGACAGAGAATTTCAATAAACGCACAATATAATTTTTTGCAGTTTATTTATCGTCAAAACAATGTAATTAACTTTTTAAGAAACATATTTTCAAGTGCGAAAAAACGGCTAAAACAAATTCCGTCATCGGTGCAATCAAAGAAAATGTTATCCATATTGGACCACTGATTTCCCAAATTCTAATACCACGAAATTGGCGCCGAGACTGTACCTTAATCTTGCGTCTAACCAATGATAACTAACGGAGGGTTAATCATAGAGATTAACCAAATATTTCTTAAACACTTTAACACCATGCACTCTGGGATATTCATAGATACCCAACGTAAGTTGTTTATCCATTATGAAATGCAGCTTTATCAAAAGGTTACTTTGAAAGTTATCCTGAATCTATTTTCCTTTCAGCTCGTATGTTAAACTATGCCACGTTGGATTATATTAATATCAGTATAAACGATCGTAGATAAGATTTGGGCAACATTCCTTTGGAAACTGACTGGCAATCGCAGATGTGCTTCTTAACTCTTTCGCCGAGTCTAAACAGCATATCTGACCCAAGAAACTTTGAGATCGGAGATAGTAATTTGAGTCATTCCTCGCATTTCAGAAGATAAGATAAAATACTAAATTCTCTTGAAGATATCTCAAGTTTCCTGTGGATGATTTTTTCATTTCATTCATTAACAGTCATCCGAACTTCTGGCGTACCAAGTAGACTTCCAGTATAATATTTTGTCAATGGATATCTTCAAAATTTTAACATTATTTTGGGTACGTTAAAGGAACATTCAAAGTTTTTTTTTTAATACGAAGTATACAAATTAGTTTTAAAAAGCCTTTCCTAATGAGCACCTATTGCCTTGCCAAAGAGGTAACTACGTGCCAAATTTAAAGTTTATAGGCCTCGTATTTCGAGAGATTTCGTGATGAGTCGGTCATTTCATAAGTCAGTGGTATTTGCCTTTTAACCCCTTAACTGGTTTGTCCGTACTCCATACGAGCATCGAATTATCGCGACCTTAAATTTAAAAACTAAAACGATGTCATTCACAGACGTTATAATTGGATACCAAAATTACGTGGAAACCATAAACTTTTCAACTGTTCTTTAGGTTCTTAATTGAATTAAAATGTCAAAGCGTTTCCAAAATGGAAGGTGTCATCTAATTAGATAAATGAGAATACAAATCGGTTAAGAGGTTAATACATTCAGGGTGATTCAAAAGACCACATGAATTTAAGAAATCAGTAATTGGCAAATACGAATGAAAACATTTTGGGCGAATTGTATTCATTTATAATTAGCAGGTTGAGATTATTAAGTAGATGATCAATTAATTGTTAAACGGTTTTTTCCTCGTCAAAGAATCAGATTAAATTACGGAAGGCTTTTTGGTAGCCACAGCAAACTCAACATTTTTATTTGCAATAAATTAAAAATTACTGCAACTCGCGCGCTTCAATGCACGGAGGAAAAACTGCTATGTGACCACGCACGGGTAGTAAGAAATAGAAGTAATTGTTTACAATCAAGATTTATTCACAAATTATCAGTCACTGCATCGTCGCATATAGCGAGTAGCAGCCTTGGAGCCACCACAATAAAAAGAATGGAAATGAATCCGAGTTTGTGTCTTTGTCACGAACCCAGAATTTATCGGTAGTAAAATATACAATTTAAGCCTCAACATAGCTCTACAATCGGCACACAGGATAATGATATTATATATGTCATTTTTCCGACCAATACCTAATTCTATGCAATATTCTACCAACTGCAGAGCCATTTGATGGTTCAAATAATAAACTACGCTATCAATAAATTCTGGTTTCTCAAAAGTCATATCCGTCCTTTCTTTCTATTTTCATTTGTTTGCAAAATATTGAGCTTTGAAGTTGCTCTGGACTTCTGAATCACCCTTTTATAGATATTGATAGCTTTTACAGATATAGATTTTTATAGATGGCTATTTTGCTTGACCTAACGGCTTTCTAGACCAGTGGCGTAGAGAGAGTGAGTGGCGCCCGGGGTCATAAAGATTTCTTTCGCCTCCGCTCATCATCAGTGGCTTAGCTTGTGTAAATGGCGCCCCGGGCATGGTATTTTTTCGCCCCCTCAGCGTATTTGACTTTAAAATGTGAGAAAAAAATAACGTTCTGTCACCATAGACAGTGGCGTAACGAGGGGTAAGTGACGTCAGGAAAATTATATATATATATATATAAAGAAGCGAAACATAATAGAAAAACAATAAAATAAAATAACACACTTTCATATCAAATTCGAGAAGATATGAAAAAACGAATTGAAAGTAAATCCGAGTAAAGATAAAAATGCGAATAGTATCGGACGGAAAAAATATATCACATACGCAATGAATGCGCTAAAAGCTGCAATTCCAAAAGCGTTTTAATTATTCAAAACTCCTCTCTGTTTTTGGTTTGACATTAGGGATGAAAATCACTGCTTTAGGCCTTACGGCGTAACTGGTTGCAAGAAAATGTCAAACTACTTTTTATATTTTAGCAATTCACAACTTCATCCCCTAAAGAAACGTTATTGTGCTTTAATTGCTTTTTTCATGTTACGATTTATACTCTCTCTCTCTCTCTCTATATATATATATATATATATATCTTATTTCTTATTCGTTCTTATTTTGGAGATTTACTCCTATACCTTTTGCTTTTTCCGACAATTGGCTTTCGCAGAAGGTTGGCGCCTTTAAAATTCGAATTTAATGCGACATAATCGATTCCTAAGATCGATTGGCATTTGACTGTTGGAATTCCAATTCTGGGTTGACTTTTTCATGGTAATAGTTTATAATCTAATTATCTTTCTGTATTTCATTCTATGATTATTAATAAGGTAACATTTTATATTTAATTTTAATTATTGGTTTAATAGGTGTGTATACTGAAAATGTTATTTGAATTTTAATTGTTTGTAAAATATTAAACTATATATATCTATTATGCCAGTCGCCGTCAGTGTCTTAAGAAGCGTAAACAGAGTCAGGTGTATGGTATTATTTTCAGGCCTCCTCAACGTATTTTACTTTAAAAATGGCATAATGTTTGACTCCATCGTGCCCCTACAACTATAAACCTGGGCAACTATAACCTCCTTGCCCTCAGATCGATACGCCACTGGTCCAGTCTTTAGATGGGAAGATCGCAGATTCGAGAGTCCCAGACGAATCTCCGAAGTTCCAGATACTCGTGAAATCTACTAATTGACTACATGGTTTCACGTTGTTGGTATGAAAATTACGATAATTCTTGCCAGTTGATTGCAGTTCAAAACTGTTCTCGAGAAACTTCAGGACGGAGCAATGCACAAGAAGTTTGAAATGCTAATTGAGATTTATAGTATGAAATTTCCGCAACATCATTGTAAGAATCACTGAACGAACATCTTTTAGGTATTGGATTAAGAAAACTAGGCTGGCTTGAATTGCTTTGATGCTAGTTCGATGGCGTGACAGTAATCTTTTCTTATACTGCACCAACCCTTGGTACATCAGAATCAATTTCATAAAATTAATTAGCAGTTATGACAAGGAAAAAATGCAGCCAGTTGATAATCATAGTAATAAAGCATGAAAATTCCAGAAATTTAAATTAAATGCGAATCAAACTGAATTCAAATATAACTATAAATTCTTTGTCTTTTAATATCCAAGAATAAACCAGCAGGTAGAGGATTTCCTAGAAAATCTCTCAAAGGAGAGGTTCCTCGTTTCACTACAACCTTCTGAGGTAAAAGTTTGTCCTTAAATGGATCTTTGTCTGTATTGAAAATAAGAGTTAAGAATTGTTTTATTTTACTTGGTCAACCTTACCGCCTTTTCTGTTCTAAATAAGGGCATCTTAAACTTTTACCGCTCGGAACCCTTTCCAGGCAGCGAATCATTTAGCGATCCAATTTTTATAGGAAAAATAATGCTGAGCCCAAAAAACTAAAACATAAAAACCAACGAACTAAAAAGAAGCACAACCTGATACAAACTAAAAAAGAAATTGAATTAAAAATGTTATTTAAGTAAATTTTAGTGGAATATTTTGAACCCAGATGAGTTTCTTTAACTAGTTTTTCTTGCAAATGCTGCAGAATATGAAAGAATTCAGTACTTGTAAGCGTTTTCGCGACACGAGTCATTTTTTACGCAATGGCATTTGGGATCGCGGCTCAAAGTTGAACCTCTTGACGTAAGAATTTGTTAAACACGTTAGTTGCCATGACTCACGTCTGAGATTCGAACCATCTATCTGAATAGATTTCCCCTTTTCTGTTATCTCAACTACAGTAGAAAAAGGATAATCTGATTAGATAATAGTTATGAAAATCGTATTTGATTCGTACGGAGATTAACGTGTTAACCTACTAATCGGATGACACATCCTATTTGGACCATTTAAGGGTACATACGACTCTTAAACCTCGAAGAAATGGAGGAAAACTGTTAAATTCTATACATTATATCTCTGAAACAATGCAATTCACAAACTCACTTTTTTTCTAGAAAAATATGTTTTTTCTCTTATCGTGCACTCATTTTCAAACCTTCCTATTCGCATGTATTTATTTGAGCGAGTAAAAAATATGGGTATAGCTTTTGAAGAAAAAATGAGATATTCACCTTGCGAGCATGATTACGGATAAAATCTTGGACTAAATTCAATATTTTGAGTATCTAAGTAATCTAAACAGTCTGTTTAACCTTCCAGCGAGCGCGCTTACACAAATTTTACGACGTATCGTGCATCGTATTACATATATATCGTGTTATTTTACAAAAATAAATGCAACTTTTATTTATGTTATCTGAATTTATTAGCCTAATAGTAAACAAAGAATTTGAGTAAAATTGCACTTAAATATAAAATAACGATATAAATATGTAATACGATGCACAATTCAAGTGTCTCTTGCAAACGCGCGCCCGCTTGAAGGTTAAGATACTGAATCTCAATTTATTAGCATTTAAATTTAATTTCTATTATATATACCAATTTAAAATAAAAATGTTAAAAATTGTTAAAATTCCAACATTTCTAACCCTCCCAAAAAATTAGAAAAAATATGTACAAAACTGTGGTTCAATGTGTAGAACATAGCACAATACATATTCAGCAAAAATTGTATGTAAAAATATTCAATAGTTCTTGAGATATCGCGCGCGCAATATAAAAAAAAAACACATTTTCAGATACAGTGCTTTTAAGATGTGGCATGTTCAATGTTTACGTTGAAGAGCTGATGAATTTTTTAACGCGGGTTGTTTTAAATTGTTCAGAAAAGACAGGGGAATAGTAAACATTTTTTTGTCATAAAATTGAAAATTTTCGAGGTTTAACAGTCGTATGTCCCCTTAAATCTTGCACTCCGAAAGATAGTTACATGCATAGTTATACACGTGGTGTAAGCATTGATTTAGCGCTTTAGGAAGCTGAAAAATATTATTTGATTCAATTCCAACCCTTTGCACTCGGATGTCGCCTTTTAGGCATCATTGACGTATCTTGACTTCAATCGTTTTTTTAAAATACCTCCTTTTTTCAGGAATTTGCTCGAAGGTCTGATGGCTATTCTGATTCAGGATCAAGTGCTGACTTCACAACTTGTGAGTAATTATCTTTGTAAATGTATTGTTACAATTATCTATACCAAGCTAAAGCTACGATCTCCAACAGAGTGGACGTAGCAAGTAATTGAGATGCATTAGTTATGAGCAGAAGAGAAATCGCTTTAATCGTAACTAGCCGCTTTCAGCGACCAGTTGTTCTCCCGTAATACGAGGATGGATCCAAAAAAAGTTACAAAAATAATAAAAATATTTATTGGCAATAGACAGGAAATACAAAAGGGAATTAAGAGGCATACTTATCGGTCACTTTTCCACATAATCAACCAAATCTATTTAGGCATATATCTGAACGCAGGGCCAACTTGTTTAACTCTGATTGGTAGAAATCACGTCCCTGCCCATTAAGCCAGTTCTCGGCAGCTGTTTTCGCATCATTGTTTGAAGAGAACCTTGTACCAGATAAGTGTTTGGAACCCAGACTGGGTGCCAAATCTGGGTTCTATGGAGGGGTGGCTCCAGACTGCCCATTTGAACTTTTGCAGCAATTCTTGAGTTTTGCGGGCAGTATGGACATTGTCGTGCCGGAGGATGACACCACCACTCAATATTAAAAAGCGTTTGCGTCGAATGGCTTCACGATGATCCAGTGACTGTTTCCATTTTCGGAAATTTAAGGAACACTCATCTGGAACAAGGTTCTCTTCAAACAGTGATGTTTAAACAGGTGCCGAGAACTGGCTTAATGGGCAGGGACGTGATTTCTACTAATCTGAGTTAAACAAGTTGGTCCTGCGTTCAGATAAATGCCTAAATAGATTTGGGGATTATGTGGAAAAGTGACCGCCGGTAAGTATGCCTCTTAATTCCCTTTTTTATTTTCCGCCTATTGTTAATAAATAATTTATTACCCTTGTAAACTTTTTTTATCCATCCTCGTAATAGCTTGCGGTTATGCTTGAATCTTGGCAAAATGAATTGGAGGTTGTAGAGGGTGAGGGACTCCTCCGAAGTTTTATTTTCCGATTTCTCTCGAAAATGCCGGGTGGTGGGGGAGCAGGCGACCCTTGATGACATATCTAAAGGTCATAAGCTTTCATATGAATTAAAATCTGTCGAAATCGGCCCAGTGGTTGGTGCTGGTTAACTGTCTAGAGGTTTTCCCCCATAGAGAAGTACCGTAGAGTAGTGTTTTTTCGATTTCTCTCGAAAATGGAGTTTGGTGGAGGCAGGCGACCATCGATGACATATCTAGACGTCATAAACTTTTATATGAAATAAAAAATAGCCGAAATCGGAATAGTGTTTGGGCTCCTGGTTTTGCCAAAATATATAGACGAAGGTGTAATTAATGGTGGTTAACTCTCGACCTACCTCTAAATTGATTAAGTTTCTTCAGACGATAAAGAAATTTTTGTCCCAAGAATGTACACAATATTTTTCCTCTTACAAATATTGAAATAATTTTTTTTTAATCCAAATAATATTCCGAATTATCCCATTCAACTGAATCGACAGAACGAACTCTCTCCTAATGAAAAGACGAACTTTTGAATGCGATACTGATATTTGCGTTATATAAAACTTTTGAATTCGTTTAGGAATACAATTATCTCGAAATTATTATGATAGGTCAAGCTAAGTAAAAATATTAAAGGAGATTCGAACCTCTAATCCGAAACATAGTAGCATGATAATGTTTTAGGCCTGATTCGTATGTCCTTATCTTATTTTTAAAAATTGACTCTTCAGTATATAGCAACGAAGCACGTAAAAAAAATGTATTTAATATCGTTGCAACGCGCGTCTGTTTAAATGCTGTAACTAAAAACGATAAAAAGTATAGTTATAAAACATGCATAAAAATATTTTAATTTTTTTTAATGAGAGAAAACTTCTGCAAAAATGCAATTGGTGTAACTGAAATGCTAATTGTTTGAATTTTGAAGTGGTGTAAAAATATATTTTGTTCAGTAACATGCTCCAAAGTTACTGAGGAAAAACGGTAAAGTTTCGATTAATTTTTAATTAAAAATATATTTAAAATTTTGAAAAAGTCCTTTTAGTGAGCATCTACTGCACAAGAAGCAAGTTCCTGTCAAATTATTTAGTAGATTTAGGTTTTGTCAAGCATGTAGCAATTTACAAATAGTATCCAACCTGTCCGAGGGGTCATTAAAAAGTATCGGTGCTGGTGATATATCCCTATAGCCAACACTCGCAGAGTTGAAGACACATCAGATGTTGACTTTGAACCCTCCCATGTATGTGCCAAAAGTTACAGGATCGTAGTTCCCGTACAATAGAGATTTGAAAAATGTAGGTACTGTGCTGTCGATGCATTTCTTATGGCAGAGAAATATGCGTTTAAAGCTCCGCTTCATCACTTCAGTGCTCGATATCCTTGAATTACAGTCATAAACCTACGATTACACTTGTTACAATCATTTTTCGAAAAGATTTTCCTAATTTTGAACGAATTCAAGGATATCGAACACAGATGAAAGCCGGTCTTTTTTGTCTGCAGAAAGCAGTTTAGGCACAACTTGCCAAATATCTCATACCCAAATCTTCAGTCAGAATGGGCCGAACTAAACCATATCTAATGTTGCGCTCGTCTGATAACTTGCGAATAGTGATTCAATAATTTTCAAGCACAGCTGAAGGCACATCCTGCAAGGTCAAAGTTTTGGAAGTCATAAATTTCAACATTTTCAACAGCCATGTTTGGAAACATTTGAACAACTCATAAACTCTTGTGCGGCTCATATAACCTTCCCCATAAACTTTTTTTAATCTTGCATAAGTCTCACACAAGTATCATCAAACTTTTTTCAAAATTTGATGCAGTTTCTATGTCATAAAAATTGCAACGAAAGCACAGCAAATTTTTCAAAGCTCTACTAAACCAAAATGGCAGAAGCTATAACCTTGCAATTTTTGGCGCATGCCTAGGGCAGCTCAAGACGGCTCATTTACCATTAAGGTTAGGAAACATTCGAAAATTCACGCTTAAAAGTATATAATTACTGAGAGTTATTCTTTCATAAATCTGCTGTAATGACCAAAAAAAACTGACAAATACTTTGAGTTAGTTGAAAATTGTTTTAATAAGAAAATGTTTTTATTTTTGTACTGTATTGTTAGAAATGAACAAATGTTTCTTCAAATGTATCTGACTGGAACGAATTTTTGAAAAAGCGCTTTAATGTGCAATTTCAGTTCATTTTCTGACTCAATATGATTCTAAACAACCATTAATACCAGTCAGGAAGTTTTATGTCACTTGAGATTCAGTAAAATGGGATAATTTAGGTAAAAAAGGGGTAAAATTAGAGCAAAAAGCAAAACACTCTAGCAGAAATTCTAATCCATATATTCAAATTATTTCTCTACACAGCACATTTACAGCTATGGTGAAGGCAATGAACTAGGATCTAAGAAATACTTGCATTTACAGGAAAGTATGGCCAGTCGAGTATACTCTTATTCAAAATTTCACAAAATGCATAGGTATAATCAACATTAGGCAGCTCTAAATCAAAAACTATTGATCTCAAAACTATATGTCTAGTTCATTGCCTTTACTACACTTAAGACAACGTATATACAAAATTTCAAGGAAATATATATAGATAATGTTTTGAGATATCGTGTTTTGCGTAAGTGACTTTTGACGAAATATAAGTTTTCCAGAAAACGCGTTTCAAGTTTTCATTTGCTTTTCATTAAAAATATATTTATTTAACTTCTTTTGAAATTTGTCACATTTGTAGGATATACCTTCTTTATTCAGAATCTTATCACATTTTTTCATTCTGAGAGCCCGTAATTTTTTTCTAGCGTTTTTTGTTCCTTCCAAAGACTGTCTATTAGAAGTGACGATTCTATGGTTATTGAGGTTAAGATATTATTTCAATGTATATGTTGGCCAGTAACTGTTCTCAGTTCATGAAATACTCTTTTAAGACTATAAAATCAATCATTAAACAACAATTAAGCTATCGATGTCCCAAAATGTGAATTTTGTAACTCCACAAATGTGCATTTTGGCAAAAATGTTCATAGTAGCTTGTCGAAACTCAAAATCTTATTCAAATTGACATGACTTGCAGATAGAGTGTCTAATTAATCGAAAGAAATAAAAAGCAAATTAATTTATACTTCAGAGTGCGGTGTATTGGGTATAACGAGGGAAAACAGCCAACTTCCGGTTTCGTTTTTAGCTACCGTGCTTTATAAAAAATTCTATATCTCCGTTCCTATTCATCGTAAAATTAAAATAAACCCAGATTTAGAAAGCTAAATAAATGGGCTTTAAAGTAAAACCATAAAAAAAAATTGTGAATTTCGACCCAAAACCGTCTTTTAGACGTAGTCAGATACCTTAAAGAGTTTTGTTTGTGGCTCGCAAAGATCTTTATTATTTCATCGATTTTAACTTTCAAGTTTGACATGTTTGATTTGGGTGTCATAAATCGTCTTAGCTTAGACGATTTATGGCATCTATTGTTTCGGTACAACTTAAGGTTATATTTATTTCCTTTACAGCATGTAGATGGCCTATGAAACGAAGTGACACTGATGAAGATAACGTTAATGACGTTGTTAGCACATCTTTAAACACCAGTGACGAGAATCATCATGAATTCGATATCGAGCGGAAGTCTTTGAGCTCATTGGAAGGTACATCACTTAGAGATTTCACTAGGACTAGAAGATCGTTTCCAAGCCGACAGGCTAGTGTTTTGACCAGGAAAGCATCATCCCTGGAAGCACCCTCGATCAGGAGGGTTTCGTCTGTGGATCTCTTAGAGGGACCCTCGACCAGGAGGGTTTCGTCTCTGGATCCCTTGGAAAGAACCTCGACCAGGAGGGTTTCGTCTCTGGATCCCTTGGAAGGAACCTCGACCAGGAGGGTTTCGTCTCTGGATCCCTTGGAAGGACTTTCGACCAGGAGGGTTTCATCTCTGGATCTCCTAAAGGGTCCTTCAATTAGAAGGGCTTTATCTCTGGAACCCCTAAAGGGACCTTCAACTAGAAGGGTTTCGTCTCTGGATCCCTTGGAAGGACCCTCGACCAGGAGGGTTTCGTCTCTGGATCCCCTGGAAGGACCCTCGACCAGGAGGGTTTCATCCCTGGGTCCTCTAGAAGGTCCATTGACCAGGAGGGTTTCATCTCTGGATCCTCTAGAAGGCCCATCGACCAGGAGGGTTTGGTTTTCTGATTCAGCAAAAGGTTCTTTGACTAGTATTTACACATCACACGACTCGGAAACAGAAACAAATGAGCCTTCCGATAGTGAGCCTCCAACTGAGCAAAACGGATATTGGTTCAGAATGTTAACTTGGTTGAGCAGCTTCTCAAGACAAATTAGACACTCTAGTAAGTGTTTAGAAATTATAAGAAATATGGTACATCTATTATGAAATTATTAATATTTAAAGAGAACTTCAAATGTATTATATTTTCTCTTGGTCTGCTCCAGAATTTTCTCCACATTTCTTCTTAGTTCTTTTAATTCGGATAATATAAAAATTATTGGCTACAAACTTCTGTGAGTTCCACTTCTGAAGATTATTTTACATAAAATTAATACCATTTTGAAGTCAGACTGCAAGAAATCAGTTTTTGATAGATATAAAGCATAAAATATTTGTGTTGAGATTAAATTTTCCTGCATGAGGGTCATTAGTGGCTTTGCTATGTCGGTGATCGGAATCCGAGGAATGAGCATATCAGCGCTTCTAATCTGGTTATCAATGCATGTAGAGGGTCATTTTATACTAAGGCGGTGACGCTCTATGCTTTTCCATTTGACTTTATTTTTGATATTTATCACGGCTTTCGAGATAATATTCCTAACTTTCAACATTCGTCGGTAGAGGAGGTGTACAACTCAAACAATAGAGCATGGTCTATTTTAACTACCGTAGAACCCCGGGAAATTTCGGATAATCCGAACATTTTTTCTTTCCATTTTCTGAAATTTTTTTACTGAAAAATGAAGAGAAAAATACCAATTACGAATCAAACAAAACTAATGTTTATTACTAACTTAAAAGGAGGATTCGAATTGGTCTTGAACACATTCAACACTATGGACGAGATATCTCGTCCTTCAGGAATCTTCGCTGCGCGATAGAATTTGACTTGCATAACAAATTTATTAAGTTAAACATGTTAATACTTTCACTTTCTTTTTTGGTTCATAAATTGTCTAGAGCGAGCACGATTACTTTGTCTTTTTGGGAGCTTGCATCCAATTCGCCCATGGCGATGAATGTTTTAAGAATGAATGCAGCACCTTAAATTTAATCGAAAGAAACTCGGATATTTTCTTTTTACCCTTGACTTGTTTGCCACTGTACCGTGCGAATCGCCGCGTGCTCTTTCTTACGTCTTCTCAGAGCACCCAGAGTCAATACTCTAAGCAGCGGTTCCCAACCCATGGGCCGCGGATAGCTTATTGGTGGACAGCGGATAGCTTATTGGTGACTGCGGATGGCTGGTGGACTGCGGATGTTTATTGCGGACTGCGGATAGCTTATTGGTGGACCGCGGATAGCTTATTGGTGGACCGCGGATAGCTTATTGGCGGACCGCGGATAGCTTATTGGTGGGCCGCGGAACACTAGTCACGAGTCAAAGTCAAGGATAAAGAAAGTGAAAGTACCATCAAATGAAGAAGACTCGTTAATTGAACTATCATGCAACCAGTCTCTAAAATCGTTTTTAGAACAATATCATTGGTCAGGTTCTGGATAAATGTTCGGCAAAAGTATCCAGCAATTGCCAAATTTGCACTGATACATTTGATCTGGTTCTCGACCACATATCTGCGTGAACGTGCTTTCATATATTTAGTGTTTTTGAAACATAACTATAGAAACAAACTGAATGTAGAAAGTGACTTGAGGCTGAAACTGTCAAGATTTAATCCAGATATTGAATCTCTCGTGGGCGACAAACAATGTCAAAATCCCCATTGAGTTTTTTATTTTGAATCTTGGCCGCTTATTTTTGAGTTGTTGTTACTTAGCTGTCGCAATGTAATTCATTTTTTTTCATTTATAAACAATGCATTTTTAACAATTTTACAGTAAACTCAACTAATTACTGACATATGCGTGCATAGCATATTTGTTTGTATTTTTTATTTGCCTATTTAGTTAGTGGGCCTCAAAATATTTATTTACACAACAGGTGGGTCGTACAACCAAAAAGGTTGGGAACCGCTGCTCTACTGCATTTGGTATATCAAGAGTATTTATCGAATTTCCCGGAAAAGGTCAATAGCCTCGGAACATAGTATTGCACCAAAGGTCAGCTCTAATTAGTTCGGATTCCCCGGGATTCGACTATACGGTTAGATACCATCAACACAACACTAGCTTTCTTCGTTACAATGTAACTTCGCTGTATAAAGATAGAGTATATTCTTATATATCCCTGTATATTCCTATATTCAAATTTTAGCCGAATGTCAACTTATCAAATATATTCCAAATCATACATCCTCAAATAAATGTTTGATTTCTTGGTTTCCCTGCTAGAATAATGTTTTTAAAAAAACCGATATCTTGTGATTGTTTTCTCAAACCAATATTCTGCAGTCAGATTCAAATAAGTTAAATTTGCTTTCATCACTAAATATTAAGGGTTTTCAAAATTTTAACGATTTACATTCGTTTTATGTCCTTTTAATTAATGATAAATTCTCCTTGCTGCTAATCATATGATAATGGTTATAGCCTAGCGTACTATCTGTAAATTACGTGACGCAATATGCATGATCGTTCAAAACGCTCTAACTTGAGCCTAGAGCAACCAAATTCGGCACATTATTACATCTTGGGTAGTAGATGCTCAGTAAGAAAAGGATTTTCAAAATTTTTAATAAAAAGTTATTCGAAATTTTAACATTTTTCCTCAAAAATCTCTGAACATATTACTGAATCAAAAATATTTTTGCACTATTTTAAAATTGAAAAAAAAAAAATATCCGCTTTTTAGACACCGATTTTATTTTTCTTTCCAACAATTTTTCTCTTGCTTTAATAAATTTCTCTTTTAAAGGAGAGTACAAATTTAATTTCTCGCTCACGACTTCTACTTTTTAACCTACCATAGTTTATCATTGAATCTTCAGCATTTTAGTCCTCCTATCAAAATTTATATATCTTTTTCTCATTTTTAATACCAATAGCTATGAAATTTTTTTCACAAGCGCTTTTATATTGAAATTGTTAAAACTTAATTTAGCACAAAATATGTACTTCGCTTATGAGGATATGTGTATTACGTGTCCGAGAAAATAAAAATGTATGATGCAACTCTGAATCTCGAATTCCACATCGTTTATGAATATTAATTATTTAACTATGTAAAATTATTTTTCAGAGTATTATCTATTGTTCCATGTGGCTTTAGTCGCCATACCATGTTCAGCAGGTTATATGGGTAAGTGATACTTTTTTCATATCCCAATTTGATCTTATAGCTTTCACATCAGAAAACTCGGCTTTTAAAGTGAATGAACCGATCTTTTTCGTATTAAATCGTATCTCTGAAATCTTAAAAATACTTTATCCACGATTGCTTAAGACAATATAAATACAGGGTGTGATGCAGAAAGGTAACGGCATTTTGGCCAGCGTTATATTATTTTAAACTAGTAGTACGCGCACGGTGTTGCCCATGGAATCAGGACTTCGACAAAATGAAAAAAAATGCCCACAATGACTCGAAAAAGTTTTGGAAACAAAATCAAAACGAAAGATACACATTATTTGATTTTCCCGCTTATTTTTCCTCTCGACAATGACGTCACCGGACGGAATCGAATTGTAGAAATGCAGGCTGGCAATGAAAGCACATTACGTCACCTCCTGCGAGGAAGCAACAATGCATTCTGGGATCGTCCGGAGAAAGTCTCGCTGTCAAATCTCGTTAGCAAAAAAACCGTTTGAACTGATCGGGGAAAAATTAATTTTAAAAAAAGGAATAAGATTTTAACTGTTCTTGTTTTAAATCCGACAGAAACGTTCCAGTTATAAGCTGAAAAAAAATGAAAATTATAGAGTTGTTAGAACGTCAGATGCAAGATTTTGAAGAAATCCTTATCAAAAATTACCATAAAAGTGACTAGTATTTAAAAATTTTATCAAAATTCAGTAAATTACTTTGTAAATTCAAAACAAACTTCATTAGAACGAAAATTGTTTGTTTTATCCGATGGTTGATTGATTGTTTTTCAACGATCATTAGAAACGATACTACAGCCGTAAACGTGCCAAAAATGACCCAAAACAACACAAAACATTAAATAAAAAATTTCTAAATTGAATTTTAAAATTCTGGCTTCGAGGTGCATTGAGTCACCCTTACGTCTACCTGTGTGCCAAATTTCATGGCTGTAAGTGCGATAGATTCGTCTGAACATCGCACACGCACACATTGCCTTTTATAAGTATAGATGTCATCTGCTGCCCCCAGATTTTGCGCACCCATGTTCACATGTGATTTTGAATGCTTACCGTATGCCTGACCAACCTTTAAAATTTGGCAACGGTTTTTTTTTTTAAACACTGTAACAAATACAACTATCTGCTTTTGAACTGAACATGAAAAACGGAAAAATTCGTCTCTGCCGCTAAGGACTAGTCAGAGTAACAAATAATTTTTTTTCACAAAATTTTATTTGTGTTATTATCGCAGTTAAAGGCTTAAAAGAAGTAACTTTTTGTTTCAAACCAATAGTATAAATTTTAATGTTGGAAAATGAATCAAATCTGTTTAAGCGTCTGAAAATATTCTGTAAATGCTGCTTTCTCCTTATGGCCTATGGATTTAAACTAGAAAAAATTCGGGAATTACCTGTTTTGCCACTGAAATTTATTCTCTTGCAGTAGAATGTTTTTTAAAGCGAACAGAGGTATAATAATATTTTAAAATGAGTTTCATGAGTTCACTTTCTCGACTATTTAATAATGACACCTTCAGTTTTATGAATATTATTTTGATCAACTAATAGTTCACAGAAAACTTCAGGCTTTTGGGTTCCACACAAATTTTGTATCGAATTATAAATGATAACTTTAGCTTATAAGTTTAAAAATACCAAAATTCGATATATGTACGAGACATTGGAAAATCATTTAAGTGGTTAAGTTTATATTCAGCCTTTCAAACACACTTAATTATTTGTCTCTAAATCAACACGAATATGTTCTTCCTTCGTGCACGTATTGTATAGTAAAGGATTCGAATCGCGCTTGTGCGCATGAGCTGGGCGGAGTTATTTTCATCAAAATAGGGGAAAGTGAAGAATGGAAGGGTGATGTTTACACTTTACTGAGCATGATATAACAAAGGACTCCGAAATGCGCTCTTATGACTCATTGCCTAACACCCCTTCCGGTGTAAAATCATCCAAAAGTGGTAGTCTCGGAATCCGTTACTGAACAGTACACGATACATCGCATTTTATGTTGAACTTCATAAAGTAGCAAAGAGAATGCAGTATGCATTATGGAGCTCTTCCCATTGATCAATTGGAACTAAAATTTGGTACAGATTTACAATTTTGGAATCAAGATCACAGACAGGATGACAGACCCTTAGACAGATTTGTCCGAAATTGGATAGAGGTCTACAGTTTCGACGTAAAGACCGCATAACCAAATATCATCCGTCTAGCTAGTTGCTTTTTGAGTTTCCGTGTTCACAGAGAGAGAAACATAATTCAACCAGCGGGAATGACCTCCCCAAAACTTTCTCGCATACGAATAACACGGGTAAGAGGGAAAAAATACACCGCGCGCCGGAAAACGTGCGATATTCCCTAATGTGGGGAAAACACTCGCTCCAGCATTAGTTTTTTTTTTTTTTTGCGTAGAATGGAGAAAAACCGAATAGGTAATTTCAATGACTTTTTTTAACCGATTCAAACGAAAATTGGAGAGAAATCTACAATTAGGGTTTCAAGACTACATACAAAATTTCATTTATTTAAGTAATTTTGTTAAGTTATGGCGTTCAAAAGTATGCGATTATGCAGACCGACAGACAGTCAACCCTTTGGGAGATCTGGCCCAAAATTTTATGCGGACCTACATTTCTGATGAAAAAACTGTGTACCAAATTTTATCCATCTAGCTATTTAAGTTTTTGAGTTCATATGACGAGGACAGACAGACTTTCCGCGGACAGATTTTGTCCAAAATTTGATAGAAACCTACAAATTATTTGTAAAGACCACGTACCAAATTTCATTCTGTAGCTTTAATAGTTTTTGAGTTATCATGTTTACAGACAGACATAATT
Organism: Araneus ventricosus; assembly: GCA_013235015.1. Taxonomy (NCBI): domain Eukaryota; kingdom Metazoa; phylum Arthropoda; class Arachnida; order Araneae; family Araneidae; genus Araneus; species Araneus ventricosus. The sequence goes on along the minus strand of BGPR01001643.1, from coordinate 75,109 downwards.
TCAAAATTGTGTTTTTCAGACTCGGGAGGTCTAAATTCTAAAAGGTGGAGACTTGTCAAAATCTCGAGTTCGAATTTTTTTGACGATAACAATACTTTCTCTTTGTATACTTCGTATACGAGAAAGTAAAAGACAGTCGTTTTCGGACTCGGTGAGAATTAAAACTTGGAGAATGGTCAAAATCTTGAAGTTGAATTTTTTGACTACAGTGATGCCCATTTTCGTCGATAATCCGCTCAAACACAATCGACGAAGTCCGAAACCGAGGCAATTATTTCCTGATGGATCAATGTGTCAATCCAATTAAACCTTCAAAGGGCCATTTTTTTCTAGTAATGTTATGGAAAAATGGCTTTGGGATTGAGATTTATTTAAGAAAAAAATTCTTTTAGCGTATTCGATATTAATTTTTAAAAATTAACTTTGCTAATAAATAATTATTGAGTCCAGACACTTCGTTATGGTTTGAGAAAAGGAATTTTAACACGCGGGTTTTTGCTTCATCAAAAAATTTGGCGAGAACTGATACTAACCTTAAAAAATGCATTTAAAAATTGATGAAGTTGGTGGTCAATATATTTACCACGACATTATAAAGGGTTAATACGTTCTAGACACTCCAAATTACACACCAAAAAATCATTATGTAGAGAATAAATATAGTATTTTATACTAAAAACAGTAAGAAATTAATATAAATCTGCTAAACACTCTAGAAGTTTCTGAACGGTACATCAATAGGGTCTTTACAATCACCACTAGCATTACCACCCAACGAAAGAGTTAGACTATCTTTCATAGGCTTATGTCCTGGCAGTGGCTTTTCCTCCTATGTAAAGCGGGGTTTACACGCGAACAGTAAAACCGACGGTAGGATGTCGCTGTCAAGTTCGGACAGAGACTTGCCGTGGCCCGGTTAAAACTTTTATGATTTTGCGCATGCGTCATCTCTTACTGTCGGTTTTACTGTTCGCGTGTAAACCCCGCTTAATGAACGTCCTCTTTTGCATTTTCTTTCAAGAGTGGTCAGTTTCATCACAGTTGAAGACATCTTGGGGGATGCCTCTAGGCCAGTGGTCGGCAAACTCATTAATCAAAAGAACCAAAGATCAACAGTACAACGATCAAGATTTCTTTTTGAGAGTCAAATTCGTTTCAAGAACCATGCTTTTGGGAGTCAGGTTAAACTAGCTACTAACATTTAATAAAAATAGACATTATAATAATCGCACGTAGTCGAAATCGATTCGTGTCAGAGTCGCACTGAAGTGGCTAAAGAGCTGCGTTTTGCCAACCACTGCTCTAGGCAATCATTGGATTTGACACAAATTTTTCGTCCCCAAACTTGTCCGCACTTTCACCTTTGCCGTTTTTTATCTGCGCAAAATGTGCAGTAAGGTCACTTGGGGAAACGACGATATCCGAGGCAAATGATGAAAACAGACACATTTTTCGCGGAAAACTGAAACCAACGATAACAGCAGGCAACGAAAACCGAGGTATTACTGTATTACAATACTTTCACTTTGTATAGGAGAAAGCAAAGTATTGTTTAGCTACGGATTCTGAAACCCTCCGCGCTTTTGCGCATGCTCCGGGCGGAGGTATTTTCATCAAAATAGGGGAAAGTGAATAATGGAAATGTGATGTTTACATTTTACTGAGCATGATCTAACAAGGAACTCCGGAAATGCGCTCATATGGCTCATTGCCTGACACCCCTTTCCGGTGTAAAATCGTAAAATGGTAGTCTCGGAATCCGTTGCTCAACAGTAAGTGTAGTTTGGATTATGAATTGTAAAATCTATCACTTTTTAATGGAAATAACTCAAACCATCGGTAAAAATCTATCTATACTTATAAAAGGCAATGTTTGTGTGCGTGTGTGTTTGTCTGCGATGTCCAGACGAATCTATCGCACTTACAGCCATGAAATTTGGCACACAAGTAGTCGTAATGGTGACTGAATGCACCTCGAAGACGAAATTTTAAATTTTAATCTAGAAATTTTTTTATTTAATGTTTTGTGTCGTTTTGGTTGATTTTTCGCACTAATTTCTCAATAGAATGGTTTTGAATAATTGTACGACAAAAATAGATAGGCCATCGGAAAGAGCACGCGATTTCCGTTCTAATGAAGTTAGTTTTGAATTTCTAACGTAATTTACTGAATTTTGAGAATTTTTTAAAAAATAGTCAGTTTTGCCACCTAAATGTTAGTTTTGTTTTTAAATTTGTTGCATCCGACTTTCTAATAACACTATTATTTTCAATTTTTTTCAGCTTATAACTAGAATGGTTCTGTCGGATTTAAAACAAGAACGGTTAAAATATCTTTTACCGTTTTTTTTTAATTAATTTTTTTCTGGGCCGTTGAGAGTTATTTTTCTTGATCGAGTTCCTCGCGCGGCACTACTTCGGAACGTTGATGCCAATTTTGATTGGCGGACGCGCAGGATATGTCATGACCTTCACCTGAATGAATCACTTCGATTATTATTTTCGGATTTGATTTATATTTTGCTTGCTGTATAATAATCATTTTCACGTTCCAATTTTGTAATATTGTTTTGGATTAACGTACTCTGTACTGTAGCGCGAAAAAAAAATAAGCAGGAAAATCAAAAAATGTGTATCTTTTGTTTTGATTTTGTTTTCAAAAATTTTTCATATCATTGTGGGCGGGTTTTTTCCCCCCATTTTGTTAAAGTCCTGATTCCACGGGCAACGCCGTGCGCGCACTGCTAGTATTATATAAAACTCTTATGCGTGGCGCAAAAAGGACCCTTATTTCTTTCTCCCCGTTGGCAACGAACAGTTTGTTTACCAATTTCAACCCTGACGCCGAGCATTCAGTTAATCTAAAACGGCTTCATCTTCGTCATCATCAGTATTCCGCTAAAAGGTTGAGCTAATCGCTTACGCGGAAAATTCTTTCATTTTTTTTGAATTTATTGATTTAAAATGAGTTTTTTGCGAACTGTAGAATACAATTTGCGTAGAAGAGAGCAACGTGCAAGGGAATCCCCAGCTTTTATATCTATATATATAAAACGTTTATGTGGAAGCAAAATCGGGCCGAATTTGATACTCGCAACTTTGGAGAATTGTTTACCTTTTAATCGGCGGAACTCTTGAATTGGTTTGAAGTCGGAAACAACGAATTTTTTTTTAGTTAGATCGTTTGAATTAAATATGTGCGGAAGCAACATTTCGTTTAAAAAAGTGCATGTTTAAGATTTTGCTGGAAAAAACGATGTTTGAAAATTTTGAAAAAGGCTATCTAATCAATTTTTAAATGCTACGGGTAAATAATTATTATGGGTTTTAATTTTGAATAGTTAATATGAACATCTTTCAAGCCATTATTTTCTTTAAACTGTCCTTTTTTAGCTAAAAGGTTGCAAGATAGGTTACATCATTCTACAACTAGAATTTCTTGAGATTTAAAACACAAATGACTACACTGAGAAAAACACTGTATCTTTTTGACTAAATAATTATTGGAATAAGCATGTATACATGTGGGGAAGCTTTTCTGAACTACATTTCATTGTATACAGGGCGTATTTGAAATTTTGGTGGAAAAAGCAATGTTTTAAATTTTTTTTGAAAAATTGGAAAAAGGCTAACTTATCAGTTTTAAAGTTAAAATTTCGTTGGAATGTAGTTATGTTGAAATAAACTGTTGAAGAAATAGTCAAATGTGTATGCCAAGAACTTGTAAATGATTGATTTCTGATTGATGAAAATTTTTGTTTTTTAATCATCTTTGAATTATAAATATTAACATTCAAATTTCTTTCTAACATTATATATATATATATATATACTACCAGAAGATTTTAATTGTAGAAAGTGATGAAAAATTAATTTTGGGAGTTCATGTAATTTCAAATAATTTAAATTTACTTTTAGTAATTACTGTAGTTATAATTTCCTAATACTAGCAGAAACACATAACTGTGTGGCGAGCGAAGCGAAGTGAGCCGGGATTACACAGTGATCTGAAAGAATCATAAAGTGATTCTTGGAGATTGACGAGCAGAGCAAGCGGGGGGTGTAAAATACATATATATATAATATAAAGATTTTATAACTGTTCTAGGACACGCAATGTCTTCATTGTAGCGAGCGAAGCGAGCAGGGTTTGCGTAGCAAACCTGCGAGGAGGACGCAATCCTCCTGCGGGTTGGCGAACTTTAGCGAGCAGGGGGCAGAGCCCCCTAGTTTGAATAATTGCATTTAAATTAGAAGTAATTTATTACATGTTTGGATGCAAAGTTTAAATAAGTTCCCACTTTTTAGGTTCGAAATATCATAACCTGTGCGATGGGTGTCCAAAGTTACCTCTCTTGGTGTACCTGTCAGGGATGTTAGGAATGTGGATCATAACTATTCGAATAGCAGCCATCCTGTCCAAACGTTATTTCGCTCCGCCTCTAACTGGAAGCGAGTTCAATTCCTGCTTGGTGTCAATAATCCTTCCTTTCTTTATGTTTCTATTAATTGGTAAGTATAAAAAGGCGTTTTCTAAGAGAAAGGGCTACATTGCTACAGTTAGTGAACAAGTGCTTATATTTAGATATCAATCAAATTTTTCAATAAAAGACTGATAGCCTTGTTTTAAAGTAAGTAGCGAAATATTTTATTACTAGCTGCCTTTGGGGACCAGCTTGATCGCCGGAAATAAAATTTCAACTGAACCTCTTACGCATAATTTTATATTCATAGTTCCCTTAAAAAAGTAGTTTTAAACTTCAAATTGCTAAAGACGTTTAATCCGCGTTCTTTTCGTAGCCTTGCACTTGTTCTGTTCCTTGTCTACATTAACGTAAAATACGTATTTGATTTCAACATTAAATAGGCGCGGCACATTTTACGTCCAGCAGCATGCTAGTTGACTTAAAACACGATGATAGAAAGAATAAAAACACAGCAACGTCAGTTCACTGGATTATTTCATTTTATGCTTACTATTTTGAGGACTTCCGTAACAGATTTTACAGAAAAAATTGATCAAATAAAAGAAAGTAAAATCCAGTTAGATACAGTCGGACCTCTATTTAACGAACCTCTATTTTGCGAATTTCTCTATTTTGCGAACTTCTCCTTAGAACCAAGAACATTTTGCGAATTTCTTCGTAAAATAACCTCCAAATAGAGAAGTGCAATCTCTATTTAACAAACTTTTTCTTGTGATCCAATATTTTTTTCTCCCTATTTCTCAAAATATTTCTGAAAATTTCAAACTTATTCTTTCTTTTAACACATTTAATGGTGATCAATGACCTTGAACTGGCTTTACCAGTCGCCTAACTCGCCGAGAGCAGTAAAATTGCTGTCATTCCTTGCATTTCATCCAGGAAGTGCAACCTTTATCCACCACCCCCCCCCACTGTCCACTTCACAAGAAAAACTTTCAATATCCCCCTTTCGTCCTCAATGGAGCTGTCCCGTGTCCTTGAACTAGTCTCCCGTTTTCTAGATTGTTGATCGGAGTCGTGCTGATAATTTCGGTTCTTGTAGCTGGAAAGTGTTAAAGCAAAAGTGCTTGAGCATAAAAAAAGAACAATGATGTGCAGATTGATGATTTTCTTTCACTTGATTCTGAAGCTGAAACCTCGGAAACACTAACTGAATTGGATAGTTTGGACAGTGTGAAAAATAAAAACAATACAGCAATTAATTGCGACGAAGATGATGTAGATGGAAATGATTATGATGTAGAAATCAACAAACCTTCGTATGATGAAATGCTAAAATCATTTGAAACAATACGCTTGAAGAGGCTTTTGGTGCATTGCAAAGATGCGAGACGTATTATGAGAAAAAACACTTTTTTTCAAACAAAAAACTCAGACAAAATTAACAGACTTTATCAGTAATTAAATTTAAGGACGCATGTGGTAATGTATGCTTAAAATTATTTGTTATAATAAATGCGATAATGTCATTAAAATTCATTAATTTTAATATAAAATTATTTTTTAAAATTGAAAATACAGTGTATTCCCGGACAATGTTTTGTTTTATTCTTGTTTTCCTTGCAGATTTCTTTTTGATGGGTAAGATATATAAAACAAATGGATATTAATTTACAAAATAAAGATGTGATTAATTACTTTTTTTAATAATATTCAATGTTTATGAGTTTAAAATCTGTTTTGCATAGTTTAAAGTATTTTAAAAGGTGAATCTCTATTTAGCGAATTTTCCATATAACGAACTTTTTTTCGGGATTTAGCGACTTCAATAAATAGAGGTCCGACTGTTTTTTTAGCTTTCAACAATGGAAGAGGAACATGCAGTTAAACATTTCTTTAAACAATGAAAACGGTTTGATTTGCTTTGCAACAATGAAAAGTATTGTTGTAAATTATGCCAAAAAATATATTTAAGAATTTATTAAAATTAGAGAAAAAATCTATTGCCAACTTAATTGATATAATTGAAAAAGATAATTTTTTAAATTTTCAGATGGTGTAAAAATAATTGTCGTGCTGTGATATTTTCGGAAGTTATTGAGGAAAAATGCCAAAGTTTAGCTTAATTTTTAATTAAAATTTCAAAAAAAAAACCCTGGCCCCGAGGTGCACATTCTCACCCTCCAGAGTATGTTTGTGCCAAATTTCGTTGTTCTAAGCTTAGCGGTATGGCCTGTATAGCGTCAACACACACACATTCTCCTTTATTATTAGTAGGGATTCTCGAACAGGAAATTTATTTGGCTACAATTTCCTATAATAATAACATAACATTTATCAAAGTAGATTTCATAACTTGAAAGTGAACAAGCCAAAGCAAAAATACAATGAAATGACACTGAAGTCATCAAATGTTGGATAAAAAAAGAACAAAATCTAAAGATATGCATCATTTATGAGGAAACGAAGGAAAAAGTGATACAGTGCAAAAAAAGTCATAGTCGGAATCACGCATTGCGTGAATATGAAAATTAAAAAAATATTTTTGCTTTAATTTTGTTTAAAGAATTTGGGGATCCAATTTAGGAAAATATTGGCCCAATCTGATATTTTCATTCAGAAGAAGTCGGAGTTTGAAATTATGAAAAGCTGAAGTTACAGCTGTTTGAGCAGATCAGAGTAGGAAGGCAGACCAAGGATGGATAAAAAAATACAAGATAGGTCAATCACCTATCTTATCTCGAGATAAATACAGACATCTAGGAAGTAAAAGTACTACACACATAATATACAGTGTGTCCACACATATCATGGTCTAATAGCTAATTTCTAAACCATCAGAGATAGACATATAGTTCCAATTGAAAAAATGCTTTAAATTAAGGGAAGATTTATATTTCATGTTTTTTGAGTCTATAAATACATTTCTGAAAAAGTTACAAATTCTAATTTTTTATACGGTCCCTCGGTCCTATTTAGTAAAATATTTTTCACACACTAACATTTTAAACAAAAAAAGTGCCACTCTTCTGCAACTAAAACTGATCGAGTTATTGAGCTTTGAACATCGCTGACTTAGACCACTTTACACCATTTCAATACCTGCCTCGAAGACAATCTGCCAATCGGTGCGTAATATTTACTCGTCGAGGCCGCTGATTGGTTTAAAATTATGAAATTCAAAGCTCCATAACTTGGTTAGTTTTAATCGCAGAAGAGTGCAACTTTTTTGTTTAAAATGTTAGTGTGTGAAGAATATTTTACTGAATATGATAGATAGGACCGGGGGACCGTATAAAAAATTAGAATTCGTAACATTTTCAGAAACATATTTAGTGACTCAAAAAACATGAAATATAATTCTTCCCTTCATTTACAGCATTTTTACAATTGGAACTATATGTCTATCATTAACGGTTTAGAAATTAGCTATTAGACCACGGTAAGTGTGGACTCCTTGTATATATATACAATCTTGTAAGTGATTAAGAATGCAGTTAAAAGAATGAGACTAATTATACAAAACACATAGAGCGCCATCCAATTTGCACAAGATCTCTGGAGCACAGGAGCCCGATTTTGAATCCAATTACAAAGAAGCGTGAGACGGTATTCAGCAGAATTGCACCAAATCTGAGTAACCAGTTTCTTTAATTGGACCGACAACATAATTTTTTTGGTCATTTTTTTTTCCTATTTTAACCCATTAACGCCCAAATTAATTTAAAGCCTAAATTCAATTAATTTCTATTAAATTAAGTTGTCTGTGAAGTAAAATTAAAAGGAGAAAAAAAAATTATTGGTTTTCTTAAAAAAATAGATAAAATCGGCCAAAAATTATTTTTAAAACTTTTTTTTTCCACATAAAGATTTTTTAAAATATAGTAAAATGTCAAAAATAAAAATCACTTTCTTATTCCTTGCATTATCTCATATCAAAGGAAAAATCAAAAATTTTCAAAACGACAACATTTTGACTTCAAAATCTGGCTAACTGGCGGTATATGACTGTTGAAAACTGTTTAGGAGTTTGGTAATACCTATCAACTTCATAAACAAAGCAAAAAAGAAACAATGGAATGCATTCGGTTCAGCCAGGAAAGTGAAACGTAATTGTCCTATAAATAGAACATAGGGGCGCTAAAGGTTAAAGTGTATTTCATAAAAAGTTCGCTGTATTGTTCTGAAGATAAATAAGCAACAAAAAAAATTCTACTTTTTAAAAATTGTCATAAAGGTAAACCTGGAGTTCACGGTGCGCACCTGTTTCTCGCCAATTTTTCTTGGTGCAATTTCATTTGCCGTCGCCAAATACTGTTTTGGATGTGGCGCTGCTCTTTTTATTGCTCTCTTGCGTCATCTGAAAAGGAGAGATTGAGCAAGCAATGCCTGCAGAATTTCAAGCGTGTACCAGGCAAATTTTTTAACTTCAAAAAAAAAATAAACATCAGCGGCTTCGCTTTCAGCATAGCAGGAAACTAGTAGCTACGCTTTTTCACTGAATGTTAGGAATCTAGGTATTTTTTTTTAAATTCCGAAAACGAGAATTTCCGTATGCAATACCTACGGCATTTCAAGCATGTACCGGGCAAATTTTTTTTAACTTAAAAGACACCAGCGGCTTCACTTTCAGCATAGCGGAATACTCGTAGCTTCGCTTAATCATTGATGAACGAAACACACAGATTAACATACACAGTACTGAACCGATATTCAAACAGAAGAATTCCAAAAGAAGTTTTAATGAAATTCAAATGAATCGACCAATCGCATCGAAGAGATGAACAAAACAGTCAAATCGAAACGAAGCTCAATATAGCGTGAGTAGATAGAAAATGAGAGTTCAGCCACATCGAGGGATTGAGGAGGTTCTTGAGGTTCTGGGGTGGCTCTCCCCTCCCCCTTCCCTCCCCTCCCTATCACTTCTCAGATAAGGAATTTTCCAGATAAGAAATTTTCCAGATAAGGGATTTTCAAGATAACGATTCAAGATTAGGACTTGAAATAGGGATTTATTTTTCTTATCGGTCTTTGGAACTTTGAAAAATTTGGGGACTTTTGGGTTTTTAGGGACTTGGGATTTCTTGACTTGCTTCCTTCTGTTATTAATTATTATCAATTAGAAATATTAATCTTTGATAACCGTGGTCAGATACTCATGCTGAAATCTAGTGGTGATAATATTTTTTAAAATAATTATTTTGCGTATTTTATTTTTCGTGTTTTTATTTCAACTTGTTTAAGGGTGGGTTCGAACTCAACAAATTAAGCCCAAGCCACTTCTTGATAAGGAATTAATTATTTTTTCGGACTTTGAAAATTTTTTAAGTGTTTTTAGGGATTTAGATTTTTCAACATCCTTTTAATCTATCCCATAGATTTACATCAATAATAACTTAACATTAATTAAAATAAAGTATTTAAACATGAGAATTGAAAACTTTAAAATTAATTAGCAGGATCAAGCTCAAATCAGCCGATGCGTCTTAAGAACACATCGCCTCAATCCAGTTTTCTCATGCGATAATTAAACAATTTTCAATCATTACTTAACATTAATTAAGATTTATGTTAATTATTTAATATGTTAATATTTAATTAATCCATTTAAACATATTTCTTTCGGACTTTGAAAATATTTCAAACGTTTTCCCCATTCATTGATACTAAGAATTTTCTCGGATGTTTGAACAAAAATTTCTCGAATTGATCTTACATTCTTTACTTACGATCTTACAAATTTTATTTTTATTTTCATTTTTTTTTCTTCGTCGTGCGAATTTTTAATTGGTTTTCAGGAAAATTTCAAAATCTTACTCATTTTTTTTCTCTTCTTAATTATAAAAAGCATACTTTGATACTAATTCTCATAAAATCAGTTTTATAAGAATAATTCTTCTAATGAACCAGCTTCGATTTATTTTTCTTTCATAATTCAAGTTCACTTTTTCGGGTGTTTGAGCTCATTTTTTCCCATTAACAAACACGATTATTGAATATTCTACCAATGAAATACAAGAGCACTAAAAATCTCTTAGGTTTGAGTAAGTTAGCGAAATGAAACCTATAAATCCGTTTTTAACTGTTTCGAGAATAACAAAACGTTAAGTTCTTTATAAGTTCGAATTATTTTCTTAAACTTGAAAGTGTTGGCATTATTCTTACAAACTTATGTCTTTCTACTGGACAAAATCCGTCCAAGGGAAGTCTGTCTATCTGTCTGCCCGCGGTCATGTGAACACTATAACTCAAAAACTTGAATAGTTAGATGAATAAAATTTGATACAGAATTTTATCATCATGAATGTAGGTCCATATAAAATTTGGGACAAATCCGTCAAAGGGTTGACTGTCTGTAGGTCTGTATAATTTACTATTGAAACCAATCCGTTATCTCCACGCGCATACGTACTGGAAGCAATCTTCTGTGCACGATATTATTGACTCCTGCTTGGCGCTTTTTTTTTCATCCGATTCTCCATGCGCATGCGTACTTGGTAGCAATCTGTGCACGCG